>CM076573.1:105350701-105749001 GCA_034641835.2 Pinus albicaulis | reverse complement strand
CAAACGAAATGATGAATGCATGTGATTTAGTTGAGAAAATTAAAAAAAAACTAGGCAAAAGAAAGTTAACCACTCAAGAAGATTTCCTCCCTCTAAATGAGTAGGTGAGATACGATGGGAAAAGCTTCCCAGCTCCCTCAAGAAAAGTCAGCTCTTTATTAATGAAAGTGAGGCCCTCTTATAGAAATGAGGGGCTTGGGAAGAGCTTACAATATGCGTTTTAAATTTACTCTTTCCCAAAGTTACAAGTGTAAGATTTTAAATATTTACTTGTGAGATGTTTACAAAGTAAAGGCTTAAAGCCTTGAGTTGAATGGCGGTTACAATTCCTCAAAAGAATGAGGCTTTAGAAGTAGAGGTGAAGTGATAAGGCAGAACTTGGTATTGAGGTTCCAAACGGAAGAGTGTTCCTAAGCCTATGCTTTAGCTCCCTTTCTTCAAACTTAGATTGCTTCCAAGAACACCTATAGGCAAACAAGCAAAAGAGTTAGCATGCCAAAGAAATAGTGCTGAAATATGTGAGAGGAAATCACATGCATGTGAAGGAAAAAGTTAGAAACTCAATGTAAATATAAAATACACTTTATATTACAAATTCCCTCACTAAGATCAGCTTGAAAGAGTTGATTTAGTTAGTGAGAATTGGTATTTAAATCCAACAACTTAGCCTCAAATGCTAGATAAAATAGATATGTGCACAAATGAGAGAAGAAAATACATAATTTTTTAGAGATGGAATAGAAGCAAAGGGCTCATGAAACCCCCTTTTAGATAATTCTCTTGATGTCTTATGAGATTGTTGGCTTGAACAACTTGTGGGATCTTTGATATCCTTGGAGCTGACTTATTCCAACTGAAGAAGTCTTTACACTCCAATAGACTTGGCAACCTGTCCTTTGAACACACAAATTTCTGCAAACCAATTGTTAGTGCAAAGAAACTTGGCATATAGAGGCCACGTTGAGCTTGTCATTCCACCGAAAATAACAAGCTACAACAAGAGCACAAAATATACCAAGTCCAAAGGAGATCTGAGATAGCTACAAATCTCCCCTCCCTAGACAATAGTGCCTTTAGGCCAATGCAAAAAATAAACCAACTAGATTTTCAATGTGAAGTAAATAAATAACAACATCAAATGAAACAAGTATACCTCATCAACCAAAGAATGCACCACAAGAGAATCTAGTAACCCCAAAGACTTTCCTTTATTCAGCTCAATAACAATTTCGACATAGTAACAATAAGCACAAACTTCAAAAACCCATGCTTACAATGAGAGCTCAAGGCTCAATTTATACAAAAACTGGAGAAGATCTCAATGAGGAACTTCATGACAAGTGGCTAGAGAGAGATGATCCCAATGCTCCAACAAATTTTCAACTGCTGTAACGAATTACCTTTGCTGGCTTGTGAATATCTTTAACTAGCTGGTCGAATATGTTGGCTTCTAGCACACATAGAATAAGAGAAGACAAGTGTGGCTTGGTGGGGGACAAATCTCCCACAAAACTGAGCCAATCAAACCATCAAGTGCCAAGTGTAACCTCTATTGTCCAATGAAATCAGTCAATGGTGTTGTACGAATCTTCCTCTTGCTGCGTATAATAAGTGATTGATATGATTGGCTGGAAGTGGAGAAGGTGGAAAATAAGGCTTGCCTCATGTGGTAGTGCTGTCCCTCTCAAAACTGATTTTAAATCCACCTAAAAAAGATGCCAAACTAGTGCTACGTACTCCTTTTTGACTCGCTGTTACATAAGATCTTGAGCTGGCGGCCTATAGCTGTAGTGATCGGCAATTTGCTGTTTGTGGATTCACGTGGAGTTCAAGGAAGAAATATGCTATCCTTGGAGTGTAGCTATACTTCATACTCAACTGAAATAACTCACCGTTGACTCACCCTTCAAATCTGCGTTGATTTCCCTTGGACAGCTGCGCGAATTTCTGAGTGGGCCAGCGTGGACATCACTTAAGGCATGTGCATAATTCCTTTTGTTGGGTTATACGTATGGCTTGAAGTGGGTCCCCTCCATTCTTTTTTGAACTTTTCACCTTAGAGTTTAATAACATCTGATTTGAATTAAATCAAAGTTACTTCAAACATTTGCTTGTACGTACTTTGCAATTCGTGGGCCATCTTGTGTTAGTTGACTTGGAATTTTAATTTTGACTTGTTGTACCTTATGTGGTGGGCCCCACATGGTTGCCACATCATCCTTTACCTCTCCACATAATCGCCATGTCAAAATTTGGCTTATTTTGACTTTGGAAAATTTTCCAAATTTTTCCAATTATTCAATTTTTTTGAATTTTTCCTCATTTTTTGCCACTGACATTAGAAAAATCAGTTTTTGAGGGACCATAAGTCATTTTTTGAGCCTCAAAGTGGGTCCCAGGATAATGCTGGGCTTCTGAGGATGAATTTCGAGTGGTCACACGCCCCGGACATTTCCTAAGGCCACTTATTTACATCATTACATAGAAATTAATTAAAAAATCCCGTTTTGCGGGAAATTTTTAATTATTAAAAAATCCTACTTAGACCTAGTCAAATTCCGCGAAATTTCAGAGATGATAATCCATATAAGAGGTGGATTGGTAAGCCATCTTATACGCTATCTTATCAGCTTATACCAGAGCATGCCATCATACCAACGAACATTGTTACATAGCAAGGCCTTGACTAACAACTCTACCTCTCCACAAGATTAGAGCACAATGTTGGCGAGTCCAATGATTGATAAACACCATCATCATTGTCTCTCAAGGCATATACCCCACCCGGGTGTTCACAGGGTATGTCCTTTTAGGACGGTTCCTATCTTGGATTAAAACATCTTCAAGGAATTTCCTCTTCGACTACTCTTATCTTGGATGCTCTACCTCATCCTCAAAGAGTATCGGAATTAGTCTCAGAAGCTTACCCAATCCTCCATTCTTTCTTCACAATACGAAGACAAAAATGATGTGTCTATCTCTTCTCATGGCCTTCACTAAAACTTACGATTGTTAGTCTTGGTCTAGTGCATGACACATGAAGTAAAGTGTGAAAATTTCAAATATTGAAATCTTATTGCAACAAATGGAATTTATTTTTCTAATTGTTAATTAATTTAACAATTTATCTACTACGACAAATATCAAATAAATCACACTGCAACCTTCACAAATAAACTGCAAAAGAAAATAGTGCTGGAAACTAAGAAAATTCTAGCACACACATAAAAAAATGACATAATTATTTTTGGACAAATGTCCCAGGAAAAACCCAACTTGGGAAAACTGGTGCAACAACTGAGGGTTGTATATTATTAAGCAATAGTGAATTTCTGAGTACAATCTATGGATTCCCAACTGGAAATCCAAACAACAAGAAAATATGGCCAACATTATCTAAGGGAATTTCCCTTCCTCAACAAGCAACCCCCACACAACTTAGCTTCAGAAAGTCATCCTCCTAGACCCTTCATGTTGGATTCTACGCAGTGCTTGCACAAACCCTTGGACGTCTAGCTTGGAATTGCCTCTGATGAAGTTTTTATGCTTGTCTCTACTGAGGAAAATGATTCTCTAACCTTTTAGAAGACTTTCCAAGCCTCTGGAGGTTGAATCGATTTTCCCCCTAGCTAAATCGAATTTCCCTCTGAAGCTGACTGCGAAGTCCTCTGTGCTGGCTCACTAGGAATAACTTGGCCTGTTGTTGCTGCATCTCCGGATCTTGAAAACTTCCTCTGGATCACTGTCCCTGGCCTTCTCTGTCTCTGCTTCCTTCTGAAGGTCGAACTCTTCCTGCTACTGCCTCTGGAAAATCGAACTCCTTCGGCTACTACCTCTTGAAAATCGAACTCCTTAAGTGTATTCTCCATGTACCCATCGACTACTTATAATCCTCCATTGGACCTCCAACGACCAAGATTAAATCTTAATCAAGGGCCTAGATTAATTCCCAGTCGATCCGTGTGAGTTTCTAGAGAATTCTCACCTTATCTCAATTAATTCTGAGTAATTGACCCCTTTCCCTAAGTTTAGACTTAGGAAATAATTAAAAATGGGCTAATAATCTAATTGAGACACTCCTAGGTGGAATTTCTAGAAACAATTTTTGGGTTATGGAGATCTCATGTGTTTTAGTCTCTCCACAAAGTTTGGAGACAAGAACACCTCCGATGCTACAGAAAATAACACACCCTCTTAGCGAGGAATGTGTTCTCTCTCTAGTGTTGTACATCCTGCCACAACACCCTATCGTTGTACCACCCTTTGTCACGCTACTGATGTTTGGCCACTGCCCACCAACCACTACGCAACTCTGATGCTGCATCCGTGCTGATGCTGACACTGCCATACCGCTGCCAACTCTGCATCTGCACTGCAACTGTAACTACTGCAACTGAGAAGCCATCCAAAATAGTGAATCAACTGTGTTCAGTATGATGCATCTGTCTCCCGAGTCCTGACTGCTACTAGCTACTGCACTGTCCACTGAAGAATCTGTGTTGTTGCTGACTCTGCACTGTGCCACTCTGCACTGCGCTCCCCAACACCTGACTGCCACTAGTCTGCATCTGTCACTGTGGAATCTTACTGCATCACTAACACTAATCCATCTTGCTAGTGAATATTGTGGGCCCCCATAGCCAGGTAATGATCCATGGGGAGGACACCTTAATGGACCCTGCCCATGTCTACAACTGTTTGGGACTACAAATCCAAATCGCCCCACCTCTCTCTTGGACATATGGCCGCAAATATAGCAAACTCTTCCTCCAACCTAGAGGAAAACTTGTCGATCTCAACTGACACTGCCGCCTGGTCCTGCTTCTTCGTCTTGTCCTTCTTCCTGAGAGGACATTGCGTACAATAGTGATCAAGCTCACCACATCTGAAGCACTTGACCTTTGATATGTCCTTCTTCTTCTTTTCCCCCTGCCCTTGATTGAGACCCTTAGATGCTAGGGCCACATTTGCATCTTCCTTCTCACCCTTTATGCCCTTGCTGCTGCTGCCGCTGATTGTACTCTTAACTACAGCTCGCCTCAACTCCTGCTGTAGATCGACGCACATCCTGTCTCAACCAGGAAAAGTGTCTTTGCCCAAAATACTTTGGAAAAACACTTGCCAATGCTCTGAGACACTATTTAAGGCCAATTGTACAAGCTCTGTGGGTTGGGGGCCAGGGTGCCTCCCCAACGACTGCTAGCGGATCTCGGACTTCCTGAATTCTAGTGAGGAAACCATCTATGCTCTCGCCGTTTTGCTTCCTAATGCTCCTTAGCTTCTCTTGGAGAAACATCTTCTGCTGCTCAAAAGAACTCTGATATAGCTCGGAGAGAGCATCCCACATCTCCTTGGCCGTACCTTTATCTGCCGCTTGTGACACTAGATGATCTTGGACTCCATCCAAAATCATCCTCTTCGCCTTCGCCATTTCCTTTCTGTACTCCTTGAGTTGATCGACATCTTGGGGTACCGCTATCACATTGTTCACTTAGGTCTTCGGGCCATATTCATTTAGAAGGAAGGGCATCCTAGCCTTCCATATGATATAGTTGGAGGCTCCCTCCAACCTATACTGATCTTTGAGTCCTGCTGTGGCCAACTCGATTTTGTAGAAAACTCACTCTTTCCCTTTGCTTGGCTGTTGCTTTTGCTATTCACAGTCCCTTCTGGAGTGAGAAGATCTGCTCACAACTACTGGCAATTTGCTTGGAAAAATTGAACTTCTGAAACTTCTGAAAATTTTGCAAAACCCTTTGTGTCCAACCAAGGAATCTGTTCAACGAAAATTTGAGTTGCTGCTGCTCCCTCTGCCTGCTAGAATCACTATTTTGGGCAAATCGATTTTTCTGCCAACTTGCAATTGAAAATCGAACAGTTGCCCAACAATTCGTATTGCCTGGCTAAGCACTGCGCAACACCAAAATTTTTTGGCCTGCTTTTCCCTCGGATCCGCGAAATTTTCCTCCTTGCTTCTAAGCTTCCCGACTGATCAATCACACTCTGATACCATGGAAAAATTTCAAATACTGAAATCCTATTGTTAAATTAATCTGCTACGACAAATATCAAATAAATCACGCTGCAACCTTCAAAAATAAATTGCAGAAGAAAATAGCGTTGGAAACTGAGAAATTTCTAGCACACACACATAAAAATATGACATTTATTTTTGGACAAATGTCCTTGTAAAAACTGACCTTTGGGAAAACCAGTGCAACCACTGAGGGTTTTATATTATTAAGCAACAGTGAATTTCTAAGTACAATCTATGGATGCTCAACTGGTAATCCAAACAACAAGAAAATATGGCTAAAATTATCTAAGGGAATTTCACTTCCTCCACAAGCAAACCTGACAGAACTTAGCTTCATAAAATCATCCTCGTGGACCCTTCATGCTTCTTCTGCATAGTGCTTGCGCAAGCCCTTGGACGTTTAGCTCAGAACTGCCTCTGATGAAGTCATTCTGCCTGTCTCTACTGAGGAAAATGATTCTCCAGCCTCTTGGAAGACTTTCCAAGCCTCTCGAAGCTGAATCGATTTCCCCCATAGCTAAATCGAATTGCCCTCTAAAGCTGACTGTGCAATCCTCTGTGATGCCTAACTGGGAATAACTCGGCCTCTTGCTGCTGCCTCTTCGGATATGGAAAACTTCCTCCGAATGACTGTCCCTGCCCCTCTCTGTGTCTGCTTCCTTCGAAGATTGAACTCTTTCGGCTATTGCCTCTGGAAAATCAAACTCTCCAAGGAAATCAAACTTTCAAGTGTATTCTCCATCTACCCATCGACTTCTTCTTATAATCCTTTGTTGGACCTCCAACGACTAAGATTAAATCTTAATCAAGGGCCTAGATTAATTCCTAGTCGATCGGTTGTGAGCCTCTAAAGAATTCTCACCTTATCTCAATTAATTCTGATTAATTAATCCCTTTTCCTAAGTTTAGACGGAGGAAATAATTAAAAATGGGCTAATAATCTAATTGAGACACTTCTAGGTGGAATTTCTAGAAACAATTTATGGGTTATGGAGATCTCATGTGTTTTAGTCACTCCAAAAAGTTTCGAGAGACCAGAACACTTGCGATGCTATAGAAACTAACATAGAGAACCATATCTATCACTCCCTCTTAATCAGGGAGGATCAACTCATTCCTATAAAAAGAATATACCCAAGCTCCCTCTTATCCAGGGACTTATCCAAGCTCCCTTTTAACTAGGGACTTGTTTCCAACAACTCTCTGCTCATTGGTGGAGATCATGGTACATTCAGCTATTTGTAGAGCTCCTCTTTTCGATGTCATGAGTTTTGTCTTCATCATTATGGAGCCTTCATCTTCGAGTTCTTCTTCGTAGGGCATCGACCATCCATTACTTTCCTTCAATGGACCATAGGATTGAACCAATAGTCATTTCATCCTTCTTTTCATCATGTTGGTTCTTAAGAGACAATCCCTTGGTTGTGAAAAGGAATCAGTGCTTAATACATTTTAACAATAATTTACAGAAACAATTTTTATCATTTGTTCTTTGCTTTATCCCTTTGGAAACTAGTTTTAAAACCCTTAATGCTCTGGAGTAAATAAAAGATTACACAATGCCTTTAATTGCTGAAATGTGAATGAATAAGAAGAACTGTAAGGGAACTTAAGATAATATGCTGTAAACGCAAAATCTATTAACTTAAGTTTCAGAGAGAAGTTATGAATAGAAAGGAGTTGGAGTGAAGGAGCACATTTAAGGATATTTAACTCTTACTTACAAATGTAATTCAGAGACCTGCAACTTCATTACTTCACTTCATTCATTAGAAGAAACAACACAAGATGACACAGGAAGAACAAACTACCATCAACAATTGCAGGAAACTTGAGACTTCTTTCATTAATTCTTCAGAGAAATAAGTACAAAAATATAGTCTTCCAGAGGTTCCAAAACTCCGAACCCCTCTTCTTCATTTCTGTCTTTCTTAAATACATTCAAAAGCAGTTTGTAACTGCCAAAACTTCTTAAAACTACCTAAGCTACTTCGTTCCTCTATCAACTACTTTCTTATGATTAGCAGCCCTGCTTAAATTCATCCAGATAGACATATACATATGAACAAAAGTTACCTTAGTGATGATTTTTCACTATGACATCTTCCTGTAGGCATCGACATCCTTTATATAGATTGACACATCTCCTAATGATATGTTTTGTCAAGGGTTTTCTTATTTTCCAGATTTCTGTCAGAGTCTACATATCTTCCCAGGAGATCTCCAAGTCACATCTTCTGGGCTTTCGGATGATAACTGCCTCCTGACATGGTTTCATTTCATGATCTCTTCCTTTCTGCACATTCTCCATTCCCAGGAACTTACAACCTTTCTAGTTTCTTGTTCATTTACAACCACCTCATATTCCATGAGGACATATTATGTTGATTTCATCTGTTCGTGCATTGAGAGATACTTCTCCATAGATCATACTTCTAAGTACATAAGTTCATTACCTACAACCATATAACATGGCATCACAACATCCAATGTCGACATATAAATATATACATACCTCATACCTTTTTCCCTTGAGTCATCTTGTAGCAATTTTTTTTTAGGAATGAATAGCTTCATTCCCTTGGCTTGTTTCATCAATATTTCATCACATCCCAGAAGTATGTTTTTATGATGACCCTTGCTCTTGATGACTACTTTCTTAAAGTTTGTCAAAGAGGTTTTCCTGGAGCTGATTTACTAGGAGCTCCTGCCATGCTTTGATCAGGATGCTACATTGCTTCCAACAGAAATCAATTCCTTATTCATAAGTTTGCGTGATTTTCCTTGAACTCCTTTTGTTCAGCTTCCTCCATCCTTTTTCGGTGTTATGAGCTTCCTTTCTTTCTCCTATTGAGATTGTCCCTTTAGGACTATCTTTCTTGTAATGTCCATAAGTCTTCCATTTTTCCTAAACTTTCCTTTTTCTTCTGCAAATGTTTGAGTCTTTTATCTTTCAACATTTTTTCCCTTGATTTGTCTTTTTTCCATCTAGCATAGAAACCACAAGTTGAATGAGGTAATTCTCTTGTCTATTTGTTACGTTGTCCATCTTATCATCTTTTCCAGTTCTCACAGTTGAGATCTTATGAAGATATCCCTTCATTCTTTCAGCTTATCATATATTCTTTTGATGTCTCCAATCCTTCATAGATAGAGGGATGTAAGGACTTTGACTAATTCCATAAGAATCCTTTGAGCCTTTCTATCCCCTTTCCATGTATTCAGATAAATCTTGACCTTCGGAGATTTTTCATGACTTTAATTTCTTCGAGGACTGCGACTATCTTCCTCATGCAAGGAATGTTGGTAACCCAACCAGCTTATAGATCTCTTTGCAAAAACGAAGTCATGTTACCAAATTTGATTATAGAATAAAAGATACTTACCTGACAGGTGAAGAGTCTTTAGCTTGATTGCTTTAATGGTGGTTGAGAAAAGATGTATTAGTGCTCTCCTTTTGGATGATCTTCTTCCAGATGAAAAAGGCTTTTCTTCAATAAAGGAGATTGCTTCAATTATGGTGACAACATTTTTAGATCCAACTTCCTTTTGTTGATGGAGATTACTGCTTCTTTGGATGACCTCCTTCAGGGATAAAGAAGTGGTTCTTGTTTGAATGAGAGGAAACTTATCTTATAACCTTTGAAGATGATGACAGTGCCTTTAGCCTCTTAGTCTTCAAGTCTTCATGATACTTTGACTTTCCTCTGGAGATAGCCTTTCTTCTTCAATGTAGATCCACCTAGACCTTATGGTACTGAGTCACCACTGTAATACAGAGATTATCATATTGTTGAGTATCACTTCATTGAGTCATTATGTCACTGTAATTTGTGTTGTAAGACAACAAAACTACACTGGAAAATCTTTGCTGTGATATAGTGCCGAAACACTGAGGAGTTGTCACAGTGAGTTTGCTTGAGATTACAGTGTTTGCATCATGCAATACTTGTAACATACCAAAACGGCATACTATAATACCACCGAGCCATACAGTTATAACACGAAGTCATATTGTGATCATGACTGCAATCTTAAATGAGAAGCTCGAACTATAATTTTTCCGAGACTGTGTTTCCTCCAACTTGAGGTATCGAACTTATTTTAGTAATAAGTGTCTGAATTGTCTTACTGTCAACTCACCCGAAGTTTCCAAGGATGTTCGAGCTCTGTGTGGACTGTACCTTGAGTGTCTCTTAAATGCCCTTTCTTTGATTTTAGCACCATAGCTCTGAAACCATGTTGAGAATCTAAGAGCTTGTGATTAATACAAAAATTCTCTTCTTGATAACTACTTGTGAGCTTGCTTATGTATTCTTCTTTAACTTAGTTAATCTTTCATCAAGTTAGTTATCAAAGTACTTAGTCAAAATGTAGAGACATAATTATTTATATTTGTAACTGAATATCTTATAATGTGGTTAGGAAGGTAAATCTCTGATTTACCTTCCTCACTTCCCATTACCTTGAGATCACTGTCTTTGTATATTGAAACCAGAGATATCCTTATTATATCCTTCAGCTACATACATAAACAATACCCTTCAGTTGCCATCCGAAAACTGTATCCTTCAGTCTCGTCTTACTTCAGATAAATCCACATTCAATTCAGCCCTTTGATCTGCTCTTTTAAATGTTGTCCAACCTCTGATCAATCTGCAATGGTTGCTCCTCCCTACGCACTGTCCATCCGCAAATTCTGTTCTTCCTTCAACGCTGTCCACCTCAAACTTGACCGCGATTCTTATCCCTCAAACTTCACTGAACTCTATTCTTAAATCCGCATCTTTTGACTGCAGTAATACCTCAGACAAATCCGCAATTTTTTGTGTCTTTACCACAACATATGTATAGATATAAATAGCTGTTCCTGCTAGATATTAAGCCGACATGTAGGCTGACTTCAACACAGTTTTGTAGGCCAACTTCCTTGTAGCAATTAGGCTTATCTTCATCGTTGAATATGGGCAGTCTTGAAGGCCATTCTTTCGCATTGTCTTGGAGGATATTCTTCCATTTACACGACTCTTAATTACATTTTTCTTTTCATAATTACATAGTCAACATGAAGACCGATCTAGTTACATTTTTCAACAAATTGGAGGCTTGAAGGTGCTAGCTGCAACTGCTAATGAATCAACCAATCTATTCTCATCCCTTGGAATAAATTGAATATTGAAGGCTTCAAAATAATTCTCAATCACGTCCCAAACTTCATTTCTATATGATCTCAATCTTGGATGTTTAGTTTGACAATGATTTTTGATCTGTCTTATAATCAATTCAGAATCACCAAAAATCGAAAAATCAATTCAGAATCACCAAAAATCGAAACACATTGAATTCCCATATTCTTTGCACTTTGAAGGCCAATGATCAAGGCCTCATACTCAACAACATTATTTGTTGAATCAAACTCTAATTTGAAAGAAAAAGGCAAGAGATTACCTTCTGGTGATATTAATAAGAATCCATCTCCTGTGCCTTCCTTGGAATATGCACCATCAAAATAGCACTTCCAAATCTTTCATGAGTGAAGCTCATTATTTACAACTGCCGAAGAGATATGATTCTCTGTGTCTTCAGCAAATTCTGCATCTTCATGCAGAATGAAACATGAAAGATCTTCCTTTTCCTGCTATAAATAGGGGAATTACCCCCATCCTTTTTGGTAGTGGTTTTTACAAACCTTGTTTCTGTGTACAACCTGCTTTCTTTCCCATTAAAGACAGGAATGATAGCTTAAGTAAAATCTAGCTTGAGAACACCTCCCAACTTTGCTCCCCAAGATCTTGACAGAAGCATCCCAAACCTGGCTGGAATGTCAACAACAACTATGTCCATAACAATGCTCTTGGCTGCAATTTGCGCCAAAGAAACTACCATGTCTTTAATTATCCCAACACATTTTACCTTCTTGGAGTCAAATGAATACAAATCCTTGTAAGGTCTAGTGATTTGCAGATTCAATTCCTTCATGACATACAATGACATAAGATTATGAGAAGCCCCTAAGTCCAACATATAGTTATGGAGAATAAAATCATGAACCAACAAGGAAATATAAAATGGAGGAATATAAGAATCTACTTCTTCTACATGAGGACCAAAGGAGACTGCTGGCTTCTCCTCCTATAAATTCACAGTGTCACTTATATCTTCATGCTGTGTGAGATTAATAAATTATGAGATTTCTTTCTTGTAGATTGGTGTTTTACTCAATTCTAAAAGAGGAACCTGAATTTTGACCTTTTCCAACTCCTTTGTTAAACTGAAAGCATAAGTTTGTTTAATATTCTTTTCAGGTTATTCTTCACTCCTAGAATTTGAAATTTGTTCAGGTACAGGAACAACTTTCTCCAAAATATTAATATTATCTAATTTATTCTGGGAAGATTCACCCTGTTTCAATTTTGTTCTATTAACTGAATTTTCAGGTTGCTTCCCATTATTCACCTGCTTTACAGGGTCCCGTTGTTGTGGAGTCGCCATTGGAGGGGGGGCAGAATCTTGTTGTTCACCCTCACTGTCTTGCACCCTAGATCTCTTCCTTGATCTCAAATTATACTTCTTATGTAACTCAGCTTGCATGGAATCTGTGACTTGTTTACAGTATTCATTCACTTCATCTTCATCAAAAGACACTTTAGCCTCAGCATATCCTTCTTCACAATTATCTTCTTTTCATCCTCTCTAATATACATAACAGATATTTGATCTTCTTGCCCCTTTTGGTCATCTTCTGTTGATTCTCCATGTCCAGCTTCTAAATATAATGGTGCCTGGACTTGATCTTGATCCTTTCTTTCCCTCTGTAAGATTTGCAGGGGTTGTTTTCTGAATTGAGGGTTCAAGCCTCTGTTTTGATTTTGTTTGACTTGCCTCTGGGAGCTTTTATTTTCCAATTCCATCTTGACTAATTTATTTGATAAATTTTTAATCACCTTAGTCATATCTTCAAGCCTTTGATCTTGTGATGACTTTTCTTTTGTTTTCCCCTTCTCTTGGACTGGCTGTTTTCCTGTCACCTTCCCAGCTGCAGTCATATTGGCTTCAATTTCTAAAGCATCTGTCTGTATCTGTTCAAGAGTAGGGGATCTCCTTTCTCTAAGTGTGAAACTAAAATCAGTTTCAAATGCCCCAACAAAAACTACCTTTGCTCCAAAAGGAGGGGTTTTAATTTCTACAGACAAACTATTATACAACTTATTGAATCTTTTGATAAACTCAGAAAAATTTTCATCAGATTTCCTTTTAATCGCATTGAATTCTATTAATGAATAACCATGATCTCTTTTCTCTCCCCATATTTGGGTGAATTGATTTTCTAGTTCATCCCATGCATTAATGGAATTGTTTGGCAATCCTTTGAACCACTTTCTAGCCTCTCCATCTAGAGACTGAACAAAAAGCCTCATTACAACATCAATATGTTCCACATTTAAATTTTCAGAAAAATTACAAAACACATAAGTGTTTCTCTGCAGTAACTTCATCTTCTCCAGTGAAACGAGGAAGTAATTTAAGATATTCTTGAGGCATTGCATTAAATGGCCGTGGAAGATTGAGTGGAGCATATCTGTTTAATAAGAAGGCTGGTGCTGCCATGTTTACACCTTGATTAACTGTACTTTGGTTAAATGTAGATGATGACCTTGCTGTGAAAGTAAATGTAGGTGGTGGTAAAACTGATATGGGAGTAGGTTGATGAACAATGGCAGAAGAACAACCAATTGGAACTTGTTGATCTTGTGTAAAAGAAAAAGAAACAAACTCAAACGAGTGTTCTTCCAATTTAGGTTCTTGAAAATAAATAGGTGTAAAAGGTGAATCTTGTTCCAAGAAATGAAGTACTTCAGATGTATTCTCAAACAAAGGATGACTTGAACTACTGCCAAGGGCAGACAATGTAGGACTAGGTGTTGAGGGAGTTTTAGGTCTCTCAACCCTTTTTGAAATCAATCTTTCAGGGTCTGATAAAGCAGGGACCTTCTGTTGGTCTTTTGTAAGCCAGAATTTTGAGTATGATGAAACACAACCAAAATTTCCTCCTCACTGAACAACTAGAGGAAATAATGTGAAAACCCTGGGAAAAAGATATTTTCGATCCTTCGTCCCCAACAACGACGCCAGAAAATGTTGGTTCTTAAGAGACAATCCCTTGGTTGTGAAAAGGAATCAGTGCTTAAGACATTTTAACAATATTTTACAGAAACAATCTTTATCATCTGTTCTTTGTTTTATCCCTTTGAAAATTGGTTTTAAAACCCTTAATGCTCTGGAGTAAATAAAAGATTACACAATGCATTTAATTGCTGAAATGTGAACGAATAAGAAGAACTGTAAGGGAACTTAAGATAATATGTTGTAAACACAGAATCTATTAACTTAAGTTTCAGAGAGAAGTTAAGAATAGAAAGGAGTTGGAGTGAAGGAGCACATTTAAGGATATTTAACTCTTACTTACAAATGTAATTCAGAGACCTGCAGCTTCATTACTTCACTTCATTCATTAGAAGAAACAACACAAGATGACACAGGAAGAACAAACCACCATCAACAATTGCAGGAAACTTGAGACTTCTTTCATTAATTCTTCAGAGAAATAAGTACAAAAATATAGTCTTCCAGAGGTTCCAAAACTCCGAACCCCTCTTCTTCATTTCTGTCTTTCTTAAATACATTCAAAAGCAGTTTGTAACTGCCAAAACTTCTTAAAACTACCTAAACTACTTCTTTCCTCTATCAACTACTTTCATTACAAGCGAGGGTAACATTACATCCTCGTTCTAAAACAAAAAGAAAATACAATAATAGATTGAAATATTATGATGTCTTTTGAGTAATCTTTGCCGCTGATGTGGTTCCTTTTGCTGCTGATGTGGTCTTCTGAGTATCATCTACTGCTGATGTGTCTTCAAGAAGATTGGTCATCCATTTTCTGCACTTTTTCCAGAGTTCAATATTTGTCCTCGGGGCATTAACTAACTTATGATGTTCCAATCTAAAAGCAGTGATCCTGGTGTAAGTAGGCTTTTCCAGAAACAGGGTCTTGACCATCCATAACAACTGAAAATCTTTATGCAGGAAATTGACAATTGTTGTTCCTTTTAAAACTGCAGTATTCCCATGAGTATTGTCAATTTTACTTTTTGCATCCACCAATAGAGTTTCATATGTTTCCTAGGACAATAAATTACCTTGCATATCCCAACAAGATGGGAATCCTGCCCTGGTTCTTTTAGCAAACATAGTGTTGAAGTTGTCTACTCCTTGCTTGATCTCTATCAACTTCTTTTTTGCCGACTTCGTGTGTGCATTCTTCACTATCACCTTGTTAATTTCTAGAACACATAATGTTCTATCTTTAATCTCATGTTCACCCAGTTCTTGATCTAATTTGGAGTTGACAAAATCTATTAATTTCTTAGCCCATATAGCTCTATCATGCATTTTTTGTTTGTCAGCTAGTACAAGCTCTTGAAGATCTCTGATTATACTCTTTTTTTCTAAAATAAGAACTAGTGATTCTCGTATTTTTTTCATTACTCCTATAATCTCATTCCAAAGAATACGTTTAGCTTCAATTAAGGACATGTTCCCTTTTACCTTCTCTCTGAGATTCTTGATTTCTTCACACGCTGTTTGATAATCTGCTTTGTATTTTCTTGTATTCTCCTCTGACATTTGAATTTCGTTATCTTTAGCCCGAATAAATTTTATGGCTGTCTCGAGATCACTCTGGGCTTTCTTCATGTCATTCTCTGCCATCCTCAACTCAATACTCAATTGTGACAGTTTAGCTGCTGGATAATCAGTTTCAGATGACAAAACTATTGTGTAAAATTGTGAATGAATCTGCCCTTGTAACTTAGCTACTATCTCGTTAAATTTGGAAATCTCTTCATCCCTCTGCAATATTTGCTGTAAAATATTCTCCTTTTCAGATTCCGCTTCTGCTACTTCAGCTGCCATTGGGTGTTCTCCAGCAGGGAGCTTTAGCTTCTTTCTTAGTACATTTACTTCTGATTCCATACTCTGCAACAACTTCTGCATAGCTGATTTGTCAGTGGGATCCACTCCAATTTTGACAATTATCTTCTTTAATTCTTCATTTTGGGTGGAGAGAGCTCTGGAATTAGCTTTCTCCAGCTTCAACTACTTGATCACCTTTCCCAACATGTTTTCAGCTTTACTTGAAGCTGCACTAGTTTTAGTCAAATCATTAACAATCAATAAACTAGTTTGCATTTGTAAATTGATTTTATTAGGTAAGGGAATCTTCCTGGCATCAACAGTCAAATTAACAGTCCTGAAATTGCTTGATGACCCTATTGTCATTTTAGATGGGTGTGAAAAAGAAATCTTCAAATGCTCTTTATTTAAATCCATAGCAGTTTACAATCTAGTCTGATCAGGGGTGATTTGAGACTCAGCTTGAGCCTCCATGTTTGCTCTAATCTTCTGATTCTTTTAAGCAATTTGGGCAAAAACCTGCTTAGTTAATGGTACCTGATCATGAACAACCTCATGTCTGGATGGTGAAGCTGGTGTATTCTGTATATCTCCCAATTGAATTGATAAATTGGTTGTGCATATGGCACTTCTTCCCTCAGTTTAGCTCTCTTTTCAGCTCCTTGCTCCTCTGTATCATCATTCTTTTCTCTACCTCTTTTATTTCCCTTTTCAGAGATAGGAGGAGTTTCAATACTAGTGTTGTCATTTCCTGCAAAACCCTTGTTAGCCAACTTTTCAATTTCGGGCTTACTCTCATGAGTAAAAGCAGAATAACCATTCTCAACTCTCCTTTTAGAGTGGGTCATAAGCTCACTTTTCTCCTAGCAATAGATGCATGTCTTCTAGCATTTGGTTTGCCTCTTTTGCAGTTTGCCTCATATTCACTATGAAAGGTCCAACAGTCATGGGAAATTTAAATAAATGTCCTTTCTTCATTGGCACAAAGTGGATCTGATCCACATTTAAACTTTGTCTAATAAATTCTAAGGCAAACATTCTCATGGGGACAAAAGTAGGCAATCTATAAGGTTCAACCCCTGCACCATACAATCTAATTTCTGAATAATCTTCAAACACAAACCAGTTTCCATATCTGTAACTATTACTGAGTTGAAGAAATTCTTGAGCCTATGGCAGAAAACATGAAAGAGCAGCCCCATTCTAAATTTTCTAGGCAATTGGTAGGCAATTAACAACAAAATCAAATAACCTCCCATCACTAGGTTCATTTCTTGTCAGGTCAGTGCAAAACACTACTCACTGCCTCTTCTTATTTGAATCCATAGTGTTTAACCCTAAATTCAAAAACTCTTCTGCATTTTGATACATGAACAAATAAGTAACAATTGAGGGAAACTTGAAAGAACCTGTGAGAGTTAAGCTCATAAATTGAGAATTAATATTCTCCTGCCAAAAGGATGGGATGTCCAACACTACTTCAGGTTTCATCATGAAAGCAAGCATTCCAAGTACTGACTTGTCAATCTGAGAAGCATCTTCCTTTCCAAGTATTTTTGATAAAAATTGTAAAACAAGCTTGACCTCTGCATCAAATATTTCCAGGGGAAATACCTTTTCATCTGGAGAAAAACGTGGTTGTTCTGGCTTCAAAAAGAATAAAATTTGCATGAAATCTTGCCCTGCAAGACTGTCATAATGTGCTGTTAATGATTCTTCAGTAAAACTAACATATGACTCAAACTCTGGGTAGCAGAAGGCTTGACAAATTAATAGGGATGAAACTTGGAAGACACTTTCTCCCACGTAGTTATTACAAAACACTTGCTGGGGTATAATGCTGATGCTAACCAGTGTATGAATTCTGGGACAAGACGGGTTTTTGGGACACATGTAGACAAGACTCAAGACCTGACCATGGCTGTGAAGATAGGGGAATTGTGTTGGTTAAGAACGACTTGCTGCTATAGAGGTAAATGTTCTACCATGCAACGAGTGTCCGTTACATCTTGCTCTATGTCCATGAGAGGGATGTGACTAGATGAAATGGACAAAGATGACTTGGCCATGTTTACACTTGGGATGATGACTAAACGGACTCAAAATCGAGGATCAAGATGAATAGGATGACCAGGACAATTTAAACTGAAATCTGCAGGTGAAAAGAACGGGGTTTTGACTCGGTATCTATAGGCGCAACAAGAATTTGGGGGGAAAATGACGAATAAATGCGTGAAAAGACAAGTACGGGACATGACAGGGAATAATCACGTTTTTCATGTATTTCTCATTTTTCGTGTAGCAGGATCCATCGAAAATATGCAACATGGGTACTCATTGGATGAGGAATTAAATTTTGCATCCAACGAGTACTCCCACTCGAAATTTGAGTAAAAGCATAGGGAGATAAGTTGAAAATACGAGTTGAAAAAATATTTTTATTATTTTATTATTTTTTAATCTTTTTACCCTTTTACTTAAAAAATGGTGAATCATCCCCCATGGTTGACATCATCATTTTCAATCCTATTGGTTCTTATAAAGTTTATTTTGTTTGTACATTTTTCTTAGGAGGCCCATTTTAGACCTCAAAATTCCCCTAATGAATAGTAATCTTTAGCCATAGTAGAGGTATTTTCACCTCCTACTTTTCCTTGCTATAGAGACCTTAATAGTGAATATCTATCTCTTCTTTCTTGGATTTCTTCTCATCATGTTCTTTTACTTATTCAATGATATGGGCTTCAATTCTTTCTTTTCTTTTCTTGTTGTCCTTCTCGAGTTTAGGGCAATCTCTCTTGTAGTGCCCATATTCCTGACAACCATCACATTTGATCTTTGACATATCGATCTTCTTCTTCCCAAACTTTCCTTTTCTCTTAGCCATGGCAGCAAATGCTTGATCTTGTGCGCTCGGTCCCACATCACTCTTTGCTTTTAACCTAGTTTCTTCAATCTTACACAATGACTAGAGTTCACTGAATGGGGTGGCTTCCTTCTTTCCATAGATGCTTGATACGAAATTGCCCCATTCAGCAGGTAGTGCATTGAGCACCACGATGGTCATTTTTTTAACGGACATTATTTCCCCCAACTCTTGTAGTTGGTATCTTATTTCATAAGAGATGAGGCTATTCCTTCTTCGTTTGATACCTTCATTTTATATAGCTCGGTTCCCAAAGACATGACTTCTCCAGCAGTGCCAACTTCTCGTATATTTCTTTTGATGTCTCCAACTTTGCTACCGAAGGTATGAGGGGATCCTTGATGGATTCTATAAGGATCCTTTGAGCCCTTATTTCCCCTTTCATATACTTAGCTAGAGCTTGAGCTTCTTCTTTTGGACGTTTAGTGATTGAACCCTTAACATGTCCAATGACTTCATTTTCTATGAGGATCAAATCCGTCCTCTTCTTCCATGCAAGGAAGTTTGATGACCCAACCAATTTGTTGCTCTCCTTGCAAAATGAAGTCATTTTGATGGATTCAAACATAAATATAAAGATACTTGTCAAGTGAAGATACTCCTAGCTGATGAAATCTTCAACTTGATGCCTTTCTTGATGATGTTTATAATGGAAGACGTCTTCTTGATGAAGATGTCTTCCTTCACATATGTTTTGATAGTGATCCTTTGACTCATGAAGAGGGAAATCACTTGGATTCCTTGATGATGATGGCAAAGCTTCTTCCTGCTTCCCTTGGATGTAGAGACTTCAAGATGCTTCAATGTGTAGTCCTTCTTTCTTGGAGATGGGGTCCTTGAGATGATGGTTGTAAAATGCAAGTGCTTCCTAAGAATGCTTCAAGTGTAGAGCTCTTCTAGGGTTTTGAGGTCTTCTTTGGTTCTTTCCTTAATAGTGCTCGGTCTTTGTGTATCCCTTCTTGATGTCTTCTTTGATGCCTTGACCTTTCTCGGTATTCCTTTTGATGGTCCTTCTACAAGCTACCTTTCCTTGGCTTGTCACCTTAGCTGTGATCCCATGTTGAGAAATCTAGGGCGGCTAGATTTCCTTTTGATAATTGCTCGTGATGCATTTTTACATTGAGGGACCGAATCGAAGAAATCAAGTAAGTATTGTCACTGTTCCTTATCTAACAAATGTGTGTAGTTTGCAAGAAATAGCAACAAACATAAATCTTTCAAATCAAAGGTATATAACCTTGAGGTATGTATAGCATGGTCATTTATTAAAATTGCAATTTCTTATATGATTCTATGATTTGAAAGTTTTCAATGTATATAGGGATTGTAAAGCCCTAGATAGTTCATATAGAAACCCTTGTTCTTAAGAAACCCTATCCTATTCCATATAGAAACCCTAACTTTTGGGTTTATATTTTTTCTAGGGTAAAAATTGGAAACCCTAGTAAGAATTGGATTTGAAATTAGGGTTTGAATCTAAAATCCCAAACTTGTAATTATACTTGTTTAATCTTCGTAGTGCTTGTCAATGATTGTTGCAAATACACGCAAATAAGAATGGTATTACTTCACGAAACTAAGCTTGTAGGAAGAAATAAGGAATCTTCAAAGAAATAGCTTTGCTGCTAAAGGAACCCTTCAACCTAAGTTACCGGATTCGGTGGGCGAGGGCAAAGATCCCTCGGATCCCCGGATCTGATCCGATACTAAAATGGATGTGCTAGAAATACGGTTCAGATACGGCAGCTGGCGTATGGCGTATGCCGGAAACGAAACACGCTGCACGGAAACGGATCCAGGAATATTTGCCCAAAACGCAAATGCCGGAACCAGACAATTTTCTTTTCTGCCTGCGATTTGGTTTTTAACTTTTTAGATTTCTTTGTGAAAGTTAAAGCGTAAAGGCGGATTAGTTTGTCACATTGCGGAGGAGAAGGCGGAACATTTTGTCACATTGCGGAGAAGCGGAACACATCACCGAGTTCATCATGCACGGCGGCAGGCACACACGCAGAGGATTTCATCACGCAGCAGGCAGACATTTTATTTTTTGCAGGCACAAAAGTTGAAAAGGTATATAAATCTGTTTTGCGTTGCATAGGACTCGTTGATTGTATAGTAAAAAGAAATTAAAAAATATAAAAAAGAGTGAAAAGTATATAATTCGTGTTTGAAATTTTGGCGTTATTTTTATTTTTTTATATGGTTTTAAGTTTTAAACTATATGGTCGTATTTTAATTTTTATATGGTTTTGTTAATTTTTTTTATATGGTTTTGTTAAGTTGGCTAAAGGTATTTTAATTTTTTTTAATATTGTTATATTATTATTATATTGTTTTTTTTTTATATTATTATATTTTATTTATTTTGTACTTGATGTATCCTTGCCGTATCCAGATCCTGGATTTTCAAAAAACTAGCGAATCTGGATCCGGATCCGGATCCGGATCCGTACCGTATCCGAATCCTGGTAACTTAGCCTTCAACTACAATCCTACAAGGTTTGTAAAGGAAGAATCTCAAGTTATGTATAAAGATTTGTAGCAAGATCTTTTTCATATTAAAAGGTATGGTTATTTTGAAATTTGTTCTCTATCACTAACTTTTTCATGTTTAGGTCTTTTGAATCATAAAGATTCTTATTAGGGTGATTAATCTTTAGATTTAATCTACCCTTGATGTAAAATCTTTTGCCATATGTTTATTTTGGTAAGACCCTAATATTTAGGGTCCACCACAAAACCCTACCTTTTTATGTTAATAATGAAATCCTAGTCCACTTAGGGTTTATTGATAAAGTCTAGAACATATAATGATATCCTACTCTCTTGATGTTAAGGATTTTGAAGAAACCCTAGCCTTTTAGAGTTTGTTGTTGATATCTCAATTATATGATGAAACCCTAGATTTTCAGGGTTTGACGAATTAGGGTTTACGACAGAAACCTTGTAAAATCCTAGGAATGAAACCCTAGGTGTATGTGCTTCTGTATGATTGAGACGTAGTCTAGTCAAAATTGTTGTATATCTAATTTTGGAGTTTGATGATTGTATCTAGGGTTTACAATAAAAACCCTAGTAAGAGATTGATATAAGTTTCTAGGAAATAATAACAAAATCCTAGATATAGAATGCTAGTTTGATTATTATTCGTGTTTTAGTTTGATAAAATTTGGGGTTTGTAAACAAAACCCTAGTAGAATTTGACATGAATTTTCTAGGGCATAATATTGAAGCCTCATGTGTAAATGCTATGATTGGATTGCTAACTTGATTTAATTGCTGATATATAAGATGATAGAATCTTTGTTTGTGAAAAAACCCTAGCAATGTTGTTGAAATCTGGAATATCGAAAGATGTAACCCTTATTGATAAAGCTAACTAGGTTTAAGTTTTTGGATATTTAAATCTTGATTGTTTTGATGCTCCTATTATCTTATTTTGATATAGTTAATTTCATGCTCCTATATATTTGTGCTTTGGTTAGACTTGCAGGTACATAGTCTTTGTTGATGAATTGATAATGACGATTGAGCATGATGGATAGAGGGTGCTGTGAGAATTTTAAAGTATACATTGATGATAACCTTATTGCCAAATAAGGATAGAAGGAATGATGTTCCAGAAGGTATAAATTCTCCAATGATACATTGATGCAAAAGAAAGAGCAAAGTTGTCTCTAGCCAAAAGGAAGCTTGATTAAAGAAAGTGTATAACTTCCCAATTAAGGGGGAGAGTATGCTGTGACAGCTATAGTGAAGACCTTAAAGAAAGAATGAGATCCAAGAATGGATAAAACTCTATAGATGGATGCCTTTTATTCATGAAGTTACAAATAAAGAGTTGAAGTGTTATGGCTGAGTTTGGTGCTGCTGAAGAAGTTAAAAAGAAGAAATCTTTCGACGAAATGTGTTTGATGATAGGATGATCATCTAAGCAACATCAAAATGATTGAGGACCTCGAAGGTTTGTTCTAAATATACATATATTGAAAATGTGTTACTAATTGGGGTTGTGATTGTACAGGTAGATCTCTCCATAAGGTGATTGAACATTTTTGAAGCATGCTGGGACTAGCGGATATATTCAATTTCGTTAGGGAGAGATGAAACATCTTGGGGCGACAAGATGCTTGCGAGGACATCTGGCTGACCAGTGATGATGTTTATATTCCAAAATAGGGAGGGTATCGTTGGTCTTGTGGAACTCCGACCTTGGATACGATACCTAGATCCCTAGGTTGGTTTTAGAGTTGAAACTTGATGGTACCTATAGTGGCTAAAGCTTGTAACACACCTTAGTCGCATTCGGTTAGATACCTTGGTCAAGTATCTAATCTATAGCATTGCATGTGTTGTAAGTCTTCATAGATCATATCATTTTGAGTTCATCCTTGAACCCATATATGTCTAATTATGAATACTTCCCTAGTTAAGGGGGAGTGTTGAAGAATGTAACTAGTGTCGGTCTTCATAATTGTATTTGTCAAAAGAAAGAAAAAGGAATTTTTATTGTAAAAGAAATTTACTTATTGAAGCATGGGTTTCATGCTTTGTTGAATGGTCAATAGGTCAAAGCATCCATTGTGTGCTCTAGGATTTTTGTTGAGTCAAAGTCAAAGTCATTATGTAAGAATCCCTTCTTAGGCTCATTATGACAAAGAGAAAATATTTTTTGTATGTCAAAATTAGGCCTTTCTGCTCCTCCATCAAGTCGGCCTAGCCTCATATCAACTCGGCCTCTTCAACTATTCATATCGGCCTATTAGTAGATACTCCAACAACTATATATAGCAAAGAAGTCGACCCATAATGTGAGTAAGAAATAATGTAGTTTGATCTGCAATCACGAAGTAGAAATAAGTACGAAGATATAAAAATAAGAGTCTACAAGAAGCAAGGAAAGCCATGTGAAGGAGATTAGAAGTCTAATTAGACCAAATTCTGGTATTGTTGCAAGACTGAAGTTCAGGACCAAAATATAATATTGTTGCAGGACTGAGTGCATGACTGTAGCATGGATATAGGGGCCAAAGGTATTGAATAATAGAGGAAGGGCTGAAACCTTTAAGAACTATTTGTTGATGATTTCGTAGATGATGAAAGGCTGACTGGATGGTTGATGGGAGGTCTAAAGGTCTTGATTTGTCTCAATTTGGTTTGATTCTACTAGAGGGAGAGTTTTATTGGGTTTTCCCCTTCATAGGGGTTTTCCCTTGGCTGTGCGCCTATCTTTGGTGTCTTTGTGATCTTCTTGTTTGGAATCTATCGTGATAATAACAATAATGAAGAACAAAATAATAATCACAAGAATTTGTCAAAGTATAAGAGAAATCTAGCTAAAGAACCGACTCTATATGCTGCCCTAGATTTCTCAACAGAACTAGGCTGTCTAGCCTCCTCCTGCCACTGGAAAATTTCGCTCTGCTTTTCTAAAGACTTTCCCAATTTCACCCAACTGAAACAAATTCTTCCCGACAATTCATTCAAATGGACTGGCTAACTCACACTTCCTGGATGAATTTTCTGCAGAAAAACTCATCCTCTCTTTTCCTGCCTCTCCAGCACTGGAAAACCACTGGTAAATTCCTTTGAAATTTCTCTCTGTTGTCCCTCTTTCTCCTACTCTCCTTCTGGCTCAAACTCTTCCTTGCTGAAGCTGCAACTGGATAGCTCAACCTGCCAAGGAAACTCACTCTCCATGACTGTGTCTCTCCTTATCCTATCGATATTCTCCTATAATCTCTTGTTGGAACTGCAACGACCATGATTAAATCCTCTTCAACGATTAAGATCATCTAAGACTCGATCCATGTGAGTCTCTAGAGGATTCTCGATTATACTCAATTAATTTCCTTTAATCAATTGATTTCCCTAATTTAGACAATTTAGACTTAGACATTTTTTAATTATTGATCAATTAATTTAATCAAGTGGCCTTTAGGTGTTTTCTCTCAAAACCATTTCTGGGTTTTGGAGATCTCATGTTCCTTAGTCTCTTAGACACAAATCTAGACTAGAACACCCTTCCGATTGTAATATTCCAAATTAGCGGTCAGCTAATTGGAATATTATTTTTGTCAATTTTTCCTTTTGTAATGTTAATAGGAAATAAAGTGGGTAAGGGGGCCCACAAATAAACTATAAAGTCAGTTCACTCTCCTAAAGTCCCAAAGACAAATATTAGAGCTGGAGTGGGGCCCATGAGGCCAGCCACACGAAGAAGACAACGTCCCAGTGGCAGCGTGGGAGAGGCAACAACGTAGGCAGCGCAATGACAGCGTGGGGGAGGTAGCAGCGTAGTGGCAGTGCAGTGATTGGTTGGCCAAGGTGGCAGCGCAGTCCAATGGGGCCCAAGGGAACATTGGGGCTTAGCTAGGTAAAAGAGGATGAGAGAAACTCGTTCCTTATTCATTCATCCACTGATTTTTCTGTTCGATAGATTGAATGCATGCTTGAGATGTTTAGTCGAGTCTGCCCATGCTGTTAGCATAGAGATTTCTGAGTGGAGATCTCAACCTCATCCTCGGGGGACTTCGAGTGTCCGCTCAGGAGAGGAGTCTCATCCAATTTTGAGAGAGGAACCACATACACATTCAGGGATGCGCAGTCCCTCCAAGACAACGCAAAGGCCACACAAGTAGAAGGAGAATTACACAGTCCAATTGAGGTGCAGCGTTGGGAGAGAAGAAGGAAAAGCAGATTGCAGCCGGGAGTTTGAGAGGAGGTTACCCACTTCCTAGCAGGGTTCTTGGGACGATTTCCATTAGCTTCTTCCAGTAGTTCAACTAGAAAACTAGAGTGCCCAGCAGAACAGCGTGCCAAGACCAAAGGGAAAAATTTCCGGGGTCAGGATTTCTGGAAACCCTTCGCGGGTTTTTTTGGGTTTGTTGAGGAGAGAAGAAGGAAGAGCAGATTGTAGCCGAGATTTTGAGAGGAGGTTAGCCACTTCCTAGCAGGGTTCTTGGGCAGATTTCTAGCAACTTTTTCCAGCAGTTCAGCCAAAAAACCAGAGTGCCCATTAGAACAACGTGCCAAGCCCAAAAGGGTGAATTTCCGGGGTCAAGATTTTTGGAAACCCTTCGTGGGTTTTTCTGGGTTTGTTTTGGAGAGTCCGGTGTCTAATTTCGGAATTTTTTGAGTAGCAGAGCAACCTCAACACAAAATCTCTTTTCAACCAACAACAACAGTTCAGCCAGGAGTTAGGAAAACGTAGAGGAGGAGCCACACAGAGCAGCAGAGATTTCTGAGCAGGGTTGAGGAGTCATTTCAGCCTGCCTTGTGCAAGCCAAGGTGCCATCTTTCTAAGCACATCTTGTACCTTTTCCCATTAGAGATTTAATAAAATGGCTCAGATGTTTTTGGCTCTATCATGGTGTTTTTGATGGTTATTTTTTGTTTGCTGTAGTTGTAGTCTTTGCATGCTTTATATTAGAGTTTGTTCCCAATTTGGGATATTACAGTGGTATTAGAGCTCATAGACTTGGCTTAACATGTGGAGCACGCGGTCTATGACACCGGAGGATAGGCATAACATCACATACCAAAGGCAGCGGTACAGAAGCAAGGAAAGGAGGCTTGAAATCATGCCAGACCAAGTAGACAACGTTCCGGAGGAAGAGGAGAAGGGAAAAGCACCAATGTCAGAGGAAAGAGACGATGGAAAGGAGTTTGCTAACATCCTTCTAAAGTTGATGCAGGAGCTCACGAAGAGGATAGAGGAGATGGGGCAGAATATTGTTGGAGACAATAAGCAACAGGAAATTCCAAGGGAATTCCAGATGGGAGAGGGATTCGACACTTCCCATCACCCACCTAAGCCTAACATTGCACAACAGGTGGTGCCACACACTCCACCACGCTCTACCATGCCCACATTTGTGGCTTCGGGAGCAGGAGCAGGGGGGCCATAAGAGCCGGAGGTGGCTCACTACGAAGAATACTTTGCGAAATATCAGCCTTATGGGCCGGAGTTCAGAGATGCCCTCACTTTCAATGAGTTCTGTCAGTTGAAGAACAACATCAGACCACGAGGCCAGACCAGAGGAGGAGGGTACACGCAGGGTAATGACCTGCATCGTACCATGGGCAGACTTTTCTTGCCTACTTTCAATGTGTCGTCGAAATGTTCAGCCAAAGCTTGGGTGGAGAAGCTGGATATTTATTTCTAGCTTAACCAGATGGCGGAGGTGGAGGCCATCTAGGTGGCAACGCTGCATCTTGAGGGAGAAGCCCATGACTTGTGGTTCCATGGGATGGCTACGGTGGGTCACTAAGGAGTGACAACGTATGATGAGTTCACCCGGAGGTTGATAGAATGGTTTGATTGGAAAGACCTGAAGGAACATTTTGTTGAGCTAACCAAGCTCAAACAGATGTGGAACTCGGAAACCTACATTTCCGAGTTTCTGAGGCTTTCAATGATGGTTCCAGATTTGTCCATGACCAAGAGAGTATATGTGTTCATTGACGGATTGGCTGAACCCTTGCATGGGCTAGTGAGGTCTACTTGGTCCACTATGCTGCAGGACGCAGTAGGTAGAACCAGAGACTTGCAGGATGCTTTTCCGAGGGCAAGGGCTCCCTTGCCTAATAGACCAACGTTCTAGCAGAAGGAGAAGGACGTGAGAGCCCCACCACCAAGAGGGAACCAGGGCGGGGGGCTTGGATGATGATACCCGAGAGATTTGAGACGGAGAAAGCTTTGCTTCACCTGTTAGGAGCCATGGGCACCGATGTGCCGGAGGGAAGGCACACTACATTGAGGTCTTCTCCGAAAGTGAAGGAGAAGAGGAGGCATTTGAGGAGTTGGGAGGAGATGTCGACACCAAAGCACCAGGAGAGGATCATCCATCACCACCTCCCCCAGTAGTAGGAGGGTCAGCGTTTGCACCTACAGGAGGGTACTTATGGGGATTTCCCAAGTACCTAATGCTGAGGGTTCGAGGGACAGTTCAGGGGCAGCATGTCTCAATGTTGGTGGACAACGGGGTCACACAACTTCATTAATGCCCAACTAGTTCAGAGGAGGGGCATACAGATAAAAAGCTTTGATGGGTTTTTTATGTTGGTCCTAGGACCATGTAGTGCATGCGTTATGTCTCGACATTAACACTAACCATGGTGACATATACATTGACAGATCATTTTTTCATGGTCGATATTCTAGACACCAACGTAGTGTTGGGTGTTCAGTGGCTTATCACCCTTGGGAAGGTCACTACATATTGGGAGACACTGGAGATGGAGTGGACTGACAAGAAGAGTGGGAAGCACGTGATGCTTAGGGGCATGCACACATACCCTCCATAGACAGTTTATGCACATCGGATGGAGGCAGATTTTTGGAAGGGAGACATAGAGTGGGCAGTGGAGCTAAGGATTACAGAGGCAGGTGTCTTGGGTCGGCCTAGGCACCTGGATGTGCAGACTCTCTTAGACTGTTACTCTACAGTTTTTGGGGACATCCCACCAGGGCAGCCACCGAATCGGGGTTTTGAGCACACTATTGAGCTGGAGTAGGGCATCTAGGCAGTGATCACCACTCCCTACAGGCACTTCAAGGCCTAGAGGGATGAGATTGAGAAAGCTATACATGAGCTCTTTGCATTGGGGCATATCAGGCCCAACACGAGTCCATTTGCTTCTTTAGTGGCTCAGGTGAAGAAGAAGGATGACACACTGCAGATGTGCATAGATTACAGGGCCTAGAACAAGAAAACCATGAAGAACTATTACCCTATCCCCATGATCGATGAGCTGATGGATGAGTTGAGGGGAGCACAGTTTTTCTCCAAGTTCGATCTGAGATCGGGGTACCACCAGATCAGGGTGAGGGACCAGGATGTCCCCAAGACTACGTTTTGCTGTCACTATGGCCATTTTGAGTTTTTGGTGATGCCCTTTGGGCTGATCAATGCTCCAGCTACATTCCAGTCTTTCATGAACCACATCTTCCGTGGTCAGTTGAGGAAGTTTGTGCTAGTGTTATTTGACGACATTCTCATCTACAGCTGTACATGGGAGGAGCATTTGCAACACATAGAGGCTGTACTGCGTATCTTGGAGGAGCAACATTTCTATGCCTAGCTGTCCAAGTGCGAGTTCGAGCTGACATAGATGTGCTCTACTTGGGGCATATCATTGGGGTGGATAGAGTGAGAGTCCACAAGGAGAAGATCAGGGCTATCCGGGATTGGCCAGAACCGAAGAATGTGACGGAATTTCGGGGGCTTGTGTGTATTTGCACCTACTACCAGAAGTTCGTTAAAGGGTTTTCACAGCTTGCAACACCCCTCACAAACCTCACCAAAAAGGGGGCTTTCAGCTGGACAGAGATTACGCAGAGGGCCTTTGACAGGCTCAAGGAGGTGATGAGCAGCTGTCCGGTCTTGGCACTACCCGACTTCACGCAGCCCTTTGTGCTGGAGTGTGATGCTTCAGGGGAGGGGTAGGTGCAATATTGATGTAGGGGGGCATCCCATAGATTTCGAGAGTCGGAAGCTACTGCTGCATGAGAGGCTGTACCCCATCTATGACAAAGGGATGCTGGCCATCATGCATGCATTGGCCAAGTTCCGATAGTATCTTGTGGGGAGCAGGTTCCGGGTGTGGACCGACAACAACAGCCCTAGATTCTTACTTGAGCAGAAACAACTGCAGGAAACGCAACAAAAATGGATCAGCAAGATCTAGGCGTATGATTTTGACATCGAGTATGTCAAGGGGAAGAACAACTTGGTAGTAGATGCATTGTCCCAGAGACCTGCAACACTGTCCTTGATGAGCATTGACGCAGATTGGAGGGCCTAAATTTTGGTGGAGTACTCGAAAGACCAGTTTGCATGCGAGATACTGGAAGGGCAGGTGACGAATGATCGATACAGGTTTATGGATGAGGTCATCTATTATCGTGACCAGATCTTCTTGACAGGCAACTCCAAGCTAAGGGAGAATATTTTGCACGCAGCCCATGACTCATCGCTTTCAGGCCACCAAGGATTCACCAAGACGTACAAGGCCATCAGGGAGAGGTTCTCTTGGAAGGGCCTCAAGGAGGACATACTCCGACATGTCTGGGAGTGCGTAGTTTTCAAACGGAATAAGGGGGAGCTGAGCCATTTGGCAGGTTTGTTACAACCGCTTCACATCCCGGAGGGGAAATGGGAAAGCATCTCCATGGACTTCATCTCCGGATTGCCCATGGTGAAGGGTAAGGATTACATTTTCGTGGTGGTTGATCAATTGACGAAGTATGCTCACTTCTTCGCCATCTCAGCTCGGTACACTGCTTCGAAAGTGGCCGAGCTATTTTTCGCGATATCTTCAAACTCCATGGTCTTCCAAAGACCATAGTCAATGACAGGGACAACCAATTCATGGGAGGCTTTTTGCAGGAGCTATTTCGTTTGGTGAGCTCAGAGTTAACACCTAGCACCAGCTATTACCCACAGATAGATGGGCAGATTGAGATAGTGAACAAGTGGCTGGAAGGCTACTTGAGGAACTATGTCACGGGGCAGCAGAAAGCTTGGCTACGCTGGCTTCATTTGGGGGAACACTGCTACAACACACCATTCCACATGTCGATCGATATGTCTCCATTTTATGCTTTGTACGATTATAATACTTTGACTTTTTTTGATGTGATATTTGGAGCTAGCAAGGTCCCCAGGGCCAAAGACTGGATCCAAGAGAGCCAAGACATGCTTCGGGCTCTCAAGGATAACTTAGCCACAACTCAAAATTAGTAGAAGCTGTACGCAGATAGAGGCCGCGTGGAGAGGAAGTTCGAGGTGGATGACTTGGTGTACCTCCGTCTTTAGCCTTACAAGTAGTCCACGCTGAAGCATAAAGGAGCCGAAAAGCTCAAAATGCGCTTCTATGGGCCATACAGAGTGATCCAGCGGGTTGGAGAGGTGGCATATGAGTTGGAACTGCCATCAGGGAGCCGAATTCACAACATTTTCCATGTCTCATGCCTGAAGAAAGCTTTGGGGCAGCAGGTGACTACAACCATGGAGCTTTCGCCTACTGATGATGAGGGACATTTGGTGCTATAGCCGGAGGCCATCCTAGACACTCGGGAGAGACAATTGAGGAGCAGGGTAGTCAAAGAATATATGATCAGGTGGAGGAGCCTTTCTGATGAGGATGTCGCTTGGGAGGGGGAGAAGATCCTGCAACATCCATCTTTGCAGTGGCTTGAGGACAAGCAATGTTTTGGCGAGGAAGATTGTAATATTCCAAATTAGCGGGCAGCTAGTTGGAATATTAATTTTTGTTAAATTTTTCCTTTTCTAATGTTAACAGGAAATAAAGTGGGTAAGGGGGCCAACAAATAAACTATAAAGTCAGTTCACTCTCCTAAAGTCCCAAGTACAAATTATAGAGCTGGAGTGGGGCCCATTAGACCAGCCACACGAAGAAGACATTGTCCCAGTGGCAGTGTGGGAGAGGCAGTAGCGTAGGTAGCATAGTGACAACGTGGGGGAGGCAGTAGCGCGGTGATTGGTTGGCATAGGTGGCAGCGCAGTCCAGTCGGGCCCAAGGGAACGTTGGGGCTCAACTAGGTAAAAGAGGATGAGAGTAGCTCATTACTCATTCATTCACCCACTGATTTTTCTATATGATAGACTGAAAGCATGCTTGAGTTGTTTCGCTGAATCTGTCTGTGCTGTTTAGCACAGAGATTCTCGAGCGAAGATCTCAACCTCATCCTCGGGGAACTTCGAATGCTCGCTCAGGAGAGGAGTCTCATGTAGTTTCGAGAGAGGAACCACAAACACACATTCAGGCATGTGCAGTCCCTCCAAGACAACGCAGAGGCCACGCAGGTAGCAGGTGAATTATGTAGTCCAATTGAGGAGCAGCCTTGGGGGAGAAGAAGGAAGAGCAGAATGCAGTTGGGAGTTTGAGAGGAGGTTGGCCACTTCCTAGATGGGTTCTTGGGTAGATTTCTAGTAGCTTCTTCCAGCAGTTCAGCCAGAAAACCAGAGCGTCCAGTAGAACAATGTGCCAAGCTGAAAGGGGCGAATTTCCAGGGTCAGGATTTTTGGAAACCCTTCGTGGGTTTTTCTGAGTTTGTTGAGGAGAGTTCGATGTCTAATTCTTGGATTTTTCTGAGCAACAGAGTAGCCTCAACAGACAGTCCCTTTTCAGCTAGCAACAATAGTTCAGCCAAGACAACGTAGAGGAGGAGCCACGCAGAGCAACAAAGTAGCAAAGATTTTTGAGCAGGGTTGAGGGGTCATTTCAGCCTGCCTTGTGCAGACCAAGGTGCCATCTTTCTAAGCACATCTTGTACCTTTCCCATCAAAGATTTAAAAAAATGGCTTAGATGTTTTTGGCTCTATCATGGTGTTTTTGATGGTTATTTTTTGTTTGCTATAGTTGTAGTCTTTGCATGCTTTATATTACTGTTTGTTCCCAATTTGGGATATTACACTGATGCTACAAAAACTAACACATCACACTCATAAGCAGACAAACGAAATTGGGATATCGGGATAATGATGCTAGAGAAGGATCTGCTCACCAATGTCTCTGATGGGAATCAAACACAAGAGAGAGCTCAAAACCCTAATCAGAAAACCAAATCTACTAATTGAAAGCAAATTTGTAAAATTACACAGTGAACAAGTACAAAAACTATGGATTTGAAAGTAGACTCCTAGTAGGCATACAGTAGCACCAAAAAATTGATTTTTTTGAGTGAAACCCTTCAAAAAGCTCTGGGAGAAGGCCTAAACGCTTTATGCATGAACAAATTAAGCAACATAGGCCAAACAATGCTCTGTTGCAGAGTTATCTGATCACCAGAGGAGCCTTCTGTTGAGATTTTGGGGTAGCATCGGGTGTGCTCTAGCTCCGAAACTTTGTGGAGGGGCCAAGACACATGAGATCTCCAAGACCCAGAAAGCGTTTAGAGAAATTTCATCCGGTGTAATAGATATTCAAATAATTAAATTTTTTAATGGGAGCCCTAAGTCTAACTTAGGGAAATTGAAAAATTAAGTGAATTAAATTACACATGTGATGAAATTTTCTAAGTGACGTGGATCAAGCAATCTTTTAATCTGAGCCGTCGATTAGAGATTAGAACACGACCGTTGGTTTGCCAACGAGAAAAGTGTAAAGGAAGGGCTTGGGGTCAGTTAGAGAACATACACACACATTGCAGAGCACTGAAGCTAAGTCAAATTTCTGGGCCCGAGGTTTGCTGAGAAATTCGAAGCGAGTTTGCAGTGTAGTGAGGGTCAGCGATCAGCAAGGGATGATCTGATCTGAGGCCGCGAATACAACAGCAGAGAGGCAACTTGTACCAGGAAGTGCAGAGGCCAGCCAAAGGGACACATTCCAACCAGCACCACGCAAAAGACTGCGCAGAGGCTACATAAGCCCAGCCAGGGTGATGCATGCCTAGCCAGCGCAACGCAGGGGTAGCAGAGACCCATCCAGGGTGACGCATGCCCAACCAGGGCAGCGTAACACCAGTCAGGGTGACGCAGTTGGTACGATGGCCAGTAGGGGTTGACGCAGAGGCTGCAGAGGTAGTACTGAGGGTTCTAGTGGGCCAGAAAGGGCTCGTTATCTGTAATTCCCCGGAGAGGGTTGGATCAACCATATTTTCTATCTCCAAAAAAGGTACATCTGCTGTGTAATTTCTCTGTACGCTAGACCGTTTCTGGTGCCCATATCATTGTATTCAGTTTCTGCATAATAATAAAATCCTCTAGAGCTACTGCACCAATTTTCTCGCATTGGGTTTTTCTGGGGACATTTGTCCGATAAATATGTGTAATTTTGTCACGTGCGTGCTGTTTAGTAAATGATCTGTAAATGTGTAGGTTGCAGTTTGTATTTGCTTTAATGTTTTTATGAATAATTCAGATTAGTAACTTGTAAATTAATCATACAAGTAGGCGAAGTACACCAAGATACCGCAGTAGGGTTTCTGTTTTGAAACTTCTACATGGCATCAGAGCATTGCAGATCAAGCTGATCGACCAACAGAGCGACTGAAGATAATTGCTGCAGGAAGGGCAGCTGAAGCAACAAAGATCCAGAGGAAGGTAGAGCAGCACCAGGAGGGACGCAGCCCAGCCAGGCTAACGCAGAGGCTGACGCAAAGCCGTCTTGAGTGATGCAGAGGCAACGCAAAGCCATCCAGAGTGACGCAGGGGCAGCTTGCGCTGCGTAGAGGGTCTGCTGAGTTAGTCTGCTCACGCAGAGGCTAACGCAATCCGTGTGGAGAATTGCTGTATAATTTGCCAAAGCCTGGAAGTGCAGCTTCGGATCTTCAGTAGTTGCTGGTGTGGCACAGGTTCTGTCGGTGCAGAACAGTGCTTAGCAAAGGTGACAAAATTGGGAGGGGAACAATTGCTCAACAGATTCTCTAGCCAGGGAATCTAAGTGTGATCAAGGGAGTGATCATAGAGGACTGGTTCGTCAGAATTGGTGAAAGTTTTCCAGGAGGGAAATCATTGGTTAGAGGTAGCACATTCTCTATAGGGTTCTTTTGCCAAGAAGCCCAGATCCAGTTCCTTGCTGAGTGTAGCAGCAACGGAAGGGAGAAGAGTGTGTGGTTCGATAGATTGTGCAGAGATGGTTTCTCATGGGCTGAGAGATCAGGATAGGTTGGACGACGTGTCCAACTTTTCTATCTAGAGGGCTCGAATCCTGACAGTCTTGGATGAGTATGGCATCAAGGACTATTCAGAAAACGTCCTGGTTCGTTGGAATTCATAAGGAAACGTGGTTTCTTGGGATTCTTTTGATATGATTGTTGTTGGGCTGCTAAGGCTTTCTTAGAAGCATTTCCAGGATTGATAAGACCAAGGTGTAAGAGTTTTTCTTGTTCTCTTATCAAAGAATCACAAAAAGAATCAAAAGAGGGATTCTTGTAGGTGGTTCCTGAAGAAATGATGGCTTCTCTAGTGGAATGGAAGGCGGAAACAAATACAGAGTAAGCAGGGCCAAGCTTAGCAAGAATGCAATAGATGAGGCTACTATCTTCCTTTTTGACCTTACAACCTTCTAAATGAAGTCTAAGGGTTTGAATTTGGACAAAAAGTCTTCAATAAAGGAGAAATTATTAGGGTCCAAAGTAAGCAACTCATTTTCAAGCTGGTGAGCCCTGATTTGATTTTGAATTCCAAAGACAGTATTTAGCTTATCCAGGGCTTCATGAGGGGTGTCAATGTCAAGGATATGAAATCGAAGATCTTGAGCAATGGACATTCCTATCAACCCTCATGCTTGATCTTGTTTATTTTCCCATTTAGCGACTTTATCATCATCAGAAGGTTTAATTTCTACTCCTGTGGCTATTTTATAAAGCTCTTTACTTCTAAGTATATCTACCATGTGAGGTAGCCATTGGAAATAATTGGTGCTGTTAAGAATAATCGGGCATGCACTTTCCTTTAAAAAAAAAAAGCTGAAGCTGAGAAACTGCTCCAATGGAAAGATCTCGAAAAATTAGGCCGTTTCAAAAATACGGCTCGAAAAACGGCTTCCGGATGAAGAAGTTATGCCTTTTTGAAAAAAAGAGTTGAAGATGACGAATAGTTACAAGAACGGTTAGAAATTTGATGATGAAGTGCGACTTTTAAAAAAAAGCCTGCCCCTTTTAACAATTTTTTTTTACAAAAGAAGCTTGAGAAAGAGACTTGAACCCAAGACCTCTATTCTTATAAACTAACTTCTCACCAAGTGAGATAGTAAAAGGATTGTGTTATTGTTTGAAAAGAGGAAGGGGGATTTCTTTTTTCTTTCTTCTTTTTTACTCTTCAGTGTGCGTGCCTTTTCCTGCACAAAAAAACACAAAAATTGAACAAACAAAAAACGAATTGCAAGCCTTTTGGCAGAATGTTAGCTTTTCGGTTAGCCTTACCAGCAACTATCAATTTTTTCACTATTTCTGATTTCCCGAGATCTCACAAAGACGCGGGGAAAGAGCATACGTAGCCAAAAAAAATCCCTTTTCCTGTTTCTGATTTTCCGAGATCGCACGCAGCGCAGAGCAAAGAGCATACACAGAGAAGAGGGTATAGATCCGACAAATAAATAAAACCTAAAAACTGAAAATAAATAGAGAGAACCGAAATAAGCAGAACTATTAACAAATATAACGGCAAAACAGATGCTTTATACCTCCAGATCTAAACTGTCATAACTTGGGCAGCCGGAAACCTTTTCGCATGAAATGAAAGGCGTTCCTCATTGTAACAGACGCTCCGGACACAACAGAGCAGTTCTCCAAGCCCAAAAATGTTCAAAAATAGTAGATTTACAAAACGACATTCGCATGCAGTCAAACCGGCTTCGGATTTTGATCAACAACAGATGCGGTCCTCAAAATAGCTCTGATACCATGTACGGATTTATAGGTTAAGTTCGTTAGATCAAGAACCAAAGGTCATCGCTCACAAACAGATCACAAAGCAGTACACTAGTATAATCACGTGGTTAAAACCCTCGAAGAGGGAAACATTCCACGGCCTGAGCCAACTTGGCCACTTCAGGCAATTTATTAATATAAAAAGAAAAGTTACATATGTTTCTTTCATAAACGGTTACCGGAGAAATGACCCTCCATGCTCTTTAAATAGAGATCATGGACCAATCGGGTGTTAAGCCATGGATCAAGTGTCGTTAATACCGAGGAGAGAGATAACCGTTGGATCACTACAAATAGTGACTGTCGGATTATAAGTTATAAATGTACATGGTAAAGAAACACACTTTACCTAACTCTACACTAGACTAAGTTATTCTTAACTATTTCCTATGTGTCGGAATATCCTAACATCCCCCCTTAAGAACAACTTGGGATAGGATTGAAGGATTTACAAAGGTGACACTAAAGGAGCCTATTTCCTATGTGTCGAAATATCCTAACATCCCCCCTTAAGAACAAATTGGGATAAGATTAAAGGACTTACAAAAGTGACACAATAGGAGAAGGAAGGAGGCATTAGAGCCTATCCCCCCTTAATGACAACTTTCCTGAACTCCAAGCATGGATCGAAGTTTGGTAAACTTCACTGCAACGAGATCATTTATTAAAGATATACGACCTGCTGGTCATTGGTTGAACGATCTTGCGCCCAGAACACGATCATGAATAGGCTTTTGGTTACGATGAAGAGTGTGGGTGCGTGTGATTCATACGTTGATGTTGGTAGATACTACATCGGCGAATGACACTGCGAATTATCACACGAAAGTGTAGTTGGATGTTTCTGATGAAGACCAAATTCAGACAAGATTTGATGAAGCCACATGGATTCCTTGCTGGCTTCAACTGTACCATGATACTCTGCTTCAGCCGAAGAAAGAGAGATGGCATTTTTTTTCTTACAAGACCAAGTAATAGGTCCTGAACCAAGAGTGAATACATATCCTGCAGTGGACTTCCGATCATCGGTCCCATAACCCAATGATCAGTGGGAAACCAGTAACAATGGAATGTCACCCTTGCGTAATGAATCCCAAACTGAACTGTACCTCGAATATATCGAAGTATTCTTTTAGCTGCTTTCCAGTGACTTTCATGAGGTTGGTGCATAAACCGAGTGACGAGACCAACGACAAAGGAAAGGTCAGGACGGGTATGGGTTAGATACAAAAGTTTACCAAGTTGACGATATAAGGTAACATCAACTTCAGGGGTAGTACAAGTGACTGAAAGCTTGACTCCAGACTAAAAGGGAGAAGGGGCTGGCTTACAGTCTTCCATGTGAAAGTGTTGTAGAAGATCACAAGCATACTTGGACTAAGAGAGGGTAATGCCTTCCTTGGATTGCAAGACTTGAAGACCAGGGAAATAATGCAAGTGTCCTAAGTCTGTCATTTCAAACTTCTTTTTGAGGCTAGACTTCACATGGTTTATATGGTTTGGATCACTACCAGTAAGGATAAGATCATCAACATAAAGAACAAGGATAGTGAAGGACTTACCCACTTTCTTGGTGTAGACAATGTTGTCGAACGCTTGTAAACCATTATCTAATGAAAATCTGTCATTTTAGCATACTAGCTAACCAACATTTGAGACAGAACTTCCTAAAGGCGGCAAAACAGGCTAATTTTGGATAGCTAGGGGTTGTTCATATGAATTTCTTCATGCAAATATCCATGTAAGAAGGCAGATTTAACATCCATCTGATGGACTTCCCATTTAAAAGAGGCAGCAAGGGAAAGAACAAGGCAGATAGAATTTATTTTGGCAACAGGCGAGAAGGTTTCAGTATAGTCAATGCCTTCAACTTGTCAAAATCCTTTAGCGACAAGACAAGCTTTATGTCTATCCACTTTTCCATTTGGTCCAAACTTTCTTTTGTAAACCCATTTGCATCTAACAAGCTTTCTTCCTTTTGGAAGAGGAACAAGATCCCAAGTATCATTCATAACTTCATCCCAATTTCGATTATCGGATGCTTCTTCAAAGGTTTCTGGATTAGGATTGTCTGTAAATTGAGCCAATAAGGAAGAAGCTCTTTCAAGGCGAGCTTTCTTGCCGCTCGTCGATCGGCCGAGGTCACTTGCAGAGAACTGCTTTGCGCATCCCGAGAGTGAACGGACCATCTTGATGGTGGAGTAAAAGGAACAATTTCAAGAGGTGGAGGGGGATTTTCATCCTCGTTGTCATCATCTGAACTAGAAAGAATGCTATTAAAAATAGAAGAGAGAGAGAGAGGTGGCAGATATTCCAAATCAGGCTCACAGGCCAAAGGTGGCACACCCGCCGAACTAGACTCGTAGGCCGATATATTTTCATCAAATTTTACATCTCTTCAAATGATTATATTTTTGGATTTTAGTTGAAGAAGTCTATATCCTCTGACATCTTTAGAATATCCAACAAAAACGAATTTTTCACTCTTGGGTTCTAAGGCTTTGTGTTTGTGCGGACAATGGGCCCAAGCATGCTTCCCAAAACATGATGACTTTCTGGTTTTGATTGAGCTCTGACTTCTTGGAGTTATATTCTTTCAAACCTTAGTAGGAGTGTGATTTACTAAGTAATTTTCACAGTTAAATGCTTCTTCCCAAAAATTGAGACTAATTCCTTTAGATTGAAGCATACAATTAGCGATTTCTTTTAAGGTGTGATTCTTCCTTTCAGCCACACCATTTTGTTGTGGAGTATATGGAATGGTATGTTGCAATTGAATGCCATGCTCAGTTCAAATTTGATAAATTTGTTGTTAACATATTCTCCTCCATTGTCTAATCTCAACTTTAGAATTTGATGTCCAGATTGTTTCTCAACAAAGGCCTTAAAGGACAATAACATGTTAAAAATTTCACTCTTGAGTTTTAAGAAGTATACCCAAAGAGGTATACCCAGTGCGTTTGGAAAAATCATCATGAGATTAAGAAAGTACTTGCAACCCGGAAGAAAAACAAGAAGAAGTGGACTACATAAATCACTTTGTTACTATAGAAAGTGGCTTGTACGAAGGCACGTTTGTCAAAACTATCATTGATGTTTTAAGAATGCATACTGGAGCAAACACCATCTCGGCAAGATACCATAGGAAGGCTCGTCACCATATTTTCCTTACATAGAGTTTGAAGAGAGCGATAGTTTAAGTGACCAAATCGCTCATGCCAAAGTTTGCTCACTTCATCATTATGAGCAACAAAAACGGAGGGAAGACATGATGACGCAAAGTTGTCAAACTTATACAACCTTGTGGAATCATCAACAATGCCAGTAGCTAAAATATGTTTAGGATATTTGAGGTCCTTGATTACAACATCATGAGGTGAGAATTTTGCTATTTTCCCTTCACCTGAATCAGTTATATGATAAACAGAGAAAAGGTTGCATGACAAGGTAGGAACACATAGTACATCATTAAACTAACCATTATCGAGATGAATGGTTCCAGATCCTACAACTCTAAGAGATCTATCATCACCAACATAAATATGTTTGGTGTTACAATCATTTAAAGAAGAAAACATGGCTTATTTTTGGCCATGTGATAAGAAGCTCCAGAATCAATGAGCCACTCATGAGAATGAGAAGAGGAAGATACATTTAATGCATAACCAAATCTTGATGCTCGACAACCATAAGCAGAAAATGCCATTCCTGAAGATGAAGGTGAAGAGTGCTCCAAATTGATGTTGTGCTTCTTCATTGTTGCTTCTAAGGCTTCCATCTTCTTAAAACATTTGGACTGTATATGGCCATCACGATTACAAAAGTTGCAATGTCTATCGGTCTTCTTCCATTTGTTTTTATTTGCCTTATCATTTTGGTGAGTTGCTTTTTCAATTTGTGGCTGAAATTGCTTAGGACCCTTGTTTGATTTCGGACCATATTTTTTAGGATACTGCTTCTTGGGATTCTTTTGATATGATTGTTGTTGTGCTGCTAAGGTTTTCTTAGAAGCGTTTCCAGGAGTGATAAGACCAAGGTGTAAGAGTTTTTCTTGTTCTATTATCAAAGAATCACAAAATGAATCAAAAGAGGGATTCTTGTAGGTTGTTCTTGAAGAAATGATGGCTTCTCTAGTGGAATGGAAGGCGGAAACAAATATAGAGTAAGTAGGGCCAAGCTTAGCAAGGATGCAATAGATGAGGCTACTATCTTCCTTTTTGACCTTACAACCTTCTAAAAGGAGTCAAAGGGTCTTGAATTTGGACAAAAAGTTTTCAATAGAGGAGAAATTATTAGGGTCCAAAGTAAGCAACTCATTTTCAAGCTGGTGAGCCCTGATTTGATTTTGAATTCCAAAGACAGTATTTAGCTTATCCAGGGCTTCATGAGGGGTGTCAATGTCAAGGATATGAAATCAAAGATCTTGAGCAATGGACATTCCTATCAACCCTCGTGCTTGATCTTGTTTATTTTCCCATTTAACGACTTTATCATCATCAGAAGGTTTAGTTTCTACTCCTGTGGTTATTCTATAAAGCCCTTTACTTCTACGTATATCTACCATGTGAGGTAGCCATTGGAAATAATTGGTGCTGTTAAGAATAATCGAGCATGCACTTTCCATTTAAAAAAAAAATTGAAGCTGAGAAAAGTTGAAACTAATTGCTCCAATGGAAAGATCTCGAAAAATTGGGCCGTTTAAAAAAAAAAGGCTCGAAAAATGGCTTCCGGATGACGAAGTTATGCCTTTTTGAAAAAACGAGTTGAAGATGCCGAATAGTTATGGGAATGGTTAGAAATTTGATGATGAAGTGCGACTCTAAAAAAAAAGGCCGCCCCTTTTAACAAAAACTTTTTACAAAAGAAGCTTGAGAAAGAGACTTGAACCCAAGACCTCTATTCTTATAAACTAACTTCTCACCAAGTGAGATAGTAAAAGGATTGTGTTATTGTTTGAAAGGAGGAAGGTTTTTTTTTTTTTTTTTTACTCTTCGGTGTGCGTGCCTTTCTCTGCATAAAAAAATACAAAAACCGGGCAAACAAAAAACGAATTGCAAGCCTTACGGCAGAATGTTAGCTTTTCGATTAGCCTTACCGGCAACTATCAATTTTTTCACTATTTCTGATTTCCCGAGATTGCACAAAGACGTGGGGAAAGAGCATACGTAGCAAAAAAAATCCCTTTTCTTGTTTCTGATTTTCCAAGATCGCAGGCAGCGCAGAGCAAAGAACATACACAGAGAAGAGGGTATAGATCCGACAAATAAATAAAACCTAAAACTGAAAATAAACAGAGGGAACTGAAATAAGCAGAACTATTAACAAATATAATTGCAAAACAGATGCTTTATACCTCTAGATCTAAACTGTCATAACTTGGGTAGCCGGAAACCTTTTCGCATGAAACGAAAGGCGTTCCTCACTGTAACAGACGCTCCGGACACCACAAAGCAGTTCTCCAAGTCCAAAATGTTCAGAAATAGTAGATCTACAAAATGACATTCGCATGCAGTCAAACCGGCTTCGGATTTTGATCATCAATGGATGCGGCCCTCAAAATAGTTCTGATACCATGTACGAATTTATAGGTTAAGTTCCTTAGATCAAGAACCAAAGGTCACCACTCACAAACAGATCACAAATCAGTACACCTGTATAATCACGTGGTTAAAACCCTCGAAGAGGGAAACAGTGCACGGCCTGCACCAATGCGGCCACTTTAGGCAATTTATTATTATAAAAAGAAAAGTTACATATATTTCTCTCATAAACGGTTACCGAACAAATGACCCTCCATGCTCTTTAAACAGAGATCATGGACCAATCGGGTTTTAATCCATGGATCAAGTGTCGTTAATACCGAGGAGCAAGATAACCGTCGGATCACTACAAATTGTGATCGTCGGATTATAAGTTACAAATGTACATTGTAAAGAAACACACTTTACCTAACTCTACACTAGACTAAGTTATTCTTAACTATTTCCCATGTGTCTGAATATTCTAAAATAACTTAGGGAAATTAAAAAATTAAAGTGAATTAAATTACACATGTGATGAAATGTTCTAAGTGACGTGGATCAAAATATCTTTTAATCTGAGTCGTCGATTAGAGATTAGATCACGACCGTTGGTTTGCCAACAAGAAAAGTATAAAGAAAGGGCTTGGGGTCAGTTGGAGAACATACACACACATTGCAGAGCACTGAAGCTAAGTCGAATTTCTGGAGCGGGGTTTGCTGAGAAATTCGAAGTGAGTTTGCAGTGCAGTGAGGGGCAGAGATCAACAATAGATGATATGATGTGAGGCTGAGAATATAGCAGCAGAGAGACTGCTTGTACCAAGCAGTGCAGAGGCCAGCTAGAGGGATGCATTCCAACTAGCACCATGCAGAAGACTGCGTAAGCCCAACCAGGGTGACACAGGCCCAACCAGCGCAACACATGGGTAGCAGAGACCCAACCAGGGTGACGCAGGCCCAGCCAAGGTAGCGCAGAGGCAACACAACACCAGTCAGGGTGACATAGTGGGTACGTTGGCCAGTAGGGGTTGACGTAGAGGCTGCAGAGGTAGCGCTAAGGGTTCCAATGGGCCAGAAAGGGCTCGTTATCCGTAATTCCTTAGAGAGGGTTGGATCAGCCATATTTTTCTGTCTCCGAGTGAAAGGTACATCTGCCGTGTAATTTCTCTGTATGGCAGACCATTTCTGGTGCCCATATCACTATATTCAGATTCTGCATAATAATAAAACCCTCTAGAGCTGTTGCACCGGTTTTCCCGCATTGGGATTTTCCGGGGACATTTGTTCGAAAAATCTGTGTAATTTTGTCACATGTGCGTGCTGTTCAATAAATGATCTATAAATGTATAGGTTGCAGTTTGTATTTACTTTAATGATTTTCTGAATAATTCAGATTAATAACTTGTAAATTAATCATGCAAGTAGGCGAAGTAGATCAAGATGCTGCAATAGGGTTTTTGTTTTGAAACTTTGACACCTTCAATACCCTGGTTATAATTGGAGCTGAGCAACATAAGGGAAAAATTCAGATTTAGAGTTTTTTAATACTATGGTTTGGGATCCAAGTTGATTTTTGGACTTAAGACTACCGTAAATTACAAAGGAAAATGAAAAGCCATTGCAAAAAGTAAATACAAAGGCTACAAAAATGAGGCCATTATGGTATCCCCAATGGAGTTGCCAATTTAGTTTACGAATAAATTTCGCTCAGAGTAGTGAGTTACTTTAGATCCAATAGACCTGCCCAAGATCTGCCCGAACGGTGGGTGTAATGTCCCCAACCGCTTGAGCATAGAGATAATTTTCCAGTAGCCTAATTGTCTCTTGTAGGCTAGCAAAAAGGGGAAAATTGTTGAGGAGATAGAGGAGTATTGCCTAATTTTGTCTTATTATGTTATTATTATTAAAGAAAAGGGGCAAAATTATTATTTAATAAAATGGGAAAAAGTCACTTGGACGAAATAGGTGGCTTCAACAATAAAAAAATAAAAAGGAGAGATCTAGAAGATTGGAGAAGATCCGATGAGTCTTATAAAAAGGGAAGAAAGATCATTCCTCATCATTTTATTCTTGTAATTATTTCTTGTGATTGGTTTGGAGTTCAGTGGAGTTTCATATCGAGGGTTTCAGGCGAGACTCTCGAACTAGTTTTGGTGGACATCCATTGCCACCCTAGCTAGTATTCAATCGATTTTGGTGGGCATCAATTGCCACCCTAGTTGGCTTTGGGAGGAGATCATTCCAGGTCTTCTATTTGTGCTTATTGCGGGTGCTGGAGCTAGAGATTTTCGAAGACAATACTTTGGATTGAAGGGCTAGTTTAAGAGCAAAATTGCCACATTTGTTGGAACTTGGAGCAGGTCTAAGGGTTGAGTTCTTTCTATTTTGAGGAGGCCGAGAGCACCTTTTTAGAAGGGACTCAGAAAATTCCTTTGTGAGGTTGAGAGCATCATTTTAGAAGAGGCCGAGAGTATTTTCATACTGAAGGCCGAGAGCACAATTCCTGAAGGGTGATTTGCTTGGCATCTTGGTGATTGAATTTTCTTTTATCCAGAGCTCGAGTTACTCATTATCTTAAGGGCCGAATTGCATAATCATCAGGGGGTCGAATTGCTTGAATTGTAGGAGGACAAGATTGCAGTCCTCTCTAGATTGCGTTGATTGTTTGGAGGTTGAATTGACTATTCTGTTTGGAGACAGAGTAATTGATGTACTGGAGGGCAGAAATTATTCTTCTAAAGAGGTTGAATTCATCATCTTTGGAGCCAAGTATTCGTTTTCTTGAGAGGCCGAGTATTCTCTTCCCTTGGAGGCTGATAACTTCCTTCTTGTGGAGATCAGTCACACATTTCTTTTGGAGGTCGAGATAGTCATCTTGTTGAAGTTTGCAACAAGAAACAGTGAAATTGGCATCCAGAAACAACATGAAAGCACCTACTCTAAGTGTGGGACCAGGAGGTCCAAGCAGCACCTACACTAGGTGTGGGACCAGGAGATCCAAGCAGCACCTACACTAGTGTGGGACCACAAGTCTTAGCAGCACCTATACTGGTATAGGCTAAATTTGGTGCATGTCTATTTTAATTATCCCTTAATTAAGATGGACAATAAAATGTAATCTAATCTCAAAATAACTTGTAATAGTTAACTGAGTGTGATAAACTCAGTTAACTCATGAATTTCGAGTTGAGGGTAGTTGGTAAGGCATGCAGAGTAATTCTAGTTGTAACAGAGTTCGAAGTGCAGTGGTGCATTAGTTAATGCAGGTTGTAATCAGTTTAACTCAGTTAAGTGAGTTAAAGTCAGTTGTGCTAGTTGTAACTGTTTGATACACTAGCGAGAGATCAAGTGAATTAAATATTATTTAATTCACAATCAGTGATCTAACATGCAACTGATGATTTACTATTATTAGCTGCATGCATGTCAGTTCCAGTGGAGACCCAGTTGAGACAAAGGTGAAAGGGATGTTAAATATGAGGTGTGATATTAGCAGGTTGCTCAGATGCAGTTAAAACACCACAGGATGCCCATGATACTCAACACAGTTGAGGATGGCTGAAATTCATAAAGAATAGGGATTGCATTCATCAGGGATTGTGTGAGCAAGGCAAGTTGAAGATAGTCTGAGAATTAGCTAAGTATTGGCCCGATTTTGTCTGGATCATTGTGGGACGATAGTCAGATTGTAGGAGATTCTTGTGATAAGAATTGCATTGTAATTGTTTCATGATTCCTTGTGGAATATACAATATATGATAGAGGGGTTTTGAGCAGCAAGCTTTCCCCGAGAAATTATCTGTGTTGTGGTTTGATTGATTCTTCTTTGCTTCATGTGATTGGCGGTTGTGTTTTTAATTCCGCAATTGATTTGTAGAAGTGATTCAGTATCTAGCTTTAGTACATTGTTAGATTGGATTGAATCCATGATATACATAATTGTTGTATAATTTCTACATGGTATCAAAGCACAGGAAATCACAAAACTGGAGGAGGAGCTGAGTTTGTGATTGAATAGAATTCGAATTTGCAGAAGACTTTCTTGGTGCTACAGGTGATTCAGGATTGAAATGGCTTTCAATGGCTTGAGATTGGAGTATGCACTCGAGGGCAGCTCTAACTATATTGCTTGGAAAGACAGGATGGAGGCAATACTGGAAGACAATGGCTTGAAGGAATTCATTGACAATGATGTTCCTAAACCCGCTGTAACAAATGCTGCAAATCTTGATGCATGGCAAAAGGAAGTTGCAAGGGCGAGGAGGATCTTACTGGAGGGAGTACGAGACCACATTGTCTCAAGTCTCCATGGCAAAGCGACTCCATATGCAATGTGGAAATTTTTGACAGATCTATTTCAGAGCAACAGTGATCATAGGAAATTGGCACTGAAAAATAAACTCAGGAAGATCAAAATGGAGAAAAAGCGACACTATTCTGGTATACTTAATAAAGTTTGTCCAATGTTGGGATGAGCTTGGGAGTGTAGGAGTTACTTTCGCGGATGATGACTTGGTGAGCCTAGCTCTTCTAGAACTTCCCAAGAGATGGCATAGTTATCAGGACTCTGTCAATGGGAGGGAGAAGCTGCCAAATTGGGAACAACTTTGGTTGGATTTGGTTCAAGAAGAATTCAGGCGGAATACCAGGGATGGATCTTCATCTAAGAATGAAGATGAAGAAAATTGTGCTTTGGCTGCCAAGGCAAAGAAGGGGAAAGGAAAGAAATTTCATTCGAAATCTGAGTTTGGTGAAGAAGGCAAGGAGCGCGACATGTCCAGAGTGAAGTGTTTTCTTTGTCACGAGCATGGATATTATGCCACTAATTGTCCACAAAAGAAGAACAAGAAGGCTTTAGGATCTGCAGCTGGTGAGGCTTTGGCCTTGCAATTTGAGTTGGACTTCTCGCTGATCGCATGCATGGTGTCAAGTGCGATGGGATTAGGGTGGTACTTGGATAGTGGTGCATCTTTCCACATGACGGGAAACAAAGAATTTTTCAGTAGCTTGGAGGAGAAGGCCCTCCATATGCATATCGAAATGGGTGACGATGAAAGGTATAGCGTTACCGGGATTGGTACAGTTACTTTCCAGAGACAATCTGGTAAACCATTTTTATTAAAAGATGTAATGCATGTACCAGGCTTGAAGAAAAAATTAGTTTCAGTTGCAATGTTGGAGGATAGAGGCTATGATGTTGTTTTCAGTGAAGGTAAATTTTTTCTTCGACACAAAGCAACAGGACAAGCCAAGAAGATTGGGATTCGTGTGAAGAATCTCTATAAACTTGATGTAGATGCGATTTCTACAGAGCTTCCAACCATGGGGAAGTGTGAGAAAGCCATGCAATTGTCCCTTGAGAGGGAGCTTGATTTGCATGCAGGTGAGGAACTCTTGGTTCCAAAGAATGAACCTCAAGATGTGGAGCAACCACATGCAGAGGATCATGGAGTGGCAGAAACCACTCAAGCAGAGAAATTTCGAGCCAGATTGGTAGAGGGAGTACATGCAGCTATACCTCCAGGTGTGAGGTAGGGCGATGTGCAGAATTAATCCCAAGAAGAAATTGGGCAGGGTTCATTGAGATGGTGTGTCTCATGGATCTAACCTGGCTACGAGGAGCCCACAGAGAAGCAGTAGCAGGATCAGTTAGATTGATGCAGTTAGATGTCAGGAGGACAAAAATCAGAGTGATAGGTTTCAGATACTGGAGCGCAGATCAGAGCTGGCAGCAATGCAGAGTGCATGGATGCAGATGTCAACAGTGCAGAGAATCCAGTAGACATGTGCAGTAGCTAGCATCAGTTAGAAGACTCTGATGACATATGCATTATACTGATTCAGTTGTTTTGAGGCTATTTAGTTTCGGAGGTGTTGCACGTGCGAGAAACACTAGCGAAGTGTTGCATGTGCGAGAAACACTAGAGAAGTGTTGCATGTCGCATGCAAGGGTTGCATGTCGCATGCAAGAGGTGCATGTCGCATGCAAGGACATTCCTTTCTTTTTGAGAGGGAGTGTTGAAGTTTGCAACAAAAAACAGTGAAATTGCCATTCGGAAACAACATGAAAGCACCTACACTAAGTGTGGGACCAGGAGGTCCAGGCAGCACCTACACTAGGTGTGGGACTAGGAGGTCCAAGCAGGACCTACACTAGGTGTGGCACTAGGAGGTCCAAGCAGCACCTACACTAGTGTGGGACCTATTGTGGCTTATTTGCATTTACCTTTGAAATATTTTTCAAAACACCAAAAAAGCATATATGATAGAAAATGTAAAATTTTGTGTCATAGAAGAATTTTGATTTATATATTTGTACATTAACATTACATGATGAGATGTGAAGGTGGGTTGAGTCGGGCTCATTCACGTGCAAAACAGTTCAAGAGTAGGACCGATGGACACGTTCAGAACATTGCATGCCGAATAGTGTCGAGTCGGGCTCATTCGCAAGCTCAGGAGGGACCAGCGCGACAGAACACCGGATAAGCTTAGGAGGGTTACACTGTGGAGTGAACAAACTAATTTCCCAAAGGCGGAGAAAGGGCGAATTTCCCTTAAACACTTAAGAGTTTTAGAGGAGGCGCAAAGGGAAAAACGGATGGTCGGGATCAAAGCGCAGAACTAGAGCAGAGAGATAAATGGCAGAGATTAAATCGCAAACCGCAAATTGCAAGTTCCAAAGGATAGGCATGGGAGGTAAGTGATAAAGTTGTCGAAGTGCGACGTGCGATGCCAGGTGGGACCCAATCGCATAGCGCACATCGCAGGTTTTAAAAGATAAGTGTTAAGGAAAAGGTTAAAGTCAGCGAAATGCGAGGTGCGATGTGGCTGCTGACGTGGCAGATGACGTGGCCTTGGCCCGCATGCTGCAAAGCGCAAGTTTTAAAATTTAAGGGTGAAGGGTAAGTGTTATAATCGCCGAAGTGCGATGTGCGATGCGGTGGGGCTCGATCGCAAATCGAGAATGACAAGTTTTAAAAGATAAAAGCTAAGGAAAAGTTAAAGACGGCGAAATGCGAAGTGCGATGTTGGCACGGACGCGATGTGGTTCCAAGATGAAATCTAAAGGATTTCAAGTCCGGGCTTATGCGGTTATGCACCATTTTATGAAGAAATAGGCAGAACGCGGCAGAAAAACTCGGGTAAGTGACCCGACGCAGATCAAAGGAGAAGAGGCAGAGTCGGGTAGCAAGTGATATGATTGACAACGTTTCAAGCACAGGGGCATAGGCAGAGTCGGGCACTGAGGCATTGTTACAGAGCTGTGCAGCCGCTGCATCATAACCAAAAAGGACACCTCGGCACTTCGGGAGGACGCATCAGTAACATCAGATTCTGCAAAACGAACAATATTTCCAGTTTTAATTTGTTTTCTCAAGTATGATTGCAGAAGTAATCATAACAGTTTAGGTAGTCGAATAGTTTCAAGAAGTTCAAGAGTTATGAACCACTATGATGTATTTAAGTAGATAGAAATAAAGAAAAGGGGTTCCGAGTTTTGGACCTTTGGAGGATTGTTAATTTGGTACTGAATTTTCTGAGAAATAAATGAAAGAAGATCAAGTTTCTTACAGCTGTTGATGTTGATATGTCTTTCCAGTTTCGCTTTGTGTTTATTCCTCTTTGAATGAAGTGAAGTAATGTAGCAGCCAGTCTCTTAATTACATCCATGAGTAAGAGTTAAACAACCTTAATTTGCGCTCCTTCACCTCATCTCTTCTTTCTTCACAAAATCCTGATGAAACTTTAAAGTAATAGATTCTGTGTTTGCAGCATATTATTTCGAGTTTCCTCTCTCTCCATGAATTTCCTCTGAAACTTAAAAGTGATAGATTCCATTTCTCAGCATATCACTTCAAGTTTCCTTTACAGTTCTTGTTTTCATTTCATTCAGATATCAACAGTTTATAGCATTGTGAAGGCTTTCATTATATCAGATTATTGAGTGTATTAAATAATTAGATTCCAAAGGTGTTAAACAGAGGCCATTTGATATTATAATTGTGACATACATTTACAAAATGTCTTAAGCACTGATTCCTTACCACAGCCAAGGGATTGTTTCTTGAGATACAACATTTTCTGGCGCTGTTGTCGGGGACAAAGTAACGAAGTTTATTTTCCTTGGGTTTTTCACATTATTAGCTCTGGTTGTTTAGTGAGGAGGAAATACTTGGCTGTGTTTGTTATTTTCAAAATTCTGGCTTTCAAAAGGCCTCACTTGAGGTCAGATACCTCATAGCAGATAGTCCCTGCTTTGCCAGATCCAGAAAGATTGTTTTCTAAAAAGGCTCAGAAACCTGAAACTCCTTTAATACCTGATCCTGCATTGCCTGCTCCTGGCAGCAGTTCTCATAACCCTTTGTTTGAAGATATTTCCAAGGAACTCCCTTTATTGGAACAAGATACTCCTTCCACACCCATTTATTTTCAAGAACCTCAGTTAGAAGAACATTCTTTCGAGTCTGTTTCTTTTACCTCCACTCAAGCTCAACCAAATATAGTTGCTGGTCCCTTTGCTATTGTCCATCATTCCACCCCCACATTAGTTTTGCCTCCACCTTCATTCACTTTCACAGCAGGTTCATCAACCTCAACCACCCAAGGAGCAGTGAACCAAGTTGTTAATATGGCACCACCAACTTTCTTAATGGATAGATATGCACCACTAAATCTTCCGCAACCAATGAATGCCATGCCTCAAGAATACCTCAAATTACTTCCTTGTTTCACTGGAGAAGATGAAGTAACTGTAGAACAACATTTACCCTTGTTTTGCACTTTTGCTGAGAAAAAAATGTAGAACATCTTGATGTTGTGATGAGTCTATTTGTGCAATCTCTAAGTGGAGAGGTTAGGAAATGGTTCAAAGGTTTACCAAATGATTCCATAAATGACTGGGAAGAGTTAGAAACTCAATTCACTCAGAGATGGGGAGAGAAGAGAGATCATGGTTACTCATTGATAGAGTTTAATGCAATTAAAAGAAAGCCTAATGAAAACATTTCTGAGTTTGTAAAAAGATTCAACAAATTGTACAATAGTTTACCTATAGAGATGAAGCCCCCCGTGTAGGAGAAAAGGTATTTTTTGCTAGGGCTTTTGAAGCTGATTTTAGCTTTACATTGAGAGAGAGAAGAGCCCCTACTCTTGAATAGATACAAACAGATGCTTTATAGATTGAAGCTAATATGACTACAACTAGAAAGGCAAAAGGGAAACAGTTAGTCCAAGAGAAGGGGAAGGCAAAAGAAAAATCATCACAAGATCTAAGAATTGGAGATATGACAAAGGTGATAAAAAATCTGACAAATAAGCTAGCTAAGATGGAATTGGAAAATAAAAAACCCAAAGACAAGTGCAAAAAAACCGAGGGGGGTTTAACCTTCAATTCAGAAGACATCCCCTACAAATATTGCAGAGGGAAAGAAGAGATCAAGACCAGGTTCAAGATCCATTGTATATAGAGGCAACACTCGGAGAGCCAACAGAAGATGACCGAAGGGAGGCTGAGGATCAGGTATCTGCTATGTATGCAATAGAAGAGGTTGAATAGGAAGATTGCGAGGGAGAATATGTTGAAGCTGAAGTCTCTTTTGATCAAGATGAAATGGATGAATACTATAGGCAATTCACAGATTTCATGCAAGCTGAGTTACATAAAAAGTGTTATTTGAGGTCTAGAAAGAGATCTAGAGTACAGGATAATGAAAGTGAACAACAACGTTCCATTCCTCCTCCAATGGCGACTCCACTACAAAAGAACCCTACGAAACAGGTCAGTAATAAGAAACAACCTGTAAATTCGCTTAATAGAACAAATGTGCAACAGGGTGAATCTTCCCAGAACAAATCAGTTGACACTAATATCTTGGAGAGAGTTGTTCCTGTACCCAAACAAGTAGCGAATTCTAGAAAGAGTGAAGAAGAACCTGAAAGGAACGTTAAGCAAACTCATGCTTTCAATTTGACAAAAGAGTTGGAGAAGGTCAAAATTCAGGTGCCTCTTCTAGAATTAGCCAAAATACCAGCTTACAAGAAAGAAATTTTAGAATTTATTAATCTCACATAGAGGGAATGTAGTATCCCAGAAGGGAGAATGCAGTAATACTTAAACACAATATAAGAACTGCAACTAATTAAACAATAAATCTCAAGACAACATCAGAATATACAGAGAAGCTGAGCCATTTTATTATATGGAGGTGAATCAATTACACAATGTTCAGAAAATGAGTAGATCGAGCCCAAGAGAAGGCTTAGAATCACCCTACAATGGTGCTGCAACTAGCACTGCGTAACTGGTGAGCTTACAAAAGCAATACTGCGCTGTCCCTGCTGCTGCTGATATACATGTAAATGCTGCAAAGAAAAATGCAGATCTAGGGAGCTTATGAGCTCTGATGATGCCAAGATTCAAGATCTGGCCAATGTGATGGGTTCCCAAGATAACCCAGAAAGGATTTTCCAGATCTACAACTTTGGAAAATAAACCTCCTAGGGTTTGATCCTTAATCTGCTGGGATTACAGATCTGAAGCTAGATCTGACATATAGATGGCTGAAATATGTCACAAAATCAGATCTAAGCTTGAAGGGCTGATCCCTCCTTCAGATCTACAAGCTAGAAGCTCTAGATGTAGCTTCTCAATCCTCCAATGATGATTACAGCTGCTACAACACAACTGCTCATAAAAACTACGCTGTAAGGGAAAGAGAGGCTCTATGCCTGCTGAAAAATGCTGCAATAAACTCCAGGTTGATGGAAATACTGATGGCAAGGTGAGGGGATGATCCCTCACAGGGTTACTAGCTGGAATGCTAGCAACTTCCTTCCTCCTTTTTGGATCTGCAAAATGGACAACGTAATTCTGGATGGAACTACTGCTGTTAGGAGGTCAATACCTTTTGGCCTGATGCCAGATCTGATATGAAGCTCTGGGAATGCTGATCTTTAAGCCCAAGGTGATAGGAATAAACCTTCACCAGTTCTCCAACTGAAATACTGAATACAACCTCCACCTTCCAAACTGATCTTTAGAAATTTGCAATTTCTGAATATGGATGTTCTGCAGAAAGTAGGAAAAGATATGTGGCACCAATTCCTGGTGTAGAATGAAGTAAAATACTCTTTCAAGATCTATTCAAAGAAAGAGGTGGGATTCCCGACCAGGAACACCCTGTGCTAAACAACACTTGCATTGTTTGCTAAACAACCCAAGAAAGCAATGGAATGTCACATGACAATTCCAGATCTAAACAGATCCTCAACATCAATAATCTTCAAGTATGTCCTCATTCTTGCCTTCATCTTCTTTATATAATGTTTGAGCCTTCCCATGCCTTGGCCCTCGTCTAAACTGCACTGTGCATGTGGACAAGATCCTCCATGTTTGACTGCGCTGTTTAGCCAAGTCATCCATCATGTCTAGGTGTAATGTACACCCTCTCCATCATGTGTGCATTAATTGCACAACTTCCTCCATCATCTCATCATGAATGCTCCATGATCTTCTCTTTGATCTCTTCCAAGATCTTAGTTGACTGTGTCAACCTTCATGATATATCTCATTAATGAGACATGATCTCCAATTTCATTCACATTAGTGGTTGCTCAACTACCTCATTATGTAGATCTAGGCTTAATTAATCCACATTCACATACAAAAAAGTGGATATTTATTCATATTGAGGATTATGGGTCCCTCTACCCTTTTATTTACTTAATTCATTAAGAAAATTAAGAAATCTAATATTCCAAATATCAGGTGAAAATTTGGGAATATTACAGTGCTCCCGGGCAAAATGTTGATTGTCCTCAAGCAACTGCAAAAGTGGATGCTACAACAAACATCCTCCCTCTAAATGACATCCTCATATGGAAGGTCTTCCCATCTATCACAATGTGTCATGCATATCCAGCTCCAAAGTTGCCCCTCTAGAATGTCTAGAATGGTTTCCAACTGAAAAGTTAGATACCCATCCTCATCAATGAATCTCCAAGTGGAAACCATATGATGACCAAAGTTCTCATTTATACATGAGATACATAAGATAAAGTGGTTCATTCCCAAAGTGGAAAGTCCCAACTCATGAACTATCTCTCCAACCCATGATACATAGAGTAGATTACATACGTCAATGCCCTCATCATTAGCCATGTTGGTCATGTAGGAATCAAACATCACATCATCATAGTGAAAAACAAGAAGTAGAGACATATGGGAAAACATGAACAATGTCAATGTTTGAAATACTGAGAGGGGGGTGAATCAGTATTTCTTTTCAGTTGTTAATTATTGCCAGTTAGATTCTTCACAATTAAGGACAGAGAGGTGTATAATAATAATATTAAGGATTAATAAGAACTTCAATCCCCTTTTTTAAATAATAGTATACAATAGATGAATGAGGGCACCAACCCTTTTAATGAAACAAGCACCAACCTGTTGCCAAGCACCAACTTGGACTTTTGATGAGGCTCCGACCTCTAGGGCTTTGACCCTATCTTCTTAAGGCACCAACCTTGTGTTTAGGGGCACCTACCCCAGGGACACCAATCCCTCAGTCTCTTTTAATAGAAAATGTGTGATGTACTTACTTGACTGTCATCTACAAAAATTCTTCACTGTTCAACACTTCTTGATTTTGACTTCACTATATCTTCACTGTACTTTGTTCACCATATGACTCCTCTGCTGCAATCTTAGTTCATAGTCTTGTTGAAGAATGTCCGAGACTTATCCTGAGATGCTCTATGTCTAGATCCGATTTTTGGTGCTGTAGCTATCTCCCCTTTGCAGAATCACAGATTTTTCTTACACCTTTTATTACTTCCAAAAAATTAGTGATCAATCCGAGCTTATTGTTCCAATCTCCTGTAGGTGACCGAGTTGGCTGTGGTAAGCTCCTGTGGCTAATCCGAATCCTAAAACACAAGTTTGAGCTATTAGATCCGAGGTATATATATGTGCAAGAGACACAGATCTGAGGTATATATATGTGTAAGAGACACAGATCCGAGCTAATATCTCTTTGTTTTATAATACAAATACATTGTAATGTATCCAAACTATAAGGTATCTCTTGTCCAAGCCTCCAAACAGATCTGTCCTAAGCCTTTATTTCACTTGTTCTGAAACTTAATTCACAAGACCTAGCCTTGATATGGACTGAAACATAGCTACTGGTCTGAGGGTATCAATCAAATTTTTTTTAACCAAAACAATAATCCTTCAAACCCTCCTCAGTGTCCTAGTTCATGAGTTGTGAACTTTGGTATATCTCTACAATTGCCTTCACTGAATTGATTTACAGATTTGCGGAATTCTCCTTGACTTGTCACTGCAATAGTCTTGTTCACGAGATGTGAACTATTGTTCCTTCTCCCTGTATTCACTGCAAAAATGAGTGAGTAAAAGTGACAAACGACTCTTCTATTAATATGAATTCGATTTGAAATGAAGGGACACATCCTTTTGGAGTGAGGCCGACATGTGTATGAGATTGTAGGTCGGCAAGCAATTAAATATATATTTGTCAACTTAAAAATTCAATTTCTCACAAACCGCTGGGAGTTTCGGGGCAAGTAAAGGCTCATTAGGACGGGAAAAATACACTCTACAACATGGTATAGGACCCATGTTGATAGGATGCCTCCAAGGTGATAAAAAACAACTTTTCTTTGTGATTGTATTTAATTTTTGTGTGCAGGAGGTGAATAGGACAACATGCCTTTTCCACTGCTTGGCTTCTCCTTTGCAGCATTCATGTAGCATCATGTATAAACAATGTCATCATATACTAATGCAGTGATATGTCATAGTGCAACCTTCATCTTAGTCAAAGTCATATTGACATCAATGACAATCTGAATTAACAATCCCCCCCTTTGTCATTGATGGCAATATTCTTGCCCTTTCAACATTCTCTCCCCCTTTGTCATCAATGGCAAACGGGGTGCCCAGGTACTCCCCCTGTCAAGCTGCTCCCCCCAACATACTGTTCATGCTGCGTGATTTAATGTGACGCAAGAGCAATGATTCCCATCTTTTGGCGAAGATACTCAAATGCTTCTCGTGGAAGGGGTTTTGTAAAGATATCCGCGATTTTCTCTTTTGTATTGACGTATTCCAACCTGATATTGTGTTAAGCAACTTGTTCACGAAGAAAGTGGTATTTGATTGGAATATTTTTGGTCCTTGAGTGCATTACCAGATTCCTTGAAAGATTGATGGCGCTAGAATTGTCACAAAAAATAGTAACTGGTTGCTTAGTTTCTATGTTGACATCCTTCAAGGCTTCCTTCATCCATAGAATTTGTGTACAACAATCAGGAACAACTATATATTCGGCTTCAGCTGTAGAAAGGGATATAGATGATTGTTTTTCGCTGAGCCAAGACACAAGACAATCTCCCATAAAGAATGCATTTCCACTGGTACTTTTTCGATCATCCACGCTTCCGACCCAATCAGCATCAGAGTAAGCTGTCACAATAAGAGTTGAACTCTTAGGATACAAAAGACCGAAATCAATCGTTCCTTTCAAATATCTGAGAATTCTCTTCATAGCTGCTAGATGGGATTGTTTAGGACTTGACTGAAATCTTGCTACCATTCCTACTGCTTGCATAATATCTGGTCTTGTAGCAGTTAAGTATAGGAGAGCTCCAATTATTGATCTGTAAAGAGTTGCATCTATGGGAGGGGTATCATCATCTTTGCTTAATTTACAATTTGTGGTCATCGGTGTGCTCATAGGTGCACAATCTTCCATCCCATATCTTTTGAGCATGTCTTTAAGATATTTTGCTTGAGATATAAACATGCTTGTAGAGGTTTGAGATATTTGTAGCCCAAGAAAGTAAGACAACTCACCAATCATTGACATCTCAAATTTTTTGGACATATTTAGAGCAAATTCATGGCTCATTTCTTCATCATTGCTAGCAAAGATTAGATCATCAACGTAAACAAGAGTGATCAGAAGTTTTTCCTTGTCCATCTTCATGTAGAGATTGCTACCTACCACTCCCTTTTTGAAACCCTCTTGTTGCAAATAGTGATCCAACTTTGCATACCATGCTCTAGGGGCTTGTTTTAATCCATACAAGGCCTTTTTTAGTTTGCATACAAAGTCTTTTCCTTCAATAAGATCAAATCCTTCTGGTTGCTCCATGTAAACTTCTTCCTTGAGATCTCCATTCAGGAATGCTGATTTTACATCCATTTGATAAACCTTGAATCCTTTTGAGCAAGTAAATGCTAAAAACATTCTTATGGTTTCCATTCGAGCTACTGGTGCAAAGGTTTCTTCGAAGTCAATTCCTTCAATTTGCGAGTATCCTTTGCAAACAAGTCTGGGTTTATTTATGATGATTTGTCCATCTTCATTCATCTTGTTTTTGAATACCCATTTTGTTCTAATTATATTTTTATCTTTTGGGTGAGGTACCAGTTCCCAAGTCTCATTTTTTTTTCGATTTGAGACATTTCTTCTTCCATGGCCTTTATCCAATAAGGATCTTTGCTTGCTTGAGAAAAATTTTCAGGTTGTATTAAAGATAATAGTGCCACATCATCTTTTCTTGGGGTGCTTATCATCCTTCTTCGAGTTTGGATTCCTTCATCTATATTTCCGATGGCCTGTTCTTTCGAATCATATCTTTGAACAAACTTGATCTTGGAGGGAGTTTGTGAATATTCACCTTGAGGTTCACTTTGAGGTTCTTCATTCTCCTCTTCTTTTTCAGGTTCTTCTTCTTCACTTTGTTCAAAGAAAGGCTCAACTTCATGATCTTCAATTCTCTTTTCTAGAAGGCCTTCATCAATCTTCACATCAATGCTTTCCACTATTCTTCGTAGACGATTGTTATAACATTTGTAAGCTGTGCTCCTAGTGGAGTATCTAAGAAATATTCCTTCGTCAACTTTAGAATCAAATTTTACTGGTGAGTCATCATTTATTTTTATGAAGCATTTGCTTCCAAAAACCCTGAAATATTTTACTGAAGCAGGTCTTCCTTTCCATAATTCATAAGGAGTCTTTTCATTATTAGGTCTTAGTTGAGTTCGATTTAAGGTATAAACTGCGGTCCCAACTACTACTCTCCAAAATTTTGGTTGCAAATCAACTGCTAGTAGCATTGTCCTTGCCATTTCTTGAATGGTTCGGTTCCTTCTTTCAACTACTCCATTTTGCTGGGGTGTCCTAGCTGTAATATTCCCAATTAGCGATAGCTAATTGAAAATATTAATTTTGATCAATTTTGCCTTCTATAGTTAAAATATAAATAAAAGTGAGTAAGAGAGGGATATAACTCACTTTAAAATAAAGTGCACTCCCTAAAGGTTACCTAGTAGCATCACGTTGTAACTTAAGTGGGCCAAGGGGGGCCAAGTGACCACGTGAAAGGGGGCCCACATGGACTGCGTTAGCATGGCCAGCGCAGTTGAGTTGGCAATGTGGGCAAAATGGAGGCAACATAGGAGATGGTGGGGCCTAGGGTTGAGAGAGGCCATCGTTATAAAAAGGAGGAGAGCCTCCTCATTTCTTCATTGGAGTTTATGCATATTGAGCTGGTCACTACGACTTTGAGCACGCTCGCTGTTTAGCTTGTCTGCAACACTGTTTAGTGCATTGAGTGTCTCCGTTCGGAGATCTCACCCTCAGCCTTGGGAGACTTCGAGTGCTTGCTCGGGTGAGGCATTCCCATCAGTATTTTGCAGGAGGATCGAGTTGTAGCATTTGTGGAGGAGCATTGCATCTATTGACTGCGCAGTCTTGAGAGGGAGGACGCAGTCCATATTGAGGGAGCTCCGGTGTGGCATTCTTTTGGAGGATTTTGGTCAGGAGGTTGAGCAAGGGGACAGCCCTTGCCTATTGGAGACTTTTGGTTGAGCGGGAGGTCATATTTTGGAGGATTCCATTCAGTCTCAGCGTAGCCCTTGGGAGGATAGCGTAGATCCTCAAGGGAGGTATTTTCAGAGGTTGTCCATTCCAGAAACGCTCTCTGGGCTTTTCTGGGGTTTGTGAGTAGAGGTTGATTCCAGAGTTTCAGCTTATTCCGGGTAGGGGAGCAGCCCCAAATACTCATCTTGTTCCAGTAGTAGCAGCTACACGGCAGTTTTCCAGCAGCTTGGACACAAATTAGAGAGTAGCCATTCCATCGATATTCTGAGAGTATTCCTACACTTGCCTGGTGCAAGTCGAGGTGCCATCACTCTGATAACCTCTTGTACTCATTGCTATTTCTTAGTATAATAAAATGGCTCAGTATTCTCTCTATTTTATGTGTATTTGTCAACGTGGAAAAAGTCGGAGTCGGGATTAAATCGGCAAGGGTAAAAAGTTGAAAAAATCGGCAAAGTTGGGATTTTTTCGAAAAAGTCGGCAAAAAGTCGGCAAAATTAAAAAAATACAAAATTATTCAAAATTTTTCAATTTTTTTAGCATCTAAAGTATCCACAACATCAAATAAATGCATTTCCACATAAACATGTAAAGAAAGCTAATATATAATATGTAAATGAAGTCTAGTGCTACATCACATATCAAAATAGTGAATCGAGTCCTGAATCTTGAGTCTCAGTCTCAAGAGTCAAAATATCAACAAAAAATATAATAATGTATATCATGAGTCATCTCCATGTCATAAAGTAAATCACTAAGATGAAGATCCCCTGCCCCTTTTACGGGAATAGGGAATGGCTTTGCCTTTTCCTCTAGAGGAAGAAGGCTCTGCCCCTCGGAATACAGATGGACCCAGTCGTCCTCTAGAAGCAAAAAAAATAGGTGGCCTCTGTGCTCTGCCACTGACGCTGCCACTGCTACTGCCCATCCTAGATGGTGTCACCTCCTCCTCCACATCCTCCTCCTCCACATCCTCCTCCTGCTCTGCCTCCTGACTCTGCTCCTCCTCCTCTACCACTGGCTCCTCCTGCTGTGCATCTGCTTCCTCCTCCGGCACTAATGCCTCTGGATCCACATCTAACCAATCAGGGGTCGATTCCATGACCGACCTCTCAGTCTCGACCCTCCATGCAGCAGTGGTATCAATATTGTCCAATGAAATGGCATCCATATCAGGAGTTTTCTGAATTTGTCTCATCCACAATCGAAGATTGTAGTAGACATACACCATGTCATTGAGACGTTGGGATTCCAATCTGTAAAAGGGTCATAGATTATAAATTAGTACTTGGAAAACTTATATAGTAAAAAATTAAAATAATCAAATTATTTCAAAAATTTAATTTGAAATTTTTTTACCTATTGCGCTTTTTGCTATGTATTTTGTCAAAGACACTCCAATTGCGCTCACACCCAGAGGACCTGCATGTCTGGCTGAGCACTCGGATGGCAAGCTTTTGGAGATGGGGTACTCTACCACCATAGCTTGTCCACCAAGCATCTACAAGTTAAAATAAAAATGAGAAGCAAAAATTATGAAGAGACAATGAATTATTAAATTTGAAAGTTGAAAGTTGAAACAAACTGAACAGTGAAGCTTACCTGGCATTTTGGTCATCCTACTCTTAATAGCCATGTTAAAACCAAATGTGCCACCAGCCATCCTATATATTTCCATTTCTTTGGAAATTTCTTCACGTTCTTGCTCAGATACCACCATCCTCTCAACACATGTGAAGAATCCATCCATCACCTCGGCATCAAATCTGAAACCACATGAGTAAGAAAATGCGGGGTTGAAGTAGATACCTGCAGCATGAATGGGGCGATGGAGGGTATTGTTCCATCGGTCATCAATCACTCTCCATATGACCTGTTGTTTCTCTAACCCCTCATCTCCCTTATTTGCATAATAAGCACGAATGGCTTCTTTGGCCCTATCCATGGCCTCATACAAGTAGCCCATTGCGGGCTTCTCTCCATCAACCAACCGAAGAACCCTTACCAAAGGTTCTGAAATGGCACACACCTCCTCTACTCCTGCCCAAAACTTCTGATCATATGAAACAAGTCTGCATATGCCCTCTCCCTCTGGTTTGCGGCTAATAGATAAGTCACGCCAATCCTGTGAAAGAAACATGCTCTTCACGTCCCACATAGAATTCAACAGAGACTGAAGAGATATGAAAGTAGTGGCAAAGCGTGTTATCGCAGGATGCACCAACTCTTTATTGTTGGTGAATCTTCTCATCAAGCTAAGCACAGATGCATGATTGTAAATAAATTTTGTTATGCTCTTGGATGATTCAACAATATGTCTCACCATAGGAATCTTACCTATATTCTCCAACATCAAGTCAATACAATGAGCAGCACAAGGTGTCCAAAACAGGGTAGGATACCTCTCCATAAGCAACCTGCCAACTGCAACATAATTTGCAGCGTTGTCCGTTATGACTTGGACAACATTTTGTGGGCCTATTTCCTGAATGAAGATGTCCAACAACTCACATAATAAACGCGCATCTTTAATGTGTGCAGATGCGTCAACAGATTTCATAAACATTGTCCCCTTGGGACAACTAACCAAGAAGTTAAGAAGGGTCCTACCCTTCTGGTCAGTCCAACCATCTGGCATGACTGTGCATCCAGTGTGTTCCCAAGATGCCCTAAACTCCTCCAGTCTAGCAGTGCAATCATTCTTTTCCTCTTGAAGAAGAGGCCCTCTCAACTGTGCAAAGGTAGGGGCTTTGTACCCCGGGCCAACGACAGCGACAACAACAAACATAGGTTGGTAGAATGGGTTTGTCTTGGCAATGTTGAAAGGAACATCACTCCATAGAAGACATCTACTCACCAACCTGTCAGCTTCTGCCTTTTCCTTTTTTTTAATTACTGATTTGATGCCAGGTTGTGCACCAGGTGTCGTTCTAGGGACAAAAAAGGATGAAAAAGCTGAGGGGTTGGAACTGGAAGGTGATGCTGAAGCAAAAGAAGCACTCTCACTTACCCCCAGTCTTGAGCTCCCTACAAGTTGCCTTTTCATTACTGCCCTGGTGTCTTTGCCATCTTCTTTTTCCATCAAGGCTTTAATGGCCTGTCGGATCATTTCTGGACCCGGATTTGGGCAAAGTTCTATATTTTGCCCTGGAATTTGCCCTATATGGCATTTTAATCTATAGATACCCCCTGACATATGCTTTCCACACAACTTGCAAGACAAATACATTCTATTGAGTCCTCCAGTTCCGAGTATAGGATCAGGTTCACCATACTGCCAGAAAGGATCCAAATTCCTTGGCATTTTGTTTGAAACTTTTTGATGTTTGAACCTGGGCACAAAACAAAAATTAAAAAAAAATTAAAAATTGCCCATCACATAAATTAAAAATTAAAATCACTAAATAGTAAACAAGGGTTAGAATTTTTTTTATTTGAAAATTCTTGATTCTTGAAAGTTGAACTGTTGAAATTTTAAAATTGTCGTGAGCAAATAAGACTGGTATTAGATATTTAAAATTTCTAAGTTGCACCATCATACCATACATACTACAAATCTTCTAATTTTAATAAAAGTCTAATATCCAAAAAATTAAAAAATTGGAAGCAAGCCCATAATTTATTATCTACAAAAATAGTAACAATTAGAGCTATCAGACAAAAATAAACTGAAAACGAAAATTCCATATATAGAGAGAGAGATTGACCACAGAAAATATAGAGAGAGAGAATGAATGAAATAATGAACCTGAATTTTAAAAAGAGTAACAGAAAAATAAGCAAGCAAGGCTTAAAGATATTGCAGCATGTTTAAAATGAAATATTATTCAAAACACAGTTCAAATCAAAATAATCAAATGGATTGTTGTGAGCTACAAATGGACTGTCAGAACTATGGTGGCTTGCAATATAATTGCATTCATAGCTTCAACAAATTCAATACAATCAAGTATGGTTAAATAGTGTTCTATTTTACCCTTATCGTGAACATGCATAGCTGTCTAGAGTCTTGAGTGACGAGTCTTACCTGGCGGCAGCAGCAAACTCGGCGGCCAATCTGCAAGCTCGTGCTGTTGAATGATGAATCTTGAACAGTGGTTTCCAATCTCCCAACACAAACTGTAAATGAGGTTATAAACCCTCTGCTGGACTCTCCACAGTCAACGCGAGACAAACAAATAACTCATAAAAATCGAACTTTCGCCTTTTATTACCGCCGAAGAGTAGCATCACAATTTTTTCCATCGAATCGGCAAAAAATCGCGATTATAACGATTAAACCGGGATTTTTTCAAGTTTCAAAAAATCGGGAAAAAGTCGGCCGATTTTATCGGCGCCTGCAAAAAATCGCGATTTTTTCCCGACTTTTTCCACACTGGTATTTGTTGCATATATTGTTTCTAGCATTTCATGTACTGTTGTATGATCCGCATCACTGCTTATTCTCCCTTTGAGACATTCCCGTTGCTATACCATTTGTTGTGTTTTGTCCATACTCTATAGATGGAGTCTGGTGAGGGCCAGGTAACCTCTAGATCTCATCCTCTTTTCAGAGGTGAAATATCTGGTAAACGCCCCTCTAGTCCATCTTTGGTTTAGAGTTGACTGTGTTTGAAAGATATCCCTGAAAGGGGATATTACACTAGCAGTAGAGAGTTCTCTTTCGATTCCATGCTCTTTACAAAATTCATCAAATTCTTTTGAGGTGAATTCTCCTCCTCTATCCATTCTAAGACATTTAATCTTAGAATCTTTCTCATTCTCAATGAGAGCCTTAAGATTCTTAAAACATTCAAATGCTTCGGACTTATATTTTATGAAATATATCCACATCATTCTAGTATAGTCATCAACAAATAGAGCAAAGTACCTTTCACCTTGAAGAGCTGGAGTTCTAGTTGGCCCACACAAATCTGCATGAATGATTTCCAAGGTTTTGATGTTGAGAGCTCCTTAGTTTTGTGGCTAGTTCTGGTTTGCTTTCCATGTTGGCATGGACCACATACAACTTGATTTGTCTTGCACATTTTAGGAATGTCCCTTACTACTTTAATTTTGCTGATGTTGACCAGGTTATCAAAATTTGAATTCCCTAATCGTTTGTGCCATAACCAACTTTCATCTGTTTGACTTAAGTAACATTTATCTTTTTGGATTTTACTGAGAATGTAAACATTATCTGGTGTTCTTACTCCTTTCGCCACAAGTTCTCCTGAGGATGAGTCTCTTATTTCACAATTTTTTGTACTAAAGACAACATAATGTCCTTGGTAACAAATCTGGCTAACACTGAAGAGATTGTGTTTGAGCCCTTCTACCAGCAAGGTATTTTGAGCCTTTCCTTGTCCATTGACAAGGGTAGCAATTCCTTTTCCAGTGATTTTAGCGGATCCACTTCCGAAGGATACATTTCCATTTTTCTTGTTCAATGAGATAAACTTCTTTTGGTCACCTGTCATATGTCTTGAGCATCCACTATCCACGAACCAATGATTTTCTTCGCTATGAGCACACAGAGCTAGGCCACATTTATCAGTTTTGAGATTTACGCTTTTAGTTTTTTCCTTTTTGAGAGGGCAATTTTGTTCATTATGATCATAATTATCACATAATGAGCAAGATGGATCAAACTTAGCCAAAGGATCAAAGGAATTGTAAGTTTTGATTTTTCCTTGCTCTTTAGGACCACGCAGTTGGTTTGTTTGATTGTTCAATCTTGGTGCTTCATTCTTATGAGCCTTGCAATGCTTAGCTTGATGCCCAAAGTTTTTACTATAGTAACAATATCCAAGGAAAATAGTTTGATACCTGTTGTAGTATCCATAGCTTGAATCAACATTCTTCCTTGGAGTTGCTCTTTCTTCAATTCTTGCTTTTGAAATGGGACTTTGTTCCTGACGAGATGACTTTTCTTCTCTTGGATGGCAAGAGAGTATGTCAGCATAACTTCTTTTGTTATTCTTTGTATTTGATGATTCTCCTTTGAAACCAATTCCAGACTTATCATGTTGAGGTTTTGAGTATTAAGAATGTTGTCAAGAGCTAGAGAGCTTTGCCAGCTCCTTTTGACTTGCTCTAATTCCTTTCTTAGAGATATTATTTCAGCTTCACGTTTTTCACAGATATCATCCTTCTCTTTTAGCTTAATGTTCAAGAAGTCTTCCCTTCTTTTTGCTTCCTCTTTTTCTATTTTGAGGGAAATTATCATCTTTTGTAGATTCTCATTTTCTTCAGTGGCACTCATTAGCAAACTATCCATGTTTCTTTCATCTTCTAGTTTTGAGTCATCATCATTTGTAAATGCCATGAATAACGTTTCTTTGCTTCCAACATAATTACTTTCCTTATCTGATTCATCATCACTTTCTTTGTGATGATGCATATTTATAGTGGATTTCTTTTTGATGACTACAAATTCATCTTCATCAGACTCATCTTGTTTGGAGAAGAAGTTCTTCTTATTAAACCCTTTCTTTTTGTACATCATCCTTTTAGAGTCCTTTTCATCATCACTATCATGTTTATGAGGACATTTTGTAGTGTAATGACCTATTCTTTCACAATTGAAACAAATAAGAGGGTACTTACCTTTTAGCTTAGATCCCCTTTTTAGTCTTCGTACAAATTGAGCTACTCGTTTTCAGTATTAGATTCATCGTTGTTGTAATTCCATCTTTTTCCTTCTTTTGTAGATCTTGAGGCTTTGAAGGCTGCTTCTTTGAAATTTGGACTCCCTTTCCTCATCTCATAGGCAATAAGAATTCCATGAAGTTCATCCATCTTGAGAGTATCTAGGTCCTTCATTTCTTCTATGGCACTTACTTTGGAGTCAAATCTGTCAGGAAGCGATCTCAGGATTTTTTGAACAATGGTGCTTTCTTCAATATTTTCTCCTAGTCCTTTAAGAGAGTTAACTACTTCAGCTACTCGAAGGAAGTATGATGCATTATCTTCTTCATCATCCATTTTCAGACTCTCGAATTGTCTTCTATAGGTTTGAAGCTTTGCCTTCTTAACTTTGGAGTCCCCATCATATAGAGAAACCAACTTATCCCATACTTCTTTCACTGAGTCACAATTCAGGACTTTCGTAAATTCGGAATCGGTAATTCCACTAGTGATGGAATTTAAAGCTTTGGCATTAGCAACGTAGGCTCTTCTTTCATTTGGATCAGTTGGAAGACTCGAGGGAGCTTGTACCCATCCAAAACAGAGTGCCATACTTAAAGGCCAAGAGACATTAGATAGTAGGACATCATCTTTTTTCAAAAACTAAAATTTGTTCCATCAAAGATAGGCAGTTTCCCTGTTGCTTCCATGTTCTTCATTGTGCCTAAGAATCCTTCTTCCAGCTGTTAGGCTGATAGTGAAGAAGCTAGCACTGATACCAATTGATGGAAATACTGAGAGGGGGGTGAATCAGTATTTCTTTTCAATTGTTAATTATTGCCAGTTAGATTCTTCACAATTAAGGACAGAGAGGTGTATAATAATAATATTAAGGATTAATAAGAACTTCAATCCCCTTTTTTAAATAATAGTATACAATAGATAAATGAGGGCACCAACCCTTTTAATGAAATAGGCACCAACCTGTTGCCAAGCACCAACTTGGACTTTTGATGAGGCTCCAACCTCTAGGGCTTTGACCCTATCTTCTCAAGGCACCAACCTTGTGTTTAGGGGCACCTACTCCAGGGACACCAATCCCTCAGTCTCTTTTAATAGAAATTGTGTGATGTACTTACTTGACTGTCATCTACAAAAATTCTTCACTGTTCAACACTTCTTGATTTTGACTTCACTATATTTTCACTGTACTTTGTTCACCATATGACTCCTCTGCTGCAATCTTAGTTCATACTACATAGTCCTTTTGAAGAATGTCCGAGACTTATCCTGAGATGCTCTGTGTCTAGATCCGATTATTGGTGCTGTAGCTATCTCCCCTTTGCAGAATCACAGATTTTTCTTACACCTTTTATTACTTCCAAAAAATCAGTGATCAATCCGAGCTTACTGTTCCAATCTCCTGTAGGTGACCGAGCTGGCTGTGGTAAGCTCCTGTGGCTAATCCGAGTCCTAAAACACAAGTTCGAGCTATTAGATCCGAGGTATATATATGTGCAAGAGACACTGATCTGAGGTATATATATGTGCAAGAGACACAGATCCGAGGTAATATCTCTGTGTTTTATAACACAGATACGTTGTAATGTATCCAAGCTATAAGGTATCTCTGGTCCAAGCCTCCAAACAGATCTGTCCTAAGCCTTTGTTTCACTTGTTCTGAAACTTAATTCACAGGACCTAGCCTTGATATGGACTGAAACATAGCTACTGGTCTGAGGGTATCAATCAAATTTTTTTTAAACCAAACAATAATCCTTCAAACCCTCCTCGGTGTCCTAGTTCACGAGTTGTGAACTCTGGTATATCTCTGCAATTTTTCTTCACTGAATTGATTTACAAATCTGCGGAATTCTCCTTGACTTGTCACTGCAATAGTCTTGTTCACGAGATGTGAACTACTGTTCCTTCTCCCTGTGTTCTTCACCGCAAAAATGAGTGAGTAAAAGTGACAGACGACTCTTCTATTAATATGAATTCGGTTTGAAATGAAGGGATACATCCTTTTGGAGTGAGGCCGACATGTGTATGAGACTGTAGGTCGGCTAGCAATTAAATATATATTTGTCAACTTAAAAATTCAATTTCTCACAAACTGTTGGGAGTTTCGGGGCAAGTAAAGGCTCATTAGAACGGGAAAAATATACTCTACAACATGGTATAGGACCCATGTTGATAGGATGCCTCCAAGGCGATAAAAAAACAACTTTTCTTTGTGACTATCTTTAATTTTTGTGTGCAGGTGGTGAATAGGACAACATGCCTTTTCCACTGCTTGGTTTCTCCTTTGCAGCGTTCATGTAGCATCATGTATCAACAATGTCATCATATACTAATGTAGTGATATGTCATAGTGCAGCCTTCATCTTAGTAAAATTCATATTGACATCAATGACAATCTGAATTAACAGTCAAACCATATTCTCCTAATAACAACCAACTAAGCAAAGCCTTCTGCTGCCATGCTAGTCATCATGAAAACAAATAAGAGAGCCATACTCTCTCAAAATCAGCCACCGCAACAATGCTTCTTGTTGCCATGCCAAATCATCAATGAGAATATGAGAGCCATACTCTCTCAAAATTAGCCATCTCAGCAATGCCTCTTGCTGCCATACCACATCATCATTGTACCAAATGTAGTGGGCATATTCTCTCAAGAGAAGCCACCACAATAAGGCATCTTGCTGCCCCATCACATCATCATCATACCATGTACAATGACCATAATCTCCCAATAGAAGCCAATGCTATAAGGCCTCTTGTTGCCATCCTCCAACAATGTCATGCAATGTATGGGAAGAATTCAACCCATACTCTCCCAATAGTAACCAAAGCAACAATGATTCTTGCTGCCTCCTTGCATTATCATAATGCAAGTCATGAAGCAACAATAAAATAATAGACATGTGAGATGCCCCATCTACATAATACAAGCAAGCTCCTTCATGCCACATCATGTGAGAGTTATACTTTCTCCGAAACCCAAGTACATTCCCAAGTACATACATGAACATGAGATACATCCCAAACAAAGTTACATGTAAAGACATGAGACATATCCCAAACAAGAGTAAATACATGGACATAAGATATAACATGTGTTGTCAAAACTCTCTTCTTAACAACCAAAGTAACCATGCCTTCTTCTTATGCATTCTTCCAGTGATGTATAAGGCATGAATCAGCAAAATATGACTTCTTGAGTGGTAGCCATACTCACCCAAGAGTAGCCAGCGCAACCATGCTTCTTGCTGGCCTGTATCATAGATCTGCAAGTGGTTTGGCAAACCCTTGCTCCATATCATCAACCATTCATCCCAATGTGGATGATGAATCTCATTCTGCAAAAACTTGGCATCCTCCCATTATAGAACACCAACCTCCTCAAACTGATGAAGAACTTTGCACTCCATGAAAAGTTGAAGTGCACCTCCAATGAGATCTCTTAATGAGACCTTCTTCTCATCCACGGCCTTCCAAAACCAATGAGGTTTTGGATCTGCTGCAGGTAGAAGTCTCCCTTTGAGCTGTGAGATGCTCATTGTGAAAGTGTCATCAAGAAAGGAGAAAAGATTTCTCATCTCAAGATTCTTACCATTCATCATCTTATCCTCCATTGCTTCATGAGTGAAGCTACCTTCAGAATGCTCCAAGAAAAATGGGGTCTCTTCTTTATCACTGCTATCAAGTGACAGCACTGTGGATCTGCAGGGTAATACATATGCTGTCTCAAAGCAAGGTACAATACTGATCTCATAACCAGTCATTGTACATAGGATCATACTCATCCCTTCTTCAGAAACTCTACACTTCAACTCAAGAGGTTGAATGTAGTCCATCCATGACAAACTGGGATAGCTTTTCATCTCCTCCTTGATTAGATCAAGGGTCCTCTGCGCTGTGATAGTTTGCTGCTTCAAATCAGCATTTGGATCTAACCCTTGGTTATGCATTGGCCCTGATGGCATGTTCCCATAAGTTTCAATAAGATCTATTGAAACAATAGGTGATGAATGTGTATGCATACCTTGGATCAACTGATATGTGGGAACCTCTTGACAGAACACAAGAGTTCCTCCAATCGGAACAATGGTGTCTCCAACTGCTGGTAAGAGAGATGACTGCTCTTCTACCAATGTACCAGCATTGGAATCTTCCTCCTCTTCCTCATGCATCTCCTGAATCATGCATGGGACTCTATGTGTCAAGAGCTCAAGAACACTTTGCAAAGATGCAAGTATCTCTTCTCCGGATGTAAGTACTTCTGCAGCTGGTGGTGAATGTAGTGACTTCTTGTCCAGAGTGACAAGAATGACATCCTCCTTTGTTTCCTTAGGAAATGTCTCTTTGTGGCACATCTTTGTCTTCTTCACATCAAACTTCTTCCTCAACTTGTGAAAGAAATCTGAATATTTAATCACTGTTGCATGCTCCATGTGACTAAACCACCAAACATTTGCTTCACCTAAAAGATGAAGTGCTGCAATTTGGACAACCTCTTTTTCAGCTGTAGGATGTAGCCTGAAAAATGCATCTAACTCTTTCCTCCAAGTCTTAACATTGCTTGAGGAAGATCCATCAAATATAGGCAAATAGAATCTAGTGTGCCTCTTCCTTCTATTACTGCGATAGGATCTTCTTTCTTCTTTGAGTTCAAAGAATTCTTGGAGAGTTAGACTCTCTTTGAATGCTCTAGAATGTTCCTTGTACTCTTCAACATACAAACTGAGAGTCTCATGAGTCTCAGGATCTTTTCTTTCTTCTTTTCTATACCTCTCACCTTCTCCAAAGAAAGTGGGCATAGTAGATCTATGATTCTCCGGTTTTCTTTTCCGCTGATAGGAAGTGCTTGGGCCTTCCTCTTCAAATCTTCTTCTTGGATCCTTCCTTTGCCTTTCCTTCTTCATTTGATAGACCTCCTTGGAGAGATCTTGCATGGATCTAAAGGGAGGAGTGGCAAGATTATAATCCTCCTTCATGATAGATCTCATCTATCCACTTCTTCTTTTGATGCAAAAGATGAAGTGTCCACAAGCTGAGCCAAAGATCATGCTCTGATACCACTGTAGTATCCCAGAAGGGAGAATGCAGTAATACTTAAACACAATATAAGAACTGCAACTAAGTAAACAATAAATCTCAAGACAACATCAGAATATACAGAGAAGCTGAGCCATTTTATTATATGGAGGTGAATCAGTTACACAATGTTTAGAAATTGAGTAGATCTAGCCCAAGAGAAGACCTAGAATCACCCTACAATGGTGCTGCAACTAGCACTGCATAACTAGTGAGCTTATAGAAGTAATACTGCACTGTCCCTGTTGCTGCTGATATACATGTAAATGCTGCAAAGGAAAATGCAAATCTAGGGAGCTTATGATCTCTGATGATGCCAAGATTCAAGATTTGGCCAATGTGATGGGTTCCCAAGATAACCCAGAAAGGATTTTCCAGATCTAGAACTTTGGAAAATCACCCTCCTAGGGTTTGATCCTTAATCTGTTGGGATTACAGATTTGAAGCTAGATCTGACATATAGATGGCTGAAATATGTCACAAAATCAGATCTAAGCTTGAAGGGTTGATCCCCCCTTCAGATCTACAAGCTAGAAGCTCTAGATCTAACTTCTCAATCCTCCAATGATGATTACAGCTGCTGCAACACAACTGCTCATAAAAACTGCGCTGTAAGGGAAAGAGAGGCTCTATGCCTACTGAAAAATGTTGCAATAAATTCTAGGCTGATGGAAATACTGATGGCAAGGTGAGGGGATGATCCCTCATAGGATTTCTAGCTGAAATGCTAGCAACTTCATTCCTCCTTTTTGGATCTGCAAAATGGACAGCGTAATTCTGGATGGAACTACTGCTGCTAGGAGGTCAATAACTTTTGGCCTGATGCCATATTTGATATGAAGCTCTGGGAATGCTGATCTTTAAGCCCAAGGTGATAGGAATAAACCTTCACCAGTTCTTAGCTGAAATACTGAAGACAACCTCCACATTCCAAACTGATCTTCAGAAATCTCCAATTTCTGAATATGGATGTTCTGCAGAAAGTAGGAAAATATACGTGGCACCAATGCCTGGTGTAGAATGAAGTACAATACTCTTTCTAGAGCTACTCAAAGAAAGAGGTGGGATTCCCAACCAGGAACACCCTGTGCTAATCAGCACTTGCAATCTTTGCTAAACAACCCAAGAAAGCAATGGAATGTCACATGACAATTCCAGATCTAAACAGATCCTCAACATCAATAATCTTCAAGCATGTCCTCATTCTTGCTTTCATCTTCTTTATATAATGTTTGAGCCTTCCCATGCCTTGGCCCTCATCTAAACTGCGCTATGCATGTGGACAAGATCCTCCATGTGTCACTGTGCTGTCTAGCCAAGTCATCCATCATGTCTAGGTGCAATGTACACCCTCTCCATCATGTGTGCATTAATTGCACAACTTCCTCCATCATCTCATCATGAATGCTCCATGATCTTCTGTTTGATCTCTTCCAAGATCTTAGTTGACTGTGTCAACCTCCATGATCTATCTCATTAATGGGACATGATCTCCAATTTCATTCACATTAGTAGTTGCTCAACTGCCTCATTATGTATATCTAGGCTTAATTAATCCACATTCACACACAAAAAAAGTAGATATTTATTCATATTGAGGATTATGGGTCCCTCCACCCTTTTATTTACTTAATTCATTAAGAAAATTAAGAACTCTAATATTCCAAATATTAGGTGAAAATTTGGGAATATTACATAGAAGACATAAGTGACTCAATGAACTTACAAGAAGAAAAGCCAGTGGTCATCTTTGGTCCTCATGTAGAAGAAATAGATCCCTCTGTTCCACCCTTCTATATTTCTCTATTGCTTCATGATTATACTCCACATAATTGCATGCTGGACTCAGGAGGGTCCCATAATCTCATGCCATTATCTGTTATGAAGGAACTTAACTTGCAGATTACCAAACCTTACAGGGATCTATATTCATTTGATTCCAAAAGAGTGAAATTTGTTGGGTTAATTAAAGATGTAGCAGTTTCGTTGGCACAAATCCCAGCAAAGAGTATAGTCATGGATGTAGTGGTTGTTGACATTCCAGCCAGGTTTGGAATGCTCCTGTCAAGATCTTGGGGAGCAGAGTTGGGAGATGTACTAAAATTAGATTTCACTTATGCTGTCATTCCGGTTTTTAATGGAGAAGAAAGGAGGTTGTACAAGGAAACAAGGTTTGTGAAGACTACCTCCAGGAAAGATGCAAGAAATTCCCCCATTTATAGTCAAGAAACAGAAGACCTTTCTTGTTTCATGCTGCATGAAGATGTAGAATTTGCTGAAGACACAGGGAAGCAACTCTCTTCAACAATTGTAAATAATGAGTTGCACTCAAGGAAGATTTGGAAGTGCTACTTTGATGGTGCCTACTCCAAGGAGGGCTACTCCAAGGAGGGCGCAGGTGCTGGATTCTTGCTAATATCACCAGAAGGTAATCTCATGCCTTTCTCTTTTAAACTAGAATTTGATTCAAAAAACAATGTGGCTAAGTATGAGGCCTTAATCTCAAGCCTTCAAGTTGCTAAATAGATGGGAGTTCAATGTATTTCAATTTTTGGTGACTCTGAATTGATAATAAGGCAGATTAAAAATCATTGTCAAACCAAGCACATCCGAGATTGAGATTATATAGGAATGAAGTGTGGGATATGGTAGAAAGCTATTTTGAAGCTTTCAATCTTCAGTATATTCCGAAGGAGGAGAATAGATTGGTTGATTCTTTAGTAGTTGCAGCTAGCACCTTCAAACCTCCAATAAATCCAAGGTTAAGGTATGAGATTGAAATTAGGCATAGACCTTCTATCCCTGATAATGTGAAACATTTGCAGGTGTTTGACGATGATGAACAGATAAGTCAGTTCCTAACCATGATTGGAAACTTTGAAGACGCTGAGATAGACCAAGAGGAAGAACAAACAGAGCAGAAAGCAGATATAAGAAACCTTAAGCAGTCAATAGGTGAACAAAAGGTTATCCAATTGAAAGATAATGTGCTCCCCAAAGGGTTGGTTCCCCTTGAAAGATTATTCGATGCTAATGATGTTGCTGTTGATTCAAAGAAAACACATCAAGAAGAAGATATGGAAGATTGTAATTTGGAAACTCAGCAGGAACTCAAAATAGTGAAATTGTTCAAAGGTGTTCCCAAAATCTACAAAGAAAGATACATCGATCTTTTTAAGAAATATATGGATGTGTTTGCCTGGTCGTATGAAGCCCTGAAAACATATGACAAAAGCATTATTCAGCATAAGATTCCATTGAAGGAAGGACTCAAACCACAAAGGCAGAAGCTCAAACAGATCAATCCATTGTTGTTAGCTCCAATCGAAAAAGAATTGAAGAAACTGTTGCAGGTGAAAATTATAGTCCCTCTCAGATATTCAGACTGGGTTTCTAATCTGGTCCCTGTAAGAAAGTAGGATGGAGGGATAAGACTGTGTGTAGACTTCAGGAACTTAAACCGAGCATCTCTAAAAGATAATTATCCTTTGCCGAAAAATGGATTATGTCTTACAGAAGGTGACATGAGCACATAGGTTGTCTATGGTTGATGGATTTTCTGGGTATATTTAGCTAGCAGTAGAAAAAGAAGATCATAAGAAGAGTGCTTTCACTACGCCCTGGTGCACCTTCATGTACGCAAGGAAGCCATTTGGCCTTATGAACACAGGTGCAACATTTTAGAGGGCCATGGACATAGCCTTTGTTGGTGACAGGTTTGTAGTTATATATCTGGATGATGTAACTGTTTTCTCAGGGTCAGATGATGAACACTTGGAGCATTTGCAAAAAACGTTTCAAAAGTGCAGAAAGTTTGGTCTGCCATTAAATCCCAAGAAATCTTTATTTGACTTAGAAGAAGGTAAATTATTGGGTCACATAGTTTCTAAACAAGGAGTAAAGATTGACCCAACAAGGGTGGAAGCCATTCAGACTATTCCTTTACCCAGAAGCAAGAAGGATATCCAAAGATTCTTGGGAAAAATAAACTTTCTGAGGAGGTTTATGCCCAATTATGTTGAGATCGTGAGAAGTATAACAGATATGTTGAAGAAAAATGTAGACGTAAAATGGGATAAGGAAGCAAGAGATGCATTTTGTAGAATAAAGGAAGCACTGCAGGATGCCCCAGTTTTGATTAGCCCAGAATATCAAAAATCCTTTCAGGTATTCTCATTTGCATCCCCCACTACGACTGTTGCTATGTTGTTGCAAAAAAATGAAGACAATAAGGAGCAACCAGTTGCATTTTTCAGCAAAGTTCTCAGAGATGTTCAACTCAAATTCAATATTTTGGAGAAACAAGTATATACTTTGGTCAAAGCACTGGAAGCCTTTAGGACTTGTGTGTTGCAGTCCCAAATAACTACTTATGTTCCTAATTCTGCTGTGAAGGACATGTTGGTCCAAAGTGATGTTGAAGGAAAAAGGGGGAAGTGGATAGCAAAAATCCAAGAGTATGATTTGGACATCAAACCCACCAAGCTGGTCAAGGGACAAGGGTTAGCGAAGTTGTTGACAGAGACAAATTTTGCCTTGGGAATTAATCTATTGGCACCAATGGATGGAGCTGTAAATGAAGAGGGTCAAAGCAAGTTCAAAATAGGTATACAAATTTTTGTGCTCTTATTGGTATAAAGATATTGTGCATTACTTGTGTTTCTTTTTCTGTCCAACTTCACTGAATAGATCAAAATACAGAGCTCTCAAGCTCAAGTCTCAGTCATATGTTATCGTAGAAGCAAAGCTATATTGGAAAGATCCTGTTGGTATTTTGCTGTTATGTTTGACCGAAGGAGAATCTATTGAAGTCACCAAACAATATCATGAAAGTCTGTGTGGAGGACATTATCGCTGGAAGGTCACTGCTCATAAAATTCTTAAGTCTGGCTTCTATTGGCCAACCCTGTTTGCAGATGTTTATAGACTGGTCAGAAGTTGTCAGAAGTGTCAGCTGTTTGCTGAAAAGAAAAAACTTGCTCCATTACCTCTCATCCCAGTATTTATTGAAGAACCTTTCAGGCAATGGGGATTGGATTTTATTGGAGAGATCAATTCGCCATCAAGCGGATAGTTCAAGTGGATTCTGACTGCCACTGATTATTTTACAAAATGGGTTGAAGCAATACCCACTAAGAAGGCAAATGACCAAGTGGTGATGAAGTTTTTGGAGGAAAACATTTTTAGCAGATTCGGATGTCCAGTCAAAATTGTGACTGATAATGCTCAGGTATTCAACTTTGCTCGTTTCATTAATTTATGTAAAACATTTAATGTGATTTTTATCACATTCCACAACGTATCATCCCCAAGGGAATGGATTGGCAGAGTCTTCAAATAAGACATTGGTTAGAATCTTGAAGAAAACAATCACCGAGAATCAAAAGGATTGGGATATGAAGTTGAAGTTTGCCCTTTGTTTAGTTCGAGTCACTACCAAGAGATCTATTGGGAAGTCTCCCTATGAATTGGTTTATGGAAATCAAGCACAATTTCCTACTTAGCTGGCCAAACCAGTGATTTCTTTCCTTCAAGAAGCTCAGGAAGAACCGAATGCTCTGGCAAGAAGATTGAACAAAATAATTGTATCAAGTGAAAACAGAAACAAAGTCAGGGATAACTTGATTACTTATTAGGAAAAGATCAAATCTATATTTGACATAAAAGCAAAATAAGTTCTCTTTCAAGCAGGAGATTTGGTACTAGGACGGGACACCATACGAGAAGAAAAGGGGAAGCGTGGTAAATTTGACTCTCTCTGGTATGGTCCATACAAGATCTCTGAGGCATAGTCAAATAACACATTCATTTTGGAAGATCTAGATGGAGAGACAATACAACTGCCTGTGAACGGGCAGTATCTGAAGCATTATTTCCAGCATTCCACCATTGTAAATACCAGATTTCTCATTGTTCATATGTCACCAAGCAATATTTGACTCCATGCCCAATGGATAAGGCACTAATTTGCTGTTCTTAGCGCTTCTGTGGAAAAAAGCACTATCCCCAGGTGGAGCCAGATGTTGTGGCTCATTTGCATTTACCTTTGAAATATTTTTCAAAACACCAAAAAAACATATATGATAGAAAATGTAAAATTTTGTGTGTCATAGAAGAATTTTGATTTATATATTGGTACATTAACATTACGTGATGAGTTGTGAAGGTGGGTTGAGTCGGGCTCATTCACGTGTAGAACAGTTCAAGAGACGGACCGATGGGCATGTTCAGAACATTGCATGCCGAAGACGGTCGAGTCGGGCTCACTCGCAAGCTCAGGAGGGACCAGCGCGGTAGAACACCGGATAATCTCAAGAGGGTTACACTGTGGAGCAAAAAAACTAATTTTCCAAAGGCGGAGAAAGGGCGCATTTCCCTTAAAACACTTAAGAGTTTTGGAGGAGGCGCAAAGGGAAAAATGGATGGTCGAGATCAAAGCGCAGAACTGGAGCCGAGAGATAGATGACGGAGATTAAATCGCAAGTTTCAAAGGATAGGCGCGGGAGGTAAGTGATAAAGTCGCCGAATTGCGACGTGCGATGCCAGGTGGGACCCGATCGCTTAGCGCACATCACAGGTTTTAAAAGATAAGTGTTAAGTAAAAGGTTAAAGTCAGCAAAATGCGAAGTGCGACGTGACAAGCTGACGTGGCAGATAACACAAGTTTTAAAAGTTACGGGCGAAGGGTAATTGTTATAATCGCCAAAGGGCGATGTGCAATGCGGTGGGGCCCGATCGCAAATCGCGAATCACAAGTTTTAAAAGATAAACGCTAAGGAAAAGTTAAAGACGACGAAATGGGAAGTGCGATGTTGGCACGGACGTGATGTGTTTCCAAGATGAAATCTAAAGGATTTCAAGTCTGAGTTTATGTGGTTATGTGCCATTTTATGAAGAAATAGGCAGAACGCGGTAGAAAAACTTGGGTAAGTGACCCGATGCAGATCAAAGCAGAAGAGGCAGATTTTGGTAGCAGGTGATATGATTGACAGCGTTTGAAGCACAGGGGCATAGGCAGAGTCGGGCACTGAGACGTCATTACAAAGCTGTGTAGCCGCTGCATTATAACCAGAAAGGATACCTTGACATTTCGGAAGGACGCATCAGCAACATAAGATTCAACAAAACGAATAATATTTCCAGTTTTAATTTGTTTTCTCAAGTATGATTGCAGAAGTAATCTTAACAGTTTAGGTAGTCGAATAGTTTCAAGAAGTTCAGGAGTAACGAACCACTGTGATGTATTTAAGTAGATAGAAATAAAGAAAAAGTGTTTCAAGTTTTGGACCTCTGGAGGATTGTTAATTTGGTACTGAATTTTCTGAGAAATAAATGAAAGAAGATCAAGTTTCCTGCAGCTGTTGATGTTGATATGTCTTTCTAGTTTCGCTCTGTGTTTATTCCTCTTTGAATGAATTGAAGTAATGTGGTAGCTGGTCTCTTAATTACATCTATGAGTAAGAGTTAAACAACCTTAATTTGCGCTCCTTCACCTCATCTCTTCTTTCTTCACAAAATCCCGATGAAACTTTAAAGTAATAGATTTTGTGTTTGCAACATATTATTTCGAGTTTCCTCTCTCTCCATGAATTTCCTCTGAAACTTAAAAGTGATAGATTCAGTTTCTTAGCCTATCACTTCAAGTTTCCTTTACAGTTCTTCTTTTCATTTCATTCGAATATCAACAGTTTATGGCATTGTGAAGGCTTTCATTATATCAGATTATTGAGTTTATTAAATAATTAGATTCCAAAGGTGTTAAGCAGAGGCCATTTGATATTATAATTGTGACATACATTTACAAAATGTCGTAAGCACTGATTCCTTACGACAACCAAGGGATTGTTTCTTGAGATACAACAACAGGTCTTAGCAGCACCTACACTGGAGTGGGCTAAATTTGGTGCATGTCTATTTTAATTATCCCTTAATTAAGATGGACAATAAAATGTAATCTAATCTCAAAAATTACTTGTAATAGTTAACTGAGTGTGATAACTCAGTTAACTCATGAATTTCGAGTTGAGGGTAGTTGGTGAGGCATGCAGAGTAATTCTAGTTGTAACAGAGTTCGAAGTGCAGTGGTGCATTAATTAATGCAGGTTGTAATCGGTTTAACTCAGTTAAGTGAGTTAAAGTCAGTTGTGCTAGTTGTAACTGTTTGATACACTGGTGAGAGATCAAGTGAATTAAATATTATTTAATTCACAATCAGTGATCTAACATGCAATTGATGATTTACTATTATTAGCTGCATGCATGTCAGTTCCAGTGGAGACCCAGATGAGACAAAGGTGAAAGGGATGTTAACTATCAGTTATGATATTAGCAGGCTGCCCAGATGCAGTTAAAACACCACAGGATGCCCATGATACTCAACGTAGTTGAGAAGGCTGAAATTCCTAAAGAATAGGGATTGCATTCATCAGGGATTGCGTGAGCAAGGCAGGCTGAAGACAGGGTGAGAATTGGCTAAGTATTGGCCCGATTTTGTCTGGATCAGTGTGAGACGATAGACAGATTGCAGGAGATTCTTGTGATAAGAATTGCATTGTAATTGTTTCATGATTCCTTATGGAATATGCAATATATGATAGAGGGATTTTGAGCAGCAAGCTTTCCTCGGGAAATTATCTGTGTTGTGGTTTGATTGATTCTTCTTTGCTTCAAGTGATTGGCAATTGTGTTTTTAATTCTGCAATTGATTTGTAGAAGTGATTCAGTATCTAGCTTTAATACATTGTTAGATCGGATTGAATCCATGATATACATAATGGTTGTATAATTTCTACACATCTTCAGGATGAGATTCCATCTTTGGTTCATGATCTTTGGTGGGGTCAAATTTTTGAAGGCGGCCAAGTCCATCATTAGCTAGAGATCGAGCTCCTTGTGATTAGTTAGAGATCGAGCTCCTTGTGATCAGTTGGCGGTCGAGTAATAGAGGAAGATATTAATTGCTGAAGAGCCGTGTTGCTTCTTAACTGCCAGATCCTGTTCTTGTAAGCTGAGTTTCTTTCCAATCAACTGAACACTTTCCCTAAGGGGCGAGTTGGGTTTTCTAATTTCCAGAACAAATTACCAGGTTCATAATTCAATATTTGCATTGTAATCCTTCTCAGCAAGCTAATAAATATTTGTGGATTGCCTCTCATATATCTCTGTTGCATAAATGTTTGACGAAAAATCTATGCACTAAGTGTTTGAAGAAATATACGAAAGAAAATTTTAATATTTATTGGGTTGTATTGGAAATTCCTAGCTTTGGCACATTATAGTGGTATTAGAGCATGATTTTGGCCAGCTGTGGATCTAAATTAAGGTGATATTGTGAAGAAGAATTCCAGGTCTAGAATCGGAAGGCTAAAGGTAACAAGGGAAAATGCTTCTGAGACAGTTGTAGCAAGAAAAACAATTCACAGAATTGGCGCAAAAATTTGAAGATCTTAGCGAACTTTTTACAAAGATGACAGAGCTGATGGGATCATGGGTATCATCAAAGATAACAAAGGAGAAAAGAAATTGCAGACCTAAAACTCAAGAAGTAGAACGTAAATTGAAGTGAGTCCGAAAGAGAATATTGGTCCAATTAAAATTATGGAAGAACAATGGGCCAAGAGGGATATGCCTCATGAAGAATTGGAGGTTTTTGGCTTCATCGGGCAACTTGGCAGTGATGAAAAAACCGTTTCAGAATTTTCAGAGGAACCATTAAAAGGGAATGATACTGAAGTATAGGCAATGGTATCCAAGCTTCCTATTAGGATTTCTCCCCAAGATCAAGCTAAAGGAGATCTTGTTGTTGTCTCTTATTTATTAGTTGAACAACTAAAATCAAGTGAAACACATAGGCAATCCATGAGACTTTTGACAATCACAGTTTTTGATCGAGGTAAGGGAAAATATACACTTCAGGGGGAAGGTTGCAGTCCCTCTGGGGATTGCCCAATTGCGAAAGTGGACTATTGCCATACTTTCAATAAAGTAGTTGCAAAGCCATATCCTACAATTACTGTTAAGGTGATTTGCAAGCCAAAGGGTATTAAGACTTTAGAACTGGAAACATTGTCAAAGAAATGTGTGCCTAGTGACTTTTGGTCCTTTTTAGAGAGATATGGTTATCAATCAACCAAAAATTCTTCTCAGAGTCTGCTTCCTTTTGAGGATTTGAATATTTTGGAATGCATACCTCGAAGAACATTGAAAAAATTAGGTGTGGAGACTTTAGTAATACAACCAGGTGCACTTATTTTAGACTGTCTTCCAGTACCCCCTAATTGTGTACTAATTTCTTATATGACATTTGATCGTGCCACACACACACTAAAGAAATTTGTTAAACTTGTTGAAGAGATCAGAGAGTCAAGATCTGACTGAGCTAAATTCATGTTACATGAGGCCAAAACAAAGGATCAACAATCTTTGTTCAAAGAGTGTATATGGTGCTACAATCCAATTCCAAGTTATGGTGCTATTAACTCTTTACTACAAAGGGATTGATCTTCTACACTTGCATGGAACAAAGTGAAATTTCCACGAATACACCAAATAGAGTTTATACTTCTAACTGATTAGCAGTTTATTTGTTTACAGAAATAATGAATAAATCACTGATGCATTCTTCACACTAAAAATACGCTGCGAAATATAAAATTAGGAATTGAGAAATAAATGCACACGCAAAGAAATTTGACAAAGTTATTTTGGACTAAATGTCCTTGGAAAAACCCTGAAGGGAGAACCAATGCAGTGGATGAGGGTTTATTTTATTATGCAACAAATATGGAGAATTACAACTGCTGGCCTTCGTGGATCAACTCCAACAATTTTCTCAACTGGAAAATATAATGGGAAAAATATTATCTTACAGCAACTCTCCCAACCTCTCCTCAACAAACTCGCACTTCCCAGCTAATTCACACAACTGGACTAGAAATGCGCACTGCAAAATTCAGCCTCTTTGCTGGATAATTCTGCCTTCGTTCCCCGACTCTAGAAGCTGGAAAACCACCTGAGAATATCTCTGGAAATTCTCCTCACTGCAAACCCTTGCTTCTCTCCTTCCCTGGCTTGAACTTTTCCCTCACTAAAAACTTCGAACTGGGTAGCTTGATCTGCCTTGATCAACTGATGGATGTGTCTCTCTCCATCCCTTCGAGCGGCTCTTATAATCTCTCGTTGAGTCTTCAATGACCATCATTGAATCTCCGTCAATGACTAAGATGAATTAGGCCTCATCAATAGAAGTCTCTAGAGCAATATCGAACATCCCTAATTAATTGACTTTAATTTACCACTTTTCCTAAGTTAGACTTGGGAAGTAATTTAATTATGACAAATTAATTTAATTAAGGTGTTTCTCAAGCTTATTTGGCGAAACCTTTTTGGGTTTTGGAGATCTAGTGATCCTTAGCCTCTTAGCATTATTTGAGACTAGAACACCTGTTTGATGCTACCATAAACTAACACAAAAGAGTGAAAAGTTATCAATGTCAATGTTGGTGTTTCTGAATATACCAAGATATTGTTTATCCAAAAGGCTATTGGTTGCATATTATGTCTACTCATTATGTGGGTTCTTGCATCGTGCAACCAAACAAAGAACCCATGAATTTGTTGATCGAGAGAGGATGGCAACAAATCTGCTTACAATCTCCTGGTGTGCACGTGCTTTATTTCTTGAACTCATGTATTTTCTTTGGAATGTCTTCATTGGAATTCAACATATTGAACCTTAAGCTTATACATTTGACCAACAAAAAATATCTACTGAGCGACAAAATCCATATCAATGATATCAAACTTGTTTCGAGTTCTAATGGACCAAGCAATATTGTTGCATATCATCACACTCACTGTGTCAATATTGAAGATGAACTAGTCTTTGTTCCTAGAAGTAAAAAGAGTGTTGGTGAGAAAAGCGATTTCGAAAGGGTCTTGTGTTATCCAAGAAATCAATAAGTTGTTAAAAATAATGGGTGCAACTTGCTATTCCTGCTTTTGTGGGTCGGCTAGGACAGTGCAATCACGGGTCAGTTTTGCCAGCAATCCTAGGTGTTGAAATTGAAATAATTTCTCAAAATGACAGTCGTAATGGATTTCTAAAAAGGACGTCTTGGTTCTTCAAGCTTCAACATGATCAAATGGTCTGCTTTTGGGTAGTCCTCTGTATGATGATTCAAATTATTATGTTGAAGCTTCCAATATGGGATATCATTTAGAAGCACTTGAGGAATATTCATTCTCTTGCCTAAAGCTCAGCCAAATTGTTGTTTATATTCATGCGGGAGAAGGAGCTAAACGGTCATTACCATTTGTTGTTTATCACTTAGTAGCAATGATGGGCATGGAAACAATGCTATAACTAGTCTAGGAAAAGCATTCAAATTTGACAATCTGTTTCCTGGAAGCTTCTTCCTTCGTCCACTCATGAATGAATATTCATTTTTACCATTTGCACGAGCAGTAGAACTACAATATGGATAATCGCATACAAAAGGGAAAGGTGGTGAAGATGAAGTAATGAAGATGGAGATATCAATGAAGGTGATAATGAGGAGGAAGAGAATCAATCTAACAAGGGCATAGAAGATGTTGTTGCTATCCTAAGAGGAGAAGGTAGGAAGCCTCACTTAATGGTAAAGTATAACAACGATGCTGGAGCATTCTCTAGGCATATTTGGGACCCGGGAATACAAGATCAGATTGCTTGGGACAAGCAATCTTGGGCGAGGAGGACTGTAATGTCCCCAACCGCTTGAGCACGTAGATACCTTCCCACTAGCCTAACTATCTTCTCTAGGCATGGAAAAAGGGGGAAATTGTTAAGGAGATATAGTATTGCCCAATTTTTTCTTATTATGTTATTATTATTAAAGAAAAGGGGCAAAAGTCACTTGGAGGAAATAAGTGGCTTCAACAATAAAATAATAAAATGAGAGTTCTAGAAGATTAGAGAAGATCCGACGAGTTTTATAAAAGGGGAAGAAAGATCATTCCTCATCATTCTATTCTTGTAATATTTCTTGTGATTGGTTTAGAGTTTAGACGAGTTTCATCTCGAAGGTTTCAGGCGAGACTCTCAAACTCGTTCCGATGGACATCCATTGCCACCCTATCTAGTATTCAATTGATTTCGGTGGGCATCAATTGCCATCCTAGTTGGCTTTGGGAGGAGATCATTCCAGGTCTTCTACTTGTGCCTATTGCAAGTACTGGAGCGAGAGATTTTTGAAGACAAACCCTTGGATCAAAGGGTCAGTTTTGTTGAGAATTTGGTAGGGCGGTGATTAATTCAAATTCTCTTCTTAGCTTATTACATCTTTCATCAAGTCAATTACCAAAAGCACAAGAGACACAAATATAGGCTCTTCAAGCCAGGGCCAAAACCTATTCCTCTTGGAGAGGAAAACCTGCAAGGAATTCTTCTTATAGACTTTCAAGTACCATGACCATGACACAAACCCTTGACCTATGTATGCCTCCAAGATCTTGTCACTGCTCCCTTTTGGCTTCTTATACTGATCTTCTTTTCTGCATCGTTCTTCACCACCACTAAGAAAGCTTGATTACTAGTTTTTAGACAATACGCTTCCTTGACCAAATCTGAGATCCTCTATAATGATGCTGCTCTTCAAACAATAGACTTTTAGTCCTTCCCTTTCCTTAGAAGATCACCCTCCAGACTTCGCACTAGAAAAAACCGATGATTTGTTCTTGATCACATAACTGATTCTTCTTAAAGTAACCTTTGGTAGTCTTGAAGTGACTTCAGTGTATAGAGATACACCTTTCTTCACTGAGATTGCACCTTTCCTTTGTTGAGATTCTTCTTTGCTGGGATTGCACCTCTCTATGCATCATAGTTTAGTACTCGGTAGTAGCCATGATCTTTGCTGGCTTGTACCCAAAAAATATAACTTTGTTCCACGTAGAGATACCTTCCTTTTTCTCGCTTTCAATTACAGGCCTGGGCTACGCGTTATATCTTAGACTTGTCCGAAGATCACAGAGGCATCCAAACTGTTCCAATTTGCAATTGTAGTCCGAAAAACTCAGAGATATGCAGATTCTTCTTCCTGTGTTTTCTGCACAGTCTTCTCGGGTATTTATAGTAGTTGGACCCTGTAATAAGGCAACTTGACCATGAATGGTTGTGACAGTTCATGAGCCGACTTTCCAGCAGTATCTTCAAGTCGACTTGAGAGGCTTATCTTCCAGCGTTAATGAGGCTATTTGAGGGCTGCTTTGAGCATCATTCTGAAGCCATTTTCTTCACGATTTCATGACAAGGTCTTGAGGGATATTCTGTAGACTAGACTCTTCATATACATGACTCTTAATTACATTTATAATTAGAAGACAAATCCTAATAAACATCAAGAAGAAGTCTATTGACCTAAAATAAAGCCTTGCTCATGAAACCCATGAGGCAAGCATACCAAGAACATATTTTGTTATCTTTGTCTTCTTTTACATTAATACATAATTACATAATCATTATGAAGACCGATCCTAGTTACACTTTTCAACAAGTTTAAGAGCAGAATTGCCACATTTTTCGGAGCAAGTCTAAGTGTAGAGTTCAGTCAATTTTGACGAGGCTGAGAACACTTTTTTAGAAGGGGATGAGAACATTCCTTTGTGAGGCCGAGAGCATCATTTTAGAAGAGACGAAGAGTATTTTCCTACTAAAGGCCGAGAGCACAATTTCTGAAGGGCGATCTGCTTTGCATCTTGGTGATCGAATTTTCTTTATCCAGGGCTTGAGTTACTCATTATCTCGAGGGCCGAATTGCATAATCATTAGGGGGTCGAATTGCTTGAATTACAGGAGGAAGAGATCACATTCCTTGGCAGATCGAGTTGATTGTTGGGAGGTCGAATCAGCTATTCTATTTGGACACTGAGTGATTGATGTACTCGAGGGCCGAAATTATTTTTCTAAAGAGGCCGAATTCATAATCTTTGTGTTAATTTTTGCAGTCCTCTATGGTATATCAATTACTTTAGCCCAAGTCAATTCTTCAATTAGCAACCTTTTCAACTATCATTAGTTCTTCCAATAAACAATAGTAACTGCAGATAGAACAATAAATGCAATGACAATAGGAGACAATCAACACATCAACAAGAGACACAGATTTGGTCAAAGACCAAGGAAAAATCCCATAAGGGGGAAAAACGGAAAACCTTTGAAAATCTTCTTCTATTCGATTGTCATAAAATGTTCAACAAAGAGTATAATGAGCAATGTTAATTTTGGGCAACTAGGTCCAAACTCCATGTTACACTGCTCATATGATGCTGATTATATTTTTGTTGGATTCCTCTTTCGGAGAGGTGCAAGATTGATCTAAAGATCATCTTGTTTGGATGAGTAGAACATATATTTTGATTTTATTTTCCACACATGTGCAAGGTCGGCCAGATTTGTATGTAGGCTCACAAGCCTAATAGATGTGTCACACACCCTCACTGATGGAAATAAATTGGAGAGACTCTGAGGTCATTTGCTCATCAACTCATCACACATTCTCTCATTGTGATCTGATTGGTTCGATAGCCTTTGGAGGCCTCTTTTCCTTCACACGTGCAGAGCTGAAGCTGGGAAAATTTGCGGATCAGTTTTAGGGTTGTTTGCTGTGCGTTGACCAACGTTGACTGTGGTCAACCCTTGACCGTTTGACCTCCAATCTTTGTTGGAAATCCGATTTTTGTAGGCCGTATAACTGACCACAAAAATAGAGGAAAAAGGAGCAGGTTGACCGAAGCCCTAAATTTGCAATGTTGACTTTCAGTGTTGACTATCCTGCGTTGACTTTTATGCATTGACTTTGGTTGACCAACATTGACTTTTGATGAGCTGTCTTTGAGCACTGTGTGACATTTTAGAGGGTTGGCTGATCTGATGTTGAGAAACACTTTGCTGGCTGGTGCATCTCGTTGACTGTCATAACGCACACTATCCTATATCTTTGTTGGACAAGAAGAATTGTAAAATCTGGTCTATATTATTGTGTTCTATCAGCGTTTTATTTTCATGTTTATGTGATTGCTAAATTGAATTGGGCCTAAGAAAGATTGAAGTAAATTTGCATTAAGCATAGAACACACCATGGTTATCTAAATTTAACAAATTTCCATCAACAAAAGTCAAAGTCATAGGCTTTTTATTATCAACCAAATCAACCAACCATAAATTCAATATACCAATGATCAGAAGTCAAATTTGGTCAACTATCATAAATCTGCAATTCTGTCCAAGTCAATGACAATCAAAGTGTGTGCTAACCAGTCGACAGTCAAACCTTCCAATCAATTCGATCAGATCAACAATAAATGCGACCTCAAGAATTGGTCCAAGTGAACCCAAAACAGTGAAAGATATCTGAGTGAAACTCGGTCAAAGTTTGGACTTCTCTTTGCGTTCAAAGTCTGCAATTTTCCTATGGTCAACGTTGGTCAAACTTCCCAGGTTTTCTCGGTCCTTTTGCCATTCAACTTGGCCTCAAAAGATCAGATCTTTTCCAGTCAAACAAAGTCATATGGAGGAGTCAAATTCATGCCAAAACTTTTAGCAGAAAAGTCAACGAAAAAAATCCAAGGATGCCCAAGCGAACCTCTCACGTGTGAAGTGAATAAGACTGCCTCAAACCTGCATGAACCAATCATATCAAGGGAGAGAAGAAGAATGTGTTGATGTGATGTCCAAAATGAGCTTGAGGTGATTTTTATTTATAGGCATTGGAGGAGGGCTAATTAGCCTCTAGGCCGACTTGATAAAATGTCATATTGTGGGCTTCACTTCAAAAATACACTTTCCCTTATCCGAATCTAGTGCTTTAAAAGTCAATATTGGTCCTCTCGGAATGAGGAATCTAGTCCAATGATTGAAAATTTTCACTGAGCTGCTTGTTGCACAATATTTGTCAAAGCTCCAAAGAAGCAGAAATGCCAAATTTTTTCAACAAGATCGTATCATATGTCAACATTTTATGTGCTTTGTATTTCTAAACACGAATGGTTGGCAGAGTTTTTCCCTCCAACCTCAACCCAAAGCTAGGGTGGAATTCTTCGTCAAATTCTTAGATGAGTCCTAGTGTTTTAGTCGAGTCTAATGTAAAAGTGATTTTGGAATAATTTAAGCTAGTTGTCTAAATTATTTTATTACAAATCACATGGTCTACTAGATCATGTTGTGTCGTAGAATTGGGTATGTGTCTTGAGGGTCTAAGCCAAATGTGTATTACCCCTTTGAGGTTTGTAAATGTAAAAATATTATGTATTAGAGGGTGGAAAAATATTCAGTGGCTAAGATTAAAAGATTTTCAAGCATTATCAATGATCGAGATTATTTTGACAAGGATCAAAGAAACTAGCTGTTATTTTTCCACTTGGAGGATTTAGCTATAAATTAGAGAGTCATTTGAGTCTCTAACATCTTGATCTCTTGCTAGAAAATTGTTGCTAAAGCATCTTTGTAAACTATTTTCCTGTTGGGAACTATTTTTTCTATCATAATAAAGACTTTGGGGTGATATTCAAGGTTTTCATGTTCATGATTTGTGGTATGTACTGACTACGGGCATTCCTATGTTGTGCTGAATATTGGTAAAATTTGTTTTTCATTAGATGGTGATAAAATCATGTTATAGATAGTTTTGGGCTAATCTTAGGAGGTTTGATATCCCATGTGATTAACATATTATTTTTTGAGATAAATGTGAAAATTCAGCTAACCCCGAATCCTATTGCAACAACTGAAAATAATTCTCCTAATTGTTTAATTAACAAAACAATTTATTTGTAGTTTTCTACGACAAACATTGAATTAATTACACTGCAACCTACACAAATAAACTGCAGAAGAAAATAAACGCTGGAATAAATATATGCACACACACACAAAATAACGCCATTATTTTTGGACCAATGTCCGAGGAAAAACCCAAATCGGGAAAACTGATGCAGCAACTGAGGGTTTTATTATTATGCAGTAGTGAAATATCTGAGTACAACTGGATGCCCAAACTGACAATCCTACAGATAAAAACTGGCAAAAATATCTAGGGAGGAATTTCCTCACTCCATAGGTGAACTCGAGCACTAACCTCAGCTCGAAATGTTGTTGTCCAAACTGCCTCTGCGCAGTCACTGCGTCACTCAGCTGGGAACTGCATCACCTCAAGTTGTCTCCTCAACTGTTCTCTGAGAAACCGACTCTCTTGGCCTCTGGAAATTCTGCCCAACTTCCGACACTGAATCACTGCTTCTCCTCCAGCAAATACAAATCACCCATTGAAGCTACTGCACTGCCACTGCGTCAGCTTCACTGTGGCTTCTCTGCCTCTTTGCAAATGTACTCAGCGGATCTGGAATGCCTCCTTCGACTTCACTATCTCTGCCCCTCTCTCACTGCTTCGATCTCATTGAATCACTTCCGGCAACAAAATGCTGCTACTCTGGAAATCGATTTCCCTATAAAATCGAACTGCTAATGTTCTCAAGTGATTTCTGTAAGCCCCATCGATTTCTTCTTATAATCCTTCGTTGAGACTTCAACGACCAAGATTAGATCTTAATCAATGGCTAGGATTAACTAGAAATCGATCCATGTGACTTTCTAGAACATTCACACCATGACTTAATTAATTCTGATTAATTAATCATATTCTCTAAGTTTAGACTTAGGAAATAATTAAAAACTAACTAATAATCTAATTAAGTCGTCTGCAAGTGGAATTTCCAGAAACGATTTATGGGTTTTGGAGATATCATGTATTCTAGCCTCTCCACAAAATTTCAAGGCTAGAACACATCTGATGCTACAAAAACTAACACTCCCTCTTAGCAAGGAATGTGTTCTAGTACTGCTGCACCTCTGGAGCAATACTCTGCTTCTGCACCATCTCCTATCACGCTGCTGATGTCTGGCTACTGCTGCCCACCAACCAATGCGCAACTCTGATATGCACTGCATTTGTGCTACTGCTGACCATGTTGAACTGTGGTCAACACTACAACTCCCTCTCATCTGCTGCTGCTGACCATGTTGAACTACTATCAACACTGCAACTCCCTCTCATCTGCTGTTGCTGCAACTGCAACATCTACAACAGAAAGACATCCAAAATACTGAACCCACTGTGTCCAGTATTATGCATCTGTCACCTGAGCCTTGACTGCTATTAGCCTCTGCGCTGTCATTGAAGGCTCTGCGTTGTTGTTTCCTTTGCACTGTGCCAACTACACTGCTGCCAACTCTGCACTGCGCTCCCCAGCATATGACTGCTACTAGTCACTGCAACTGTCACTCTGGCATCTGACTGCACTAACTGTCACTAGTCCATCTTGGTACTGAATACTGTGGGCTCCCATAGCAAGGTACTGATTTAAGATGTGGAACTCCTCAAGAATCCTACCCATATGTAGCACTCAGGGGCTACAAAACTAAGTCACCCCACCTCACTCCTAGAGGGATGTCTGCAATGATGGCGAAATCTTCCTCCCGCATGGATGACGACCTTTCAATCTCGGCAGAAGCTACGTGTTGGTCCTGCATCTCCTTCTTGCCCTTCTTCCTAAGAGGACACTGAGAACTGTAGTGGCTTAGATCGCCACACCTGAAGCACTCGACCTTCGACAGGTCCTTCTTCTTCCTACGCTCCCCCTATCCCTGATTGGGACCCTTTCGATGCGAGGGCAATATTCTCCTCTTCATTTACCTCCTTCGATCCATTGTTGCTGCTGCCACTAATGTGGTTCTTCATTAGACCTCACCTCAAGTCCTCTTTGCTGCAAGTCTGCCCACATTCTGTCCCATCTTGGCAAGGTTTCTCTGCCCAAAATACTTTGGACAAACACCTGCCACTCCTCAGAGACAGAGTTGAGAGCTACTTGCACTAGCTCTGTGGCCTGAGGCATTGACCCTACAACTGCTAGCTCATCTTGCATCTGCTGAATCTTGGTAAGGAAAGGATCTATGCGCTCCCCCTTCTGCATACGGGTGCATCTCAACTTTTCTTCTATGTACATCTTCCGCTACTCGGAAGATCCCTGGTATAGCGTGGAAAAAGAGTCCCGCATTTCTTTGGCCGTTCCTAGAGCTACTATGTGAGGCACCACATGATCCCGAACTCAATCAAGGATCAATCTCTTTGCCTTTTCCATCTCCTTCTTGAACTGCTTCAGCTGATCTGGATCTGTGGGGACAGCTGCCACGTTATTGATATATGCTTTGAGGTCATACTCATCTAGAGGGAAGGAAATCCTTGCCTTCTAGATCACATAGTTGGAAGCTCCATCATACTTGTCCTGATCCCGAAGCCCGGTTGTGGCCATCTCAACAAAAAATGTCGAAAATCTCCTCTTCCCTTCTGCTCAGCTCTATGCACTCCCTTCTGGAGTGAGATACTCTGCCAGCAACGACTGTTGATCTGTAAGGGAAATCAAAATTCTTGAGACTAGAAGTTCCCTGAGGAAAATTTTCCCTTAGTGTGTGCTCTTCTTCCTCCTGACGCTAGCTCTGCTGTTGCAAAACTACTGCGTTCAGCTAGAGATCTGCTTTGCAAGAAAAACACTGGTTGCTCCCTCTGCCTCTGGAATTTATCGATCTGGAGAAATCGATTTTTTCTGTCGCTCTCTCAGAAAAACCGATTTTCCACAAGAAATACAACCTCTTGGTCAAGGAACTATGCAATCCTCTGGGGTTTCAAACTGCTACTCATGCTGAGCAGCGAAACTCCTTTTCTCTGCTACTACTGAGCTCTCCGGCAGACCATATGCGCTCTGATACCAGGTGAAAATTCGGCTAACACCTAATCCTATTGCAACAACTGGAAATAATTCTCCTAATTGTTTAATTAACCAAACAATTTATTTTCAATTTTCTACGACAAACAATGAATTAATCACACTGCAACTACACAAATAAATTGTGGAAGAAAATAAATGCTAGAAGAAATATACACACACACACAAAATAACACCGTTATTTTTGGAGCAATGTCCCCGAAAAACCCACACTGGAAATTTTATAGAGAAAAATTGGCAAAAATAACTAGTGAGGAATTTCCTCACTCCACTGGCGAATCCGAGCACTGACCTCAGCTCGAAATGGAGCCGTCCAAACTTCCTCTGCGCAGTGACTGCGTCACCCTCACGTAGGCTCTGCAATACTCAACTCAGAATTGCGTTACCTCAAGTTGTCTCGTCAATTGCTATCTTAGAAATTGACCCTCTTAGACTCTGAAAACTCTGCCCAGCTTTTGGCACTGAAGCACTGCTTCTCCTCCAGCAAATAAAAATCACCCACTAAAGCTACTGCGCTGCCACTGTGTCAGCCTCACTATGGCTTCTCATCGTCTCTGCAAATGTACTCACCGGATCTGGAATGCCTCCTTCGACTTCACTAACTCTGCCCCTCTCTAACTGTTTCGATCTCACTGAATCACTTCCGGCAACAAAACACTGTTACTTTGGAAATCAATTTCCCATTAAAATCGAACTACTAAGGCTCTCATGTGATTTATCCAAGCCCCATCGACTTCTTATTATAATCCTTCGTTGAGACTTCAACGACCAAGATTAGATCTTAATCAATGGTTAGGATTAACTAGAAATCGATCCCTGTGACTTTCCAGAACATTCACACCATGACTTAATTAATTCAAATTAATTAATCATATTCCCTAAGTTTAGACTTAGGAAATAATTAAAAGCTGACTATTAATCTAATTAAGTCATCTGTAGGTGGAATTTCTAGAAACAATTTATGGTTTTTGGAATTTCATGTATTCTTGCCTCTCCACAAAATTTGAAGGCTAAAACACATCTGATGCTACAAAAACTAACAATAAATACATAGTGTTTGCAGGTACTTCAGTCCTTGGCCTCCAAGTTGACAAGTTTGGGCAAGAATCACTGTTGCTTGGATCCCAAATAATTTTATGGTGGATTAAAGCTTCGCTAAGGCTATAGTGTACATTGGGGTTTTTCATGTGTTTTTCGCCATTCATCAAATAAAAAGCCACCAAAATATTTTCTCAAAATTTAAATTTTCAAAACCCATGTATATTTGTAGATCTTGTAATTATAATTTGTAAATTATTTTTGCTAAATTGGGTTTTGGAGTTTTTCGAATTTTTGTATGTATTTGGGGTTTGGGTGTTTTATTTCCATTTGTTGCAGGTGAAGTGAAGAGAAAACACTGAAGTAGAGCTAGATATACGCCCTTGAGGGTAGGATATAGATCTAAAGGAAAAAATTGGTATTAGAGACTTTAGAATTTATAGACGTCTAGGGTTTTGAGGCTATTTTTGCAGTTTGATTATTTTCAAATCGGGGCAAAAAACCCATTTTTTGAAGGACCTAGCTCTTAACCAACCGAAAGGGCTAGTGCTTGAGACCTATTTTGCAAGCACTAAGAAGGCCATAAGCCCTACAAGGGTTAGATCTTATTGGAAACAAGGGTTCCTTCAAAGGATTGACATTTCATCTCTAACAATTTCTTTTGCAGCACTTTCGGGGTTAACGTTGCGTTTTCAGGTGGTCATGTTCATTGGAAGTCTTCCTAGCCATCTACAAGGCCCCAAGCCCTCTTGGTTTGCTCTCTAAACCTTAAATTTTCACTGTTTTGCTACTGGTATAATTTTTATTTTATAACAGTGATATAATTGCCTTAAAACACATTAAATTGGTCAAAATACTATAAAATTGCAAAAACTTATTTTTCCTAAGTTTTGGCCACTTGGGCCCTCATCCATCATTTAGCGTAGATCTGAATTTTTGCTTGCTGGAATTTACTCCATAACCGAGTATATCAAGTCTGAAATTTTCTGAATAACACACCTAAAAATACTCAAAATTTTCATTTTTTCAGTTTGGCAATTTTCTTCCAAGTTTTGTGCCTAAATTGGCACTTCTTGTGGCACCAATAACTCACTGATTTTCTGTTTACTTACTGCTGTAACAAGTTATATCAGATTTGAATATTTTCTGAATCATACACATTAAGAAGCCATAAAAACTCATAAATGTTCATTGGTAAATTTGTTTAAGTTTTCAAGAAGTTTTGGATGGCACTAGTATCTCACTAAGTGCACGATTTTCTTACTGCTGTAATATGAGTTTTCAGATTTGATTTTTGCTGAACATAATATATTAAAAGGGTTGAGAAATCATAGTTTTACCTTGGCAAATTGTTGGCCATTTCAGTAATCATCCCAAGTCACTATATGCTTGTTATGTCTTGGATTTAAAGTGATTTTCTAACTGCTGTCATAAGGCTAATAATTGCTGAAATTTCTGAAGTGTTATTGTTGATTTTGATTATCTAAGTTTGCATTTAAAACACTCACATATCTAGTCTCTAATTTGCTGATCTTGTTGATGGTTTTAAGTCACTGCGGGCATTTGAAATCTAATTGGCATCTTGTGGATTGATATATTGGTGAACATTGACCCTTGTATCCTTAAGCACTTGTCTTGTTTTAAGATTGCTTTCTAATCATTGTTAAGTACTCTTGTCATTAAAAGTTAATCACAAATTTAAGTACATAAAGACTTAACCAATCTTAACTCAAGAACTTTACTCATCCATCTTGCATTTATTTCTAAGAGTAGTTGCACTTAACAACTTACCTCCAAGCATAAGTCTAGTTGATTGACTCCTTGGGTAATCCGTTCTCATTTGATTTGAGGGATTCAACTCTTCTTGGTGGTTAACACTATGACCTTGCAACCGTCAGGGCCACAGTCTCTGCAGTGCTAGAGGTGCTGGGTGGTTGGAACACAGGGGGAGGTATTGTTAATCAGGCCACTGCCTGCTTCCTGTTTGCTTCCATCCCACAACTTACCCTGAGGACTGTTTCTCAAAACAGTTAAGCGAGAGATTCAACTTAGATTAGACATTTAATCTAAAATTAACCAATATACTTGCATCACACTTTGTTCTTACGAGTTGCATTTCATATAGGTTAGTCATTCATATAAGCAACAATTGTCCATCTAGTTACTTCTCTCTAATTTACAATAAGCAAGAGATTTTGACCACATAAGGAATTGGTCTCAATTCTAAATTCAATAGAATCCTTAATCTTGCCAACGTTTACCAAGTAGTTAGGCTACTCAGCTGTGTTTCTTGGACAAGTTGGTTTCCAACTTGTTTTCCATCATTTGATCTCCATAGGGACTACCCCCCATAGCCTGATGTTGGGAGACAACTAGAACAAAGTGGGCGATGATCAGAGTGACCACTGCTGATTTTGAGTGTTCCAAGTCTCATATTTTGGGAGGAGGCTTGGACATCAATATTCTAGAGAACCCAGAAATCGTTTGTTGAAATTCCACTCGGTTCATGCTTTATTAAAATAATTAATTATTTTAAAGTGATCCCTAAGTCTAAACTTAGGGAAATTAAATAATTAAAAGATATTAATAAGATAGAGTGTGAATCTTCTAGAAAACAAAGATCAAGTTATGTTTTAATCTCAACCATTGATTAGAGATCTGATTTGGGCCGTTGATTCATCAACGAGAAGATTATAAGAGAAGACTTGAGGGTCATTTAGAAGGTAAGCTGGGCACATACTTAGTACCCGAAGGAAATCAATTTTGAAGGAATAGAGTTTGATCTCAGAGGGAGAGGTTGTGGAGGCGGAGTTGCAAAGGTAGAAGGAGGAAGGGGAAGTTAGCAGAGGAAGAAGAAGGCAGGAGGAGGATGTAGAGGGGACAACGCTGAGTAGCAACACTGATCCTCCACGCAGAGTAACGCAGTCCAGCACAATGACTACCCATAAGACCACACAGAGTCACATAGAAGGAGAAAGGGTGCCTCCCGTCTATCAGAAATTCTTCCGAAGGGTTCGGAAAAATGATCTCAGGTGTATTCTAGACATCTGCTCGTCAAATTTATGTAAATGATTTCCACTATTGATGAATAATACAAACCCTCATCTGCTGCACCGGTTTTCCCACATTGGGTTTTTCCAGGGACAATTGTCCAAAAGTAACTGTATTCATGTGATTGTTTCTATTGCGTTATATGCGTTCTATTTGATTTTCTGCTGATGATTAAGTGAATACTGCAGTTGTGTTTATTTCAAAATTTACCGAAAGTATCTGTAAATAAGTTATCATAAATAAGTAGGCGAATTAAATCAATCACTGCAGTAGTATTTCAACTTGAAAATTTCACATGGTATCAGAGCAAAAGACGAGAGACAGAAGAGGAGGTTCTGCAATGGAACGAGGGTCTGACAACGATGCAACATTAGCTTGGAAGGGTTCACGCAGTCCTCCAGAACACATGGAGGAACAAAGGGATCATGACGTTTCAGTTTTGGCGTCTAGACTAGAAGAGGATTTTGCTTGTGTGTCAAGCATGGCCTCTCCAGGGGTCTGGTATATTGACAGTGGAGCATCTGCTCACATGACAGGAGTTCGAGAATGCTTCTCGAGATACCAGGAAGAGCAGATGAATTTTTAGATCACGATGGGAAACAAAGCCAAGTGTACCCCTATTGGAAGAGGAACAATAATATTTCAAATAGACGTTGGTAACAAGCTTCGAGCCAGCAACGTATTGCATGTACCAGGATTGGGGATAAACTTGCTCTTGGTGTCTCAACTTCAGAACAAGGGTTATGATGTATACTTTATTGGCAACAAAGTTTATGTCAAAAACCCTAGTTGGAAAAGGAAGGCACAAATTGGAGTAAGGAGCCAGAATCTGTATAAGTTACAACTCTAGTCTCCAATGGCAGTGATAGGTAGTACCGACGAAAGGGATTTGAATGCATTATGCAATTGAAGAATGGGGCATCTACATCATGGAGCCTTGAGGATTGTCAAGAAGACTGTCACGGGAGCTCCAGAACTTAGCACCAGGAAAGACGATGTCTGTAGGGGGTGCGTATTAGGGAAGTATGCCAAGGCAACATTTCCAAGAAGTAGCAATAGGGCCAAAGGTGTGTTGGAATTGATACACTGAGACATCTGTGGACCAATGTCCACGAATGATCTCAGTGGTGCAAAATATTTTGTCACCTTTATTGATGACCATTCTCGAAAGACATGGATCTACTTTCTGAAGACCAAAGATGAGGTCTTTCAGGGATTCAAAGAATTCAAGGCTTTGGTAGAAAATCTAACTGGAAATTAGATCAAGAAATTGCTATAAGACAATGGTCGAGAGTACATTGATAAGGACTTCACGAGGTTTTGCGTAAAAGAAGGCATCAAGAGAGAATGGACAACTCCATATAATCCGGAGCATAATGGAGTTGTAGAAAGGAAGAATAGGATCATTGTGGAAGCTGCGAGGGCGATTCTGTATGATCAAGACATTCCCAAATTTCTATGGGCTGAAGCTTGCAATACAATAGTGTATGTGCAGAACAGGGTGCCTCATAGAGAATTGGGTAAGGTTACTCCTGAGAGTGTGTTCACTGGTAGCAAACCTGAGGTGAGTTACTTTAGGATATTTGGCAGTATAGCGTATTGCCATATACACGATGAGAAGAGGAAGAAGTTAGATCAGATTACAGAGAAGGGATAACTCGTGGGATATAGCGAAAATGCGAAGGCATATCGCATCTATATTCCCAAGAGTAGAAAGATGATAGTAAGACGGGACGTGAAATTCATGGAGGAGAGAGCCTTCAGGAGATCCCGAGAGATGTCTACAACTACGCAGTTTGAGGAGGATCCATTGGTTTAGCCACATCAGCCTACAGAAGATGGCCTAAGGAAAGTTCTTACGAGGAAGTGCAAGAAGGAGAGCAGGTGAATCCACCCACCACTAGTGGAATTACGAGCAAAGAAATCCAACAGACTCTAAGGGATGCAGAGGAATTTATTGGAGCCCCTAGAAATGAGAAGAGGGAACGCAGGTAGCCATACAGGTACCAGGCATTGGTAACACAGGTTGGAGAACCCTCTAGTTTTCGAGAGGCAACTCAACATTAGGTGTGGGTAGACGCTATGATGGAGTAGTACATCTCCATCATGACAAATGATGGGAAGTAGTCCCTAGACCTTAGAACATATCAGTTGTAGGATTTAGGTGGATCTACAAGATCAAGTATGCTGCAGATGGCAACATAGAGAAATTCAAAGCCAAGTTTGTGGCTAAGGGGTACGCACAGAATGAAGGGATCGATTATGAAGAAACCTTCGCCCCGGTAGCTTGGTACACTTCGATCAGATTTGTCATCTCTCTTGCAACGCAGATGGGATGGGAAATTCACCAGATGGATGTCAAGACAACGTTCTTGAATGGGGTGATAGAAGAGGAAGTGTACATAGAACAACCAGAGGGTTTTGAGACACATGAGAAGAAGACTCATGTGTGCAGGCTTAAGAAAGCCTTGCACGGAATGAAGCAAGCCCCTAGAGCTTGGTATGGGCGAATTGATAGCTACCTGCAGAAGATGGGATTTGTCAAGAGTGTCGCAGATCCCAACCTCTACTATCTAAGAGTAGGGGATGAGCCGCTAATTCTGGTATTATATGTAGATGATCTGTTCTTGACTGGATCATCTAAGCTCATCAAAGACTACAAGGAAAATTTGGCTACAGAATTCGACATGAAGGATCTAGGGCAGATGCACTATTTTCTTGGTTTGGAGGTTTGGCAGCAGAAGGGAGAAATCTTCCTTGGGCAAGGAAGATATACTACAAAGATCCTGAAGAGATTTTAGATGGAGGATTGTAGACCATGGCTACGCCAATGATCACAAACTGGAAGAAGATTGACATGTCCGAGGATGATGAGGCTGACCCTACCTTGTATAGGCAGCTCATAGGATCATTGATGTACCTGGTCAACACTAGACCAGACATCTGTTATGCCTTGAATACCCTCAGTCAGTTCATGGTAGAACCAAGGAGGGCTCACTGGGTAGCATCCAAACATGTTCTCAGATACTTGAAGGGGAAAATCGAGTTTGGATTGAAGTACACCAGGGGAAATGAAATCTAGTTGAGTGGGTTCATTGACATAGTATGGGTTGGAAGCCCTGTAGATCAGAAAAGTACCAGTGGGTACTGTTTCAATATAGGATCAGGAATGACTTCCTAGTGCAGTAGGAAACATAAATTTGTGGCACTAAGCTCAGACGAGGTTGAATATATGGCAGCTAGCATAGCTTCGTGTGAGGCCATATGGCTTCGTTAGTTGCTCATGACCTTGCTCAAGAAGAGGATGGGACTGATCAGAATTTTGTGTGATAATTAGAGTCACATCAAGCTCCCTGAGAATCTTGTTTTTCATGATCGGTCGAAGCACATTGACATTAGGTGCCACTTCATCAGAGACTATGTCCAACAGGGAGCTGTACAGTTGAAGTACATTCCTACAGGGGAACAGGTGGCAAATATCCTCACTAAAGCGCTGGGTAAGCTTAAGTTTACCTACTTCAGGGAAAAGATGGGGATGGTTAAGAACCCATTCCAGTAGAGGAATGGGTGGAGTTGAGATTCAGACAGAGCTACAACACAAATGAGGCAGTGGCAGAGATGGTGTCACGGGCAATAGTACAGAGGGCAACAACACAGAGATGAGGGGCAGTAGCCAAGACATCAACAATGCATTGGATGCTTCAGGTCAGAGCGGATGTAGTTGGTATTTTTCTTAAAGACTTTCCTCGCTAAGAGGGAGTGCTGATTTTGTAGCATTGGAAAGTGTTCCAAGTCTCATATTTTTGGAGGAGGCATGGACACTAGTATTCCAAAGAACCCAGAAACTGTTTGTGGAAATTCCACTCGCTTCATGCTTTATTAAAATAATTAATAAGTGATCCCTAAGTCTAAACTTAGGGAAATTTTTTAATTAAGGGGTATTAATAAAGGGGGGCTCACTGGGCAACAACCAAACATGTTCTCAGATACTTGAAAGGGATAGTCGAGTTTGGATTGAAGTACAGCAAGGGCAATGAAATCCAATTGAGTGGGTTCACTAACGTAGACTGGGCTGGAAACCCAGTAGATCAGAAAAGTACCAGTGGGTACTGTTTCAGTAACGGATCGGGAATGACTTCCTGGTGCTATAGGAAACAGAAATCCATGGCACTGAGCTCAGCCGAGACTGAATATATGGCAGCTAGCAGAACCTCGTGTGAGGCCATATGGCTTCATAAGTTGCTCATGAACTTGCTCAAGAAGAGGATGGGACCGACCAAAATTTTGTGTGATAATTAGAGTCGCATCAAGCTCTTTAAGAATCCCGTGTTTCATGATCGGTCGAAGCACATTGACATTAGGTGCCACTTCATCAGAGACTATGTCCAACGGGGAGTTGTACAGCTGAAGTACATTCCTATAGGGGAACAAGTGGCAGATATCTTCACGAAAGCTCTGGGTAAGATTAAGTTTACTTACTTCAGGGAAAATATGGAGATGGTCAAGAACCCATTCGAGTAGAGGAATGGGTGGACTTGAGATTCAGAGGGAGTTGCAGCACGGATGAGGCAGTGGCAGAGATGGTGTCACAGGCAGCAGTACAGAGGGCATCAGCGCAGAGATAAGGGGCAACAGCCAAGACATCATCAGCATAGTGGATGCTTCAGGTCAGAGCAGATGCAGTTGGTATTTTGCTTAAAGACTTTCCTTGCTAAGAGGGAGTGTTGATTTTGTAGCATTGGAAAGTGTTCCAAGTACCATATTTTGGGAGGAGGATTGGACATCAGTATTCTAGAGAACCCAGAAACCGTTTATCGAAATTTCAGTCAGTTTATGCTTTATTAAAATAATTAACTATTTTAAAGTGATCCCTAAGTCTAAACTTAGGGAAATTAAATAATTACAGGGTATTAATAAAGTAGAGTGTGAATCTTCTAGAAAACGAAGACCAAGTCATGTTTTAATCTTAGCCATTGATTAGAGATCTAATTTGGGCCGTTGATTCATCAACGAGAAGATTATAAGAGAAGGCTTGAGGGTCATTTGGAAGGTAAGCCGGGCACACACTCAGTACCCGAAGGAAATCGATTCTGAAGGAATAGAATTTGATTTTAAAGAGAGATTCTGTAGAGGCGTAGTTGCAGAGGCAGAAGGAGGAAGGAGAAGTTAACAGCGAAAGAAGAAGGCAGGACGAGGACGCAGAGGGGACAGTGCTAAGCAGCAACACTGGTCCTCCACGCAGAGTGACGCTGTCCAGCGCAGTGACTACGCGAAAGACCATGCAAAGTGACGCAGAGGGAGAAAGGGTGCCTCCCGTGTGTTAGAAATTCTTCTGAAGGGCCTGGAAAAATGATCTTAGGTGTATTCTAGACATCTGCTCGTCAAATTTTTGTAAATGATTTCCATTGCTGAAGAATAATACAAACCCCCATCTGTTGCACTGGTTCTCCCGCATTAGGTTTTTCTAGGGACAATTGTCCAAAAATAACTGTGTTCATGTGATTGTTTCTATTGCATTATATGTGTTCTATTTGATTTTCTGCTTATGATTAAGTGAATACTGCAGTTGTGTTTATTTCAGAATTTACCGAAAGTTTTTGTAAATAACTTATCATAAATAAGTAGGCGAAATAAATCAATCACCATAGTAGTATTTCAGCTTGAAAATTTCACAACCCTCGCCCTGAGCGGTTGTCGCGGTGCTTGTACAATTTGAGCGACAATATTTTTTGGCGTTGTTGCTGCAGACCAATTTATTCGACCTTGGTGTTGATGAAATTCTCATTAATCTTCATAATCTTCTAATCCATTTTCATCTTCTTAATCCATCAAGCATCACATTTGCAGGCGCTTTGATATCTCACTACTCTTCTTATTGCCTTATTCACTTCTCTATTTGCACCTTAGCACCTTGACATTTGGGTTAGTTTCCTGTTTGGGTGGCGACTCCACTGATTCATCCATTCATAAAAGCCTACTGGTAGCTTGGTTTGTTGAAGAATATAACTAGGTTTAGTCTTCATTAATGTATTTGAGTCACTATGTAATATACTTGTCAAAAGAATACATTTTTTTTTTAAAATTATTGTTACAATGACTTATTAAAGCATAGGTTTCATGCTTGGGTCATTATTGCGTCGAGAGGCACATTCTACAGCCCAGTATGACCCCGAAGTGTAAGTATGTCGGAAGCCAAAATATTTTTTTTTTTTTTTAAATAAAATATAAATATTGTCGGCTTTAAAAGTAACTCACATAACCATATAAATAAATAATTAAAAATAAATTTAAAATATGAATAGTTTTAAGAACACTCAAAAAAGACATATGGTAAATAAATAAAAATATAAATAAACCAGAGGTATGGTAAATAAATATAAATATAAATATAAATAAACCCTCTTTTTATATTTACTCCATAAATCTTTTTATATTTACAAAAACTCAAAAAGAAGTTTTATTTAGGTGAAACCTATGGGCCAAATACCATGGGACAAATTATTATTAATACCATGGGCCCAATATCATGGGCCAAATACCATATTTATGAAGGAGGTATAAAAATTTAAGGTAAATAAATAAAAATATACCAAATAGGAGTAGAAATCAACATCTAATTATATTTGAAGCCTATGGACCAAATACCATGGATCAAATTAATAATAATACCATGCAAAAAAAACATTATTAGCCCTAACATTAATATTAAAATACTAATATTAAAATTATTAAGTTTAATAACTTTATATTAATACAATATTAAATTTGTTACACACGCACGCACACACACACACACACATATATATAAACTCTATATATATGGGAGGGAAGAACAAAAACATATGATAGAGGTGGAGAAATAAAGGGAGTGACAAGGGAGAGATTGAGATAAACTAAAGGAGTGGGGATAGGAGGAATGAAGAGAGAGAGAGGGAGAGGAATGAGAGGTAGAGAAGGGTAAGAGAGGGAGAGTGAAACATAAATATGGAGGTGGAAGAGAGAGAGAAGGAGAGAGGGAGGGAGAAGGAGAAAGGATTAGAGGGTAGAGAGAGAGATAGAGAGAGAAAGGGAAAGAGAGAGGGAGGTAGGAGATAAAGGGAGAGGGAGGAAGGATCAGAGGAGGAGAGAGGGAGGGATAGAGAGACGCAGTTGGAGGGGGAGAGAAGAAGAAAGACATAGAGAGTGAGAAGTGGAGAGAGAGGAGTGACAAGGGAGATATGGAGAGAGAGAGTGTGTATGTTTAGGGGTGAGATAAAGAGACATAGAAGGAGTGATGGAGACAAGGGGGGAGAGAAGGAGAGAGAAGAAGAAAGGTACGGATATAGTAACATAGTTGGAGAGAGAGATAGAGTGATGGGGGAAGTGAAAGGATTTGAGGGCAGAGAGAGAGAGAGAGAGGGAGAGAAAGGAAGGACGAGAGAGAGTACTTGAGAGAGAGGAAGAGAGTGATGGGGGAATATAGAGTATTGTAGGGGAAAGAGAGAGAGAGAGAGAGTGAGTGATGGGGGAAGAGAGAGGGAGGCATGAGAGAAAGGGAGAGAGATGAAGGAAAAGAGAGGTGACTTGAGAGAGAGGAGGAGAGAAGGAGGGATAGATAGATGGAGTTGTAGGGGAAGAGAGGGAGGGATAGAGAGATGGAGATGAATGGGGAGAGATGGAGGGATAGAGAGATGGAGTTGGATGGGGAGAGAGGGATGGATATAGAGATGGGATTGAGGGAGGGAAGAAGAAAGAAATAGAGAGTAACAAGTGGAGAGAGTGAGGGAGTGACAAGGGAGAGGTGGAGAGAGAGTGTGTATGTTTGGGGGTGAGATAAAGAGACAAAGAAGAATAGATTAAGGGAATGGGGGAGAGAAGGAGAGAGAGAGGCATATAGTGACAAAGTTAGAAGGTTAAGATAGAGAGAGAGAGAGAGGCGGGAGATAAAGGAAGACAAAGAGTGGAGAGAGGTAGGGAGAGAGAGATGGGGATCGAGGGGGAGAGAGATGCATTGATTTCAATGTAGATGATTTCTAATTCTATTTGATTGGTTGCACTAAATGCATTTATTTTAGTGTAGATGGTGATTTCTAATCCTATTTGATTGCTTGCATTAGATCCATTAATTTCAATGTAGATGTTGATTTATAATTACATTTGATTGCTTACACTATGTGCATTCATTTCAATATAATGATTTCTAATCCTATTTTATTGAATTTCACTAAATGCATTGATTTCAGTGTAGATGGTGATTTATAATCCTATTTGATTGCTTGCACTAGATGCATTGATTTTAGTGTATATGTTGGTTTCTAATCCTATTTTCTTACTTGCACTAGATGCATTGATTTGAGTGTAGATGTTGATTTCTAATCCTATTTTCTAATGCTGCTAGGTAAAAATTAGGATCATCTACAAAAGAAGTAGAAGGTTGACTTGGTGTGGAGGAAGTTTGTGTCAAGGTCTAGAGTTTTGGATTATCTCAGGAAAAACAATTGAAGGAAGAATTACTCATTGGGTTTTCCCCTAGAGTGGGGTTTTTCCCTAGCTGTTCGCCTATATATGGTGTCCTTGATCTATGTGCTATTGCTTTGGTAATTTCTAGATGAACTAAGAGAAAAGAAGATAATAAGAAAATTAATAAGAATTCAGGAACATCACAAGTAAGTTCAAGAAAATATTTCTGCCTTTCTGATTTTCTAACATTGTTAACCCCGCTCTATGGGCTCGGTTAAACAAATTACATTCTATTAAGCATTCAATTTTCTTAGACAGGAAGCCTTTCTTGATATCCACTTGCTTCTCCCTAACTAACTTTTCGGTTTTTTCCTTCTGGATTTTCGAGATAGATTCATGTTCAAGTGGCGACTCCACTTCTTTAATTTTTTACAAGAATTCCTGCTAGAGGCTCGCCTCTTGTAGATTTCTTGATTGCCTTGAACATGGATATCTCTCTCTCTCTGATGTCCATTAACTTCCCTTTCCCCTTAAAAAAGTCATCATGGATGACTTTTCTGCCCCTCGTCGATTTACTAATCCCCAAAATGATCCACATGACCTTCCGGAGAAAGAATATGGGATTAAAGAATTGACAGAAATTATACTAGAGGAACAAAAAAATCAATTCGCTGATATGGCATATTTCATAAAGAAGATGCAAGAGAATTACTTACAACATTATAGTGACCAAGAATTACCATATTGTAGACGTTGTAATCACTTTCATGATGAATCCACTTGCGCCATTGCAAGAAGAGTCCTCGATAATGGAAAGGCAGGGACTAGTAACCAAGTTAATCATTTTGACGATGAAAACAAAGATGATAAGCATCTTGTTAATGAATTAACTCAAATGATCAAAGACATGCAGTCTAGTTAGGAAAAACTAATAGCAGATCACACTAGAGAAATGAGTTCTATGGGGAACAAGTTACAGGCAATGGAAGTTGCTCAGTATAATCAAAGGATCAGTTTTCAGAACAAGATGGGTGCCCTGGAGGAAGAGCATGTTGAGGAGCTGAGCTACATAAAAGAAAATCATAAGAAAGAAATAAGCTCTATTCAAGGAAATCATAATAGAATGATAAAGGACATGGAAGCTAATCAGGTCTCTCTTTAGAACATGTTATTAACTAGAGAAGAAAATCATGCCAAGGAAATCAGTGCTATTAAGGATGAACATTCCAATCAAATGAATGCCATAGAGGATTGGCTACAGACCTTGATTAAGACCATGGAGGCTGATCACGTACAACAAATGAAAATTATGGAATCGAGACATGCTAACGAAATGAACGCCATAAGAATTGAACAAACCACTCTTCAAAGTAGGCTACAAAATATGGAAAAATCACAGGTTCAAGAACCTCCCAACCCTCCAAAGTAGTCTTCATATTATTATGAAGAAGTCATTGATTCCATTGAGAAATGGTTAAACAAATATGATCTAGGCAGAAAGGAAACTAAAGGAAATCAGATCGATGATTACAACACTGATCCAACAACTTTGATAGAGTAGGGTCATGAAAATACGGAAGAGCAGGTCACAAAAGTCGTGGACATTCCAAATTTTCTGGATGAGCGTTGTCCAAATCAAATAGAAAGTTTCACGTCGATCGCATCAACATCAACATCACATCCTATCGAGAGCAAGTGCAAAAAGCAAAAGAGAAGAAAGAAGAATTTTGATGCATCTGATGGCAGAGAGCAGGTTGATATTCGGATAAGGCAGAGTCCTTCGATTTGCAGGATCGAGCATGACACATCTGAGAAGAAACCCACAAACTTGTCGGAGAGTTGGCAGATGCTCATTATGCACTCTGTTGAAGATATCTGATGCCATGGGGGCATCATTTGTATAGTATCTCTAACCCTACTCCTTTTCATTGCATGTCATTAGAATGTTTTATTTCATGCATTTATATTATGTCTTTTATGTTTCAGTTTATTAGAGTAGATTTTTATATTCCAACGATATTTTCTATATATGCATGATGATTTTGATTTTGAATGGATATTTATTTGATGGACTTCTGTTTCCTTGGATGCAGGATTTTGGGGTTCTCATGTTACTTCATGAAACAACATGTCCCCATATGGTGTCAGATGTTGCACAACATTTGTCAAAGTTCCAAGGAAGCGGAAGTGCCAAATTTTTTGAACAATATTAGATCATATGTTAGCAGTTTATGTGTCATTGTAAAGCCATTCTGCAAGTTATGTAATGTAAATGATGCTAGGAGGTTTTTCGTCTCATTGACTCATTTGTGTTTCTAAACACGAATGGTCGACAGAGTTTTTCCCTCCAACCTCACCCCAAAGCTACGGTGTAATTCTTCGTCAAATTCTTAAGTGAGTCCTAGTGTTTTAGTTGAGTCTAATGTAAAAGTGATTTGGGAATAGTTTAAGTTAGTTGGCTAAATTATTACAAATCACTTGGTCTACTAGATCACGTTGTGTTGCATAATTGGGTATGTGTCTCGAGGGTCTAAGCCAAATGTGTATTCCCTCTTTGAGGGTTGTAAATGTAAAAATCTTATGTATTAGAGGGCAGAAAAATATTGAATCTCCTCTTGTGTAAATTAATTCATTTTTTTGGTAAAAAAAAATAAAATCCTAAGCCAAAAAATTAATTAATTAGAGTCAAATTAAGTTGTCTTAGGAAAATTAATTCTCCAAGTGGAAAAATTCGTGGGTCCTAAAGGAATGAATTTTTAAATGTCCTCCACCAAGGGAATATTGTATATTTCAAGAAAATTTGGACCCTTAGACCTTGGTGGTTAAGTCAAAGTCAATTTTTGAGGAAATTAGCTCAAAATAATTAATTTTCAGCAATTAAAAATGGAATAAAATGATAAATTCGAAAATTCCTCAAAAATAAAAATTCAACAGCTAAGATTAAAAGATCTTCAAGTATTTATCAACGACTGAGATTATTTTGACAAGATCAAAGAAACTAGCTGTTATTTTTCCACTTGGAGGATTTAGCTATAAATTAGAGAGTGATTTGAGTGTCTAGAATCTTGATCTCTGGCTAGAAAATTGCTGCTGAAGCATCTTTGTAAACTATTGTCCCACTAGGAACTATTTTTTCTATCATAATACAGACTTTGGGGTGAAATTCAAGGTGTTCATGTTCATGATTTGTGGTATGTACTGACTACGAGCATTCCTATGTTGTGATGAATATTGGTAAGATCTGTTTTGCATTAGATGGAGATAAAATCATGCTATTGATAGTTTTGGGCTAATCTTAGGTGGTTTGGTTCCCCATGTGATTAATAGATTATTTTTTGAGAAAAATACAGTGTTTGCGGGTATTTCAATCCTTGGCCACCAAGTTCACAAACTTGGGCAATAATCACTGTTGCTTGGATCCCAAATAATTTTATGGTAGATTAAATCTTCGCTAAGGCTATAGTGTATATTGGGGTTTTTAATGTGTTTTTAGCCATTCATAAAAAATTTAAATCTTCATAATCCATGTATATTTGTAGATCTTGTAGATAATTTTGTAAATATAATTTGTAAATTATTTTTGCTAACTTGGGTTTTGTGGTTTTTATAATTTTTGTATATATTTGGGGTTTGGGTGTTTTATTTCTATTTTTTGCAGGTGAAGTCAAAATAAAAGGCTGAAGTAGAGCTAGATGTAGGTCCTTGAGGGTAAGATCTAGTCTTTAGAAAATTTTGAAGGGTTAACCACTGAAAATTTGCAGCAAATTTCAGATCTAAAGGAAGAAATTAGCATTGGAGACCTCAAAAACCCTAGACGTCTAGGGTTTTGACGCTAGTTTTGTAGGTTTCTTATTTTCAAATCGGAGAGAAAGCCCATTTTCTGAAGGCCCTAGCCCTTACCCAACCTAAAGGGCTACTGTTTGGGACCTATTTTGCAAGCACTAAGAAGACCATAAGCCCTACAAGGGTTAGATCTCATTGCAAACAAGAGTTTTTTCAAACAATTGACATTTTATCTCTAACAATTTGTTTTGCAACATTTTCGAGGTTAACATTGTGTTTTTAGGTGGTCACCTTCATTGGAAGTCTTCCTAGCCATCTACAAGGCCCCAAGCCTTCTTGGTTTGCTCTCTAAACCTTAATTTTTCATTGTTTTGCTACTGCTGTAATTTTTAATTTATAACAGTGATATAATTGCCCTAAAACACATTAAGTTGGTCAAAATACTATAAAATTGCAAAAATTTAATTTTCCTAAATTTTGGCCACTTGGGTACTCCTCATCTAGCTTAGATCTGATCTTTTGCTTACTAGAATTTACTGCATAACTGAGTATATCAGATCTGAAATTTTCTGAGTACCACTCCTAAAAAGGCTCAAAAACTAAGTTGCACGACCGAAACGAGTTTCCGAAACGGGAAGCGATACGAAACGTGACCTCCCCAAATTTTGGAAACGGGGAAACGCGGTATATATATATAATTTAACTTTATGTTAGAATTTAGGACATTTAAGAAATGTTATGCGAAATCATAAAAGTTGAAAACATACATGATAAATCATAAATTCAAAGCATAAACTATTACAAATTTACAAGTTACAACACATTTACTCATGAATGATTATTGATAATGGACACATAATGAAAATAGCAATATCGGAATATCCAAAACCAACCTTTATTATATATCAAAATCTCAAATCAACCTTTATTATATATATGAGGCTGCAAGTACAATAAAGTCAAACGACTAATACTCATTATCATAATCCTCATCAAATATAGCAGTAGAAGCATGCTCAGCAGTGGATGGTGTAGCTGAAAAAGATGTCTGGTCAATTCCACTTCTATGATCCTGGTCCTCAATATTCAAGGCAGCAAGAGAGAGATCCAAATTAGGATTTTGTGGATCCACATCCCATTCCTTAGAAGGACCATTGTCATATTCTGGACCCCTACGAGATGCAAGGCGAAGGTTGGAGTGCACATAAACAAGATCCTCTACCTTCTGTGAGCCCAACCTGTTGCGTTTCATAGAATGAATAAAACCATAGGTGTTCCATTTCATTTCTACTGATGAAGAGCCTGCCACTTGTGAAAGGAGGCGAATGGCAAGGTTTTGTAAATGTACACCATTTGCTCCATGACGAATCCACCACCTAACTGGATTCATGGTGCTTCTCTCCTCCAAAGATGATATATCTGAATAATCATCTATTCCTGTAGCAAAACTGACAAATTCTTCCTTCACCTCCCTGTGTAGATGAGTTGGAAAAATTCTCATAAGGGCTTTTTTCACCCCATTAGTCACCTCTCTATCTTTATGGGGTGCCTTCCTCTTCCCATTGCTTTGAGCAATAAGTTACTCATAATAAAATTTTGGGTTCAAGGCATGTGCTAAAGTATGCAATGGAGTGTTGAAATTGTTCCACCTATCAACAATGATTTTCTTGATTGATTCGGCAAAATGACCATCTACAAACAAAAGCTGTGGAGACTCTTGTGAAATGATTTCCATAGTTTTCTCAACCATGGAATCCATGCCATCATATACCTCTCCTAAGAAAGGTTGGTCAGTGTCACCATTCTGAAGAAGCTCAAATGCAGGGGTTGTGAACATTAGCAAGAAATCTATCTTTCTCCACCAATCCTCATCAAGGCACAATCTATGCACTGTAGTTCCCTGCTTTGAATCTGCCTATCTCTACTTAGCCCAAAGCTACCCAAAACTGACTCACCACCATAGACACTAATGCTTTCTTAACCTCAAAAAGGCGGCACAACATTATGAAGTTTGAGGCATATCTTGTCTCAACAACATTTAACAACTCCAATTTGGAGTATTCTCGAAATATTGCTTGAGACTGGTGGTGGTTGGTGATGAATTTAACAATTTCCCTTGCTTCCCCTGTGAGTTCCTTTATCCATGGAACTTTATCGTCGATCTCCTCTAAGATCAGATTCAGACTATGGACAATGCAGTGTGTCCAAAAGATGTGGTCATACCTCCCCTCAATAATCAAACTTGCAGCTTTGCATACTAGTTTATTATCCGTGATAACTTGCACCACCCTGTTAGGACCAACTTGTTCAATAGATTTGATAATAACATCAACAATGAATTGTGCATCTTTTACCTCTCCCAAGAAGTCTTCTGCCTTTAGAAACATTGCTCCTTTTGGTGAAGTGGCAATGATCTTTATCAATGGTCTACGCCTTGTATCTATCCATCCATCTGAGATTGTGGTAACCCAGAGCTACTCCAAGAAGAACGAATTGGTGATAACACATCCTCCACAAGGTCCTTCTCATTTTTTAGAAGCCGAGTTCTAATTTTCTCATAGTTGGGCCCCTTGTACCCTTGAGGAGCTTTGTTAATTGCCCGTATCATATCTTGCCAGTAAGGAGAGCGAACAACATTGAATGGGAGACCACATGCATAGATGCACCGAGCCACTTTGGAATCAACTTCTTCTCTTCCTTGAACATTCACCAGTTTAGCAATTTTGCTATCTTGAACTGTATCGGATGCCCCTCTGGATGGTGGTTGTTCTGGTTGTTGAGTACCTCTCCTCTTCCTTGCTTCAACTATAATCCTTGGCTCAATGTTTGTTGGATTTTTAGCTTGACTAAGATCATCATGCTTTCTTTTAATTGCATCAGCTTGATCTTTCTCTCTTTGATATTCCCTCCTTGCCATAGGGTCTGATGTTTTCGTGCAACCTGCAATCCTCTGTCTTCCTTCATGCAAAAGATGTGCCTTCACTCTTGGGTAAAGCCCTTGTAAGAATTATTGCAAAGAGTACACCGTCATTCCCATGAGCCACCACCTCCACATCTTTGCAACTTCTCAACATGCCTCCAAAGAGGATAATATTCAGCCCTTGGGTTGGCCTTGGGGTTTGCACTTGAACCTTGGATGGAAGAAGCCATTGCTGCAAAAAAATTAAAAAAACAAATCTATAAATTAAAAAAACGTTTTTATAATTTTGGTAGCATAAACCCTCGAAAAATAGACGAAACAATGGGAAAGAACCAAGAAATTGAATGCATCTTACCTAAATTAATTTTCTATAGCTGAAGCTATCTCAAAATGCCAGGAAAAACAAGAGAAATATGGTTGTAGCTAGCCAAAAACCAAGAATGCCGTAGATGGAAACTTCACACTCCAAATTTGTTTTTCAAATCTCTTTCTCTTGCTGCTGAAATCTCCTTTGCTCACTGGTGAAAGCACCCTAGCTGAAGCGCTACTCTCTTCCTCCTTTTTCCTCGCCAAAATTGCTCTTCTCCAAGTGAAATGACTTGTTCAATTCGTGCAATGAGAGAATGAGGTGAATCACCTTTTTATAAGTTTAGAAAGCCATCTAGAAGCATCCAAGGGACAAATAGAATAATTAAAATAATATTACATGGCACGAAAATCGGAAAAAATTAAAAAAATTCAAGTTAAATTGCAGTTTGGGAAGGAAACGTGATTGTACGGCCGGGAAACACATTTCCGGCCGTAGTGGGAATGTTTCCTGTACGGGAAACGTACCAGTATGGTCGGAAACGCATTTCCCGACCGTATGGTACACGTTTCAGTGTTTCCATTTCATTTTTTTGCTGAAACGGGCCCTAGACCCACGTTTCCTGCAGCTTAGCTCAAAATTTTGGTTTTTTCAGTTTGAAAATTTTCTTCCAAGTTTTGGGCCTAATTTGGCACTTGTTGTGGCACCAATAGCTCACTGATTTTCTGTTTACTTACTGCTTTAACAAGTTATATCAGATTTGAATATTTTCTAAATCATACACATTAAGAAGCCCTAAAAACTCATAAAAGCTCATTGGTAAATTTATTTAAGTTTTCAAGAAGTTTTGGGCATATCTTGGCACTAGTAACTCACTAAGTGCATGATTTTCTTACTACTGTAATATGAGTTTTCAGATCTGTTGAGAAATCATAGTTTTACCTTGGCAAGTTGTTGGGCATCTTAGTAATCATCTCTAGTCACTATATGCTTGTTATCTCTTGGATTTAAAGTGATTTCCTAACTGCTGTCATAAGACTAATATGTGCTGAAATTTTTGAAGTGTTATTGTTGATTTTGATTAAGTAAGTTTGCACTTAGAACACTCACATATCTAGGCTCTAATTTGCTTTGATGGTTTTAAGTCACTGTGGGCATTTGAAATCTAATTGGAATCATGTGGATTGATATATTGGTTAACATTGGCACTTGTATCCTTAAGCACTTGTATTGTTTTAAGATTGCTTTCTAATCATTGTTAAGTACTCTTGTCATTAAAGGCTAATCACAAATTTAATTACTTAAGACTTAACCAATCTTAACTCAAGAAATTCACTCATCCATCTTGCGTTTCCTTCTAAGAGTAATTGCATTTAACAAATTACCTCCAAGCATAAGATTGGTTGATAGTCTCCTAGGGAAACCCTTTCTCATATGACTTGAAGGATTCAACTCTTCTTGGTGGTTAACACCATGACCTTGCAGTTGTCAGAGCCACAGTCTCTGTAGCGCCGAAGGCACTGGGTTGTTGGAACACAGGGGGAGGTATTGTTAATTAGGCCACTACTCGCTTCTCATTGGCTTCCATCCTATAACTTACCCTGAGGACTGTTTCTCAAAATAGTTAAGAGATAGGTTCAAATTAGATTAGGCATTTAATCTGAAATTAACCAAGATCCTTGCATCATGCTTAGATCTTAGGAGTTGCATTTCATATAGGTTAGTCGTTCATATAAGCAGCGATTGTCCATCCGATTTCTTGGCTCTAATTGTATAATAAGCAAGATATTTTGACTCCATCAAGCACTGGTCTCAATCGTAAATTCAATAAAATCCTTGATCTTGCCAAATATTACCAAGTAGCTAGGCCACTCAACTGTGTCTCCTGGACAAGTTGGTTCCCTACTTGTTTTCCATCATCTCATCTCCGTAGGGACTACCCCCCAGAGCCTGTTGTTGGGAGACAACTAGAACGAAGTGGGCGGGGATTAGAGGGAAAATCCCTGCCCTGAGCGGTTGTCACGGTGCCTGTACAATCTCAACGACAACATTGCCAAATTAACACTCCCTTTCAACTAGAGAAATTCCAACTGCATCATGTGATCATCGCAAATATCATGTCATCCCATCTCTGCTTGACTCTATCTGTTGAAAAATTCTCGAATTTGAAGAAGAAGAATCATCGAGGAGCGACAACTACCACCCTCTAGGGACAATGAGGAAGGTACTATGGGACACTCTCACCTCATGTCTATGACAGTGGGGAAGGTCCTATGGGACACTCTCACCCCAAGTCATCTCATAGGGGAGCATACAACTTCCACCCTATATTGAGCAATTGGAGAGATACAACTTACCAAGCAAGGATCACAACCATCACATTTTGCAATCAATGGGCGAGATACACTTGCTATATAAGAGGTAAGGATCACATACATCTTATTGCCTATCGATTTTCCTAGCAATGACTCTAAAGAGTCATGTGGTAGACCACCTACATCATAATCCGAGCTTGGATGAGATACCCGACTTACCAAGGGTAAGGATCAAACACCCCCAAGCCTGCTCAACTTGTTGGCTAGACGTAGAGGGATAATCCCAACAAGCCCAGCGTGTGGGTATGATGCCAACTGGGGTATACTCCGCTAGACCAAGAGAGGGGGAGATACTCGACTTGTCAAAACGAACTAGGATTATACCCCCTATGGGTGACAAATAGGAGAGATACCCTATTGTCCAGAGTTTCCTCAACCCCAGGAGCCCTCAATGCTCCATTCCTGCCTTGGGAGCTCAACCAAGGGGGGAAGATCTATGCTCAGTTTCTCGATCAACAAAGGCCATTATTGGGAGGGGTCACATCTATCAGTCTAAGCTGCTCGCTGAAGACCAAGAACTTCCCTTTCAACAAGGTCTTGGTGAGAATATCTGCAATCTACTCATTTATGAATATGTGATGGAGTCTAACAACTCCTCTCTGCACCATCTCTAGAATGTAATGATATATGATCTCTATGTGCTTGGACTTGTCGTGAATTATTGGATTCTCTGCCAATCAAATCCCAGTCTTGTCACAATATATCATTGTAGTGTCTAGGACTTGCTCAAACAACTCTCCAAAGAGCTTCCTTAACCAAACTGCTTCGCAACCAACCATGCTAGCTGTAATATACTCTGGCTCGGTGGTACTTAAAGCTACAGACTTTTGTTTCCTGCTCATCCAAGATATCATGGCAGATCCAAGGCTAAAACAACATCCAAAAGTGCTCTTCCTGTCAACAACATTTCTTGCCCAGTCAACATCGGTATATCCATGAAGTCGAGCATCTCCGGCAGAATATCTTAGACCAAGGGTGATCTTTCCATGCAAATATCTCAAAATATGTTTAGCAGCAATCCAATGTGCATGGGGAGGTTCGGTCATGAATTGACTCAACATGTTGACAACATAGCTCATGTCTGGACATGTTTTCATTAAGAACATCAGAGCCCCAATCAACTGTCTATACTCGGATGGATTTTCCAAATCTAGTCTTGCAACTTCTCCACATAGCTTCTTGAAATTCGTTTTCATTAGTGTGGGTTGGGACTTGCATTTTGTCATTCCAAATTTCTCCAACTTCACGACATATTTTCCTTGTGAGAGGAAAATCTCACCGGGCCTTTGCCACACCTGAAGGCCTAAAAAGTATTGCATAAGTCCAAAGTCCTTCATCTCGAATTTAGAGGCTAGCTCCTTCTTACACTCGATCATCAGGGGTTCTCTACCTATTAGAAATAGATCGTCAACATATAAAACTAAAATCACTGGCATACCTTAGACCATCTTGAAGTAGAGGTTGGGATCAATGCTGCTTCTTGTGAATCCAAGCTTCACTAGTAGTTATCTATGTGGGCGTACCATGCTTTGGGGGCTTGCTTCAATCCATACAATGCCTTCTTCAACCTGTAAACACGTGTCTTTCGGTCCTCTAATTCTAAACCTTGTGGTTGTTCAACATAAACTTCCTCTTGTAACATGCCATGGAGAAATACATTTTTACGTCTATCTGATGAAAGGTCCATCCTTGAATTGTGGCAAGGGAAACTATTGAACGAATGGTGGTGTATCAGGCCACAGGAGCAAATATATCATCATAATATTCTCCCTCTTTTTGGGAGAATCCTCTTGCTACGAATCTTGCCTTATATTTCTCAATACTTCCATCGACTCCATGCTTGATCTTGAATAGTCATTTTGAAGTCACCACAGATTTCCCCTTTGTTCTCGACACAACATCCCATACGTTGTTCTTCATAATTGATTCGTATTCTTCGGCCATAACATCCTTCCAGACTTGTTCTTTCATCACTTCTTTAAAGGTGGGAGGCTCAGTTTGAATCATATTGCTCATCGCTACAACATATCCTTGATATCTGCATCGCTTCTTTGTGAAAATTCCAAGATTTAGATTTGGAATCCCTATTGCAACAAGTTGAACTACTTCTCCTACTTGCAAATCTGATTTAACAAGTTATGAAAAGATTACTTCTTAAGATATCGATACAGTTACTGAAGCAACCTTCACCCATTAAAATACATTTGTGAAAACAGAAACTGAGCAAGAAAAATAATGCACACACAGGACACTGTTATTTTTGGACAAACGTCCCCGGAAAAACCCAATGCTGAAAAACCGGTGCAACAGATCTGAGGGTTTATATATTATGCAGTAATTTTCTGAATACAAATCTGGGATGCCTTTTTGTCTATCCCTGCAGAGAATATCACTGACAAAGCATTAGTGAAAGAAATCTCACACTGATACTGGAAGCCCAACTGACTAACAAACCCCGGATGGCAAGCTGTCCACTGCGTTGCATAGTCTCTACGTCACTTTGTGTGGGGACTGCGTGGCTTCTACGCTGCTGGTCTTCTGCTGGCTGGATTTGAACCTCTGGCCCCTTTCGGTCTCACACCTCGGCTTTCCGGCGCTGGATCCGACTGATCCTCAACTGAATTTCGGATTTCCTCAAGGTTGCAACACTGCATCTGTGTGGGACTGCACTGCCTCTGCTAATCTTCTCTCTGTGTTCTCTGCGATGTATTCCTGTATCAGGAAAATTTCCAGCCAAAATTACTCTGCCCCTCACTGCAATTAAGAATCACTTAAATCTGATTTTCATTCGAGCACTGCTCCGCCAGAAAAATTAGATCCTCTTGGTGTTGTTTACAAATGACCCTCAAGTCTTCCTTTATAGCCTTCTCGTTGACAAATGAACAACTGAGATTAGATCACACTGATACTGGAAGCCCGACTGACTAACAAACCCCGGATGGCAAGCTCTCCACTGCACTGCGTAGTCTCTACGTCACTTTGTGTGGGAACTGCGTGGCTTCTATGCTGCTCGTCTTCTGCTGGCTGGATTTGAACCTCTGGCCCCTTTCGGTCTCACACCCTGTCTTTCTGGCACTGGATCCGACTGATCCTCATCTGAATTTCAATCAACGACTAAGATTATATTAGACTTTATCTGCTTTATCTGGAAGATTTACCCACAATTTACATTAATACTGATTAATCATTTTAATTTCCTAAGTTAGTGTCCTCATAAAAATTTAAAAATAATTATTTTTTCTTATAAAACAGTTTCTGGGTGGAATTTCCCAAAACAGTTTCTAAGCCTCACCACAAAATTTGAGACTTAGAGCACATCCGATGCTACCAAAAATCAACACTCCCTCTTAGTGAGGAATGTGCTCTAAGTTTCTAACAGATATGCCCTGCTGCACACTGCTCTGACTCTGAATCATCCCCTTTGCGTTGATGATGTCTGACATGCTGCCCATCAATCACTGCGTTGCTGTTGACTCTGCCACGATCAACACTGCATCTTTACTGCAACTCCCTCTCAAATGCTGCATCTGCTTCTAGCACTGCCACTGCTAACACTACACTGCAACTTAACTGTTGAGAGAAGCAACTGAAAAACATCCATGAATCTGAACAAGTGTTTAGGATGCAACTCGATGCTGAAACACTGATTGCTGCTAGTCTCTGCGCTGTCCTTCTGAGGCATTGCGTCCCTTTGCGCTGCTGCAACTTGGCTCTACGCTGCTCAGATGTTAGCGTTGCTAATCACTGCATCTGTCGTCTCTGCACTCCTCTGCACCAACTGAAAACTTCTCCATCTTGCTACTGCTGATTATGGGCACCTGTAGCAAGGTTGTGATCCTAGAGGTGGACTCCTCCAAGATCCTGCCCAACTGAAGTTCTTGCGAACATATAGCTCAATGTCGCCCCATCTCCCTCTTGGAGATGCGTGGGCACTCATGGTGTACTCATCCTCATCGGTCTAGATTACATAGTTGAGACTCCCTTCAACCGGTCCTGATTTCTAAGCTCGTGAGCTTCCATGGCCATCAAGAATGTCGAATCTGCTCCTCTTCTTGCCTACTGCTCAGAGCTTGGAAAAAATGAAATTCCGCGGCTAGGAACTTCCTGAGGAAGAAAATTCCCTCACTGTGTTGTTGCTTCTTCTTCTGATACTTTCCGCCCGATAAAATAAAGATCTGCCTATAGAAACTACATCCCACTAGCTCTACGCTGCTTCCTCTGTCATGGTAAAATTCCGATTTGGAAGTCTTACCTCTCTGTCGTTTCACTCAGAAAGAGACCTGCCTAGAAATTTCAGCCCTCCTGGCCTAGACTGCACAACCCCTCTGGGGATTCGAATGGATGCTTTCTGCAGCTCATCAGCCTTTGACTGAGCGTTGGATCTGCTCTTCCTGTTTCACAATACACACTGTGATTCCATGTGAAAATTCCAAGATCTAGATATGGAATCCCTACTGCAACAAGTTGAACTACTTCTCCTACTTGCAAATCTGATTTAACATGTTATTAAAATATTACTTCTTAAAATATCGAAGCTGTTACTGAAGTAACCTTCACCCATTAAAATAAATTTGTGAAAATAGAAACTAAGAAAGAAAAATAATGCACACATAGGACACCGTTATTTTTGGACAAACGTCCCCGGAAGAACCCAATGCAGGAAAACTAGTGCAGCAGATCTGAGGGTTTATATATTATGTAGTAATTTTCTGAATACAAATTTGGGACGCCTTTCTGGCTATCCCTGCAGAGAATATGATTGACAAAGAGTTAGTGAGAGAAATCTAACACTAATATTGGAAGCCCGATTGACCAACAAACCCCAAATTATCAAGCAGTAGATCTGATTGATCCGGCAATAGATCTGATTGATCCTTAACTGAATTTCGGATTTCCTCAAGGCTGCAGTGCTGCCTCTACATGGGACTGCGCTGCCTCTGTGTAGTTGCTACTCTACTTTTGCTGATATGCTCTTTGTATTCTCCATGATGTATTCCTGGCTCAAGAAAATTTCCAACTGGAATTACTCTTCCCCTCACTGCAATCAAGAATCACTTAGATTTGATTTTTGTCTGAGCGCTTCTCCTTCAAAAAAATTCGATCTCTAGATCCTGTCGGTGTTGTTTACAAATGACCCTCAAGTATTCCTTTATAGCCTTCTCGTTGAAAAATCAATGGCCGAGATTAGATCTCCAATCAACGGCTAAGATTATATGAGAGTTGATCTGCTTTATCTAGAAGATTCACCCACAATTTACATTAATACTGATTAATTATTTTAATTTCCTAAGTCTAAACTTAGGAAATTAAAATAATTAATCAGTATTAATGTAAATTGTGGGTGAATCTTCTAGATAAAGCAGATCAACTCTCATATAATCTTAGCCGTTGATTGGAGATTTAATAATTAATTTTTCTTATAGAACTGTTTCTGGGTGGAATTTCCCAAAATGATTTCTGGGTTATTTGAAATGCATGTGTCTAAGCCTCTCCACAAAGTTTGAGACTTAGAGCACATCCGATGCTACCAAAAATCAACATTCTTACTTTTTCTAAAAGTCCCTTTGGTGGGAATGTGTCTCTCGGCATCCTGTAATGTTTCACGAAGCCAAAGTGGCCTCTTCCTGGCAGGGAGATCGCATTGGAGGAGGATTCAAGGGGTCCATGGGCTCCACAGGATCATCAACGATGTCTCTCTCGGATTCAGGCATGAAATGACCTTCTAGAATATCCATGTTATCACTTTCCTTCTTAGGTGGAGGAGGCAGGTTGAAGTCCCTTGCTTTCCCAAGGGCAACATCTTCATCGAACGTCACATCCCTGTTAATTTCAACCTTCCTTTGACCAGGAATATATATTCTAAATGCTTTGGAATCTTCACAATACCCAACAAACACACCTTTTCTTCCAATGGCTTCCAACATGTTTCTTTTGTCTTTCGGTACATGAAAATATACGGGGCAGCCAAATATATGGATATGACCAATGTCGGGCTTGACACCTGTGAATTCTTCTTTGGGAGTCTTGTTGTCCAATGCTTGATGAGGCACCTTGTTTTGAACGTATACCGCTGTATTTGTTGCTTCTCCCCAAAGGAACTTCGAAAACTTTTGATCCTGGAGCATGGCTTGGGCAAATTCTACAATAGACCTGTTCTTTCATTCATCCACTCCATTTTGTTCGGGATTATAGAGCACAATCATCTATTTCTTGATAACTTCTTTCAAAAATCTATGAATTCATTCAGAATGTATTCTCCATCATTGTTAGACCTGGAGATCTTAATTTTCTTCCCTGTTTGATTTTCGACCAAAGCATTGAAGTCCTTGAACAAATCGAAGGCCTCATCCTTATGCTTCGAGTAATATATCCAAGTCTTCCTAGAGAAATCATTGATGAAAGTAATGTGGTACAGGTGGCCACCAAGTGAATGCATGGGCATCAAACCACATATGTCAGAATGAATGATTTAGAGGATGTCATTTGTCTTATTCTTGCTAGAGGGGAATGGTCCCTTGTCTTCTTCTCACTAGCACATCCAGGACATACTCCATCATGTTGAGATTGAACATCAGGGATCCCAGAGACCAACTTCTTTAACTTTAGAAGAGCTTCATAGTGGAGTTGAGCCAATCTATGGTGCCACAACTCGCTTTGATGATTTAGTATTATGGACCATTGCTAGAAGTGGTCTTCTAGTGATTCTATTGTTGAAATTTGGTTACCGGAGGACAGGTGGTTCCCTAAGGCTTTGATCTTTGGCCTAAGGAAAAGTGTCCAAAAAGAATTTAATTTTTCTCCTAAAGTGACTTTATAAGTTATAAAGTCAAATCTAATTTAAAAGTGACTTTAAGTGATAAAGTTACTAAGTCTAATTTTAAAGTGACTTTAATAAAGTCAATGTGAAATTAAAAAGTGAAAAGTGACTTTGGAACCTCAGGAAAAGTGTCCAAAAAGAATTTAATTTTTCTCCTAAAGTGACTTTATAAGTTATAAAGTCAAATCTAATTTAAAAGTGACTTTAAGTGATAAAGTTACTAAGTCTAATTTTAAAGTGACTTTAATAAAGTCAATGTGAAATTAAAAAGTGAAAAGTGACTTTGGAAATAAATGACTAAGAGGGTCTTTATTTAGGTGGGGTGAATTAAAAAATAGAAAGTGAGATTTAAATGAGCATTTAATTTCAACCCTAGATCTAAAGCTATCTCAGCCATTGGATTTAGGGATTCCCCAAAAGTCACTTGGGGTTAGGTTAAAGGAGGAAAATGAGAGAAAATATCATTCATTCTTTCATGAGCAGATTGAGAGAGGAGGAGAGAAAGCAAGGGAGAATTTCTGAGTAGTGAGAAGAAGGAGGGCAGTAACACTTATATTCAGCAAATTCGTACAGCAAGGACAGGGCACGAAGCTCAAGGCAAGTGGGCATGAATTTCGAGGGAGGAAAATCAACATTTATTGTAGCACGTTTTTCGAGGTCCGTACAACAGCAAGGAGGTATAGAAATCGAGGTCCGTACAATAGAGAGAGAAAGCTGGTTTTCTAGAATCCATACAGCAGCAAATAGCACGCAAAATGAGGTCCGTACAACAGTCGTACAACACAAAAATCGAGGCAGCATTTGCATAGATTTTGAGGGAGGCCATACAGCTGTTCCGACATTGTTTTCGATGTTGTTTGTACAACATTTAAGGTTGTACTTTCTGCTGATATTTTTTGTTTGTATTTGGCACGAAAATTGAGGCAGAGTTTGTGCACGGTTTTCGAGATAAGTACATTTATGAGGTTGCTGTAATTTTTGTTTTGTAATTTCTGTCTCACTGTAAAAGCTATTTATCAGAAATAAAGAGAAGCTTTTGAACTGGTTTTCCCCAAGAGTTGTAGGGGGTTTTTCTAGGGTCATCTTGACCAAAAACCAACGTGTCAAAATTCTGTGTGTGGCTGATTTATTTTTCTGAGTTTTATTTCTGCATTTCAGCACTGTGAAATTTCCGGAATTTGTGTTTTCAGAAAATATTTATTTTTCAGCTTGTTGAATGTATGGCTATGGGAATGGGCATTTAACTTTATGGAAGAAATAAGGAGAAACCGAAAACCGGGGTTGGGAACAAAATCTCTACATGGTATCAGAGGTATTTTGCTGAAAAGTGCAGTTTGGGACAACAACAAGAAAAATTACAGCAAACTGATTTTTTACACCGAAAACAGTACCTTTACTATATCAGTGTTATTTTCAGCTTATTAGGATAGCAAGCATGTATTTGGGCTTGAAGGTGGAGGATAGGTTGGATGGGCATAGCAACTACAGTGTATGGAAGGAAAGAATGCAGAGCATCTTTGAGGAGGCAGAAGTCTGGAATATAATGGTGCATACCCAACAACACCCTGTGAATGTGCCTACTTGAGTCACAGGACACGTCCTCCAGGGTCACGTGTCCCGTATTTCGCGTGTCGGACACGAAATACGACCTAAAACGTGTCAAATACGTTTTTGGTTGTGTCCTCCAAAATGTGACACGTGTCCTTCGAATTGAAAACGTGTCCTTTGCATTGAACACGCGTATTTGAGGTTTAGAAAACGTGCCCTAACGTTTTCCCCGATTTTGGACACGTGTGACACGAAAACATAAAAAAAACAGCCGACGCCAAAGTATTTTTTCATTCCGTCACTTTTATCCGTGAGTAGCTGTGACTGCTGGAAGTGGAGATTTGTATGCGTGAGTTTGGAAGTGGAGATTGTATGCGTGAGATCGAGCAGTCGTTGGAAGTCGAGATTCCTTTGGTCGAGCAGCGTCAGTGGAGTTTCGTTTACCGTCGCTGGAAGTGGAGGTCAAGATTCCTTTGGTCGAGCAGCGTCTGTGCAGTGTGGAGTTTCATTTGGTTCAACGTGCATGGTGCTAGCCTCCAGGTAAGCAATTTGTGACTGATAGTGGTTAGTGGTTAGCAATTTTATCCCTCGGTTCTCCTTTGTAACCATGCTGATAGGATAGACGCCGAATGGAAGAATTCAAATAAAATAAAACAACATCCGCTGTTAGTGGTTAGCATTTTATCCCCCGGTTCTCCTTTGTAAGTTTGTAACCATGCGGATAGGATATCCGATAGATAGAAGAATTCAAACAAAATAAAACAGCGTCCGTCGTCGACTCTTCATTTTTATTTTAAAAAATCGACCCACATACCTCCTCTCTGCTGCTAATAACAACCCCTTCATGGTTTTAATGACTATTTAGTATTTCTTATGTGCTTGTAGCCTTGCATAATTGTAATTTGTTAATATTAATTTATAAATTATTAATTTATTATATATATATATATATATTTTTTAATATAAATAAAACGTGTCCCTCGTGTCCTGTTTTTGAGGTCACGGTGTCTCGTGTCGAATACTCGTATTTATGTGTCCTCCGTGTCTCGTGTCCTCGTGTCATGTGACTTAGGTGCCTACTGATGTTGTTCAGTTGGCAGACTTTAACAAGAAGAATAACAAGGGTAAGAGACTGATTCTGGATGGTGTTAAAGACCATGTCGTTTCTCATGTGAGAGGAAAGAGATTTGCTCATGAGATGTGGATAGCCTTGACCAATCTCTACCAGAGTACCAATGAGAACAGAAAAATGGTCCTAAGGGAGAAGCTGAAGGCCATTAAGATGGCTAAGACTAATAGTGCTACGACATATCTCACAAAGATCACTAATGTGAGAGATGCGTTGGTAGCAGTTGGAGAGGTCATTCCACCTACTGAGTTGGTGCGGATTGCAGTGAATGGCCTTCCTAGTTCATGGCTGAACTTTGCTAATGGGATTTGTGCATGAGAGACCCTTTCCACTTGGGAGAGGTTCTGGGATGATTGCATACAGAATGAAATCAGGAAGAGCCAGCTTGGGGCAGCCAAACCAATTGAGCAGGATGAGGATGTAGCACTGTTAGCAGGAGGCAAGAAAGGCAAGGGAAAGAAGCAAGCTTCCACAAGTAGTGGTGGGGGCAAAGACAAAGGTAAAGGTAATCAAGTGAACACGAAGAAGGACTATTCCAAGTTGAAGTGTTGGAATTGTCAGAGGATGGGACACTATGCAGTGGTGTGTCCGGAGAAGAAGAAGAAGGGGAAGAACAAGACCATGGCAGCATCAACACAGATAAAGGACTTTTCGGATAGCTTTGACTGGGAGTTTGGGTTCATTGCTTGTGAGTCCACTAGTGCAGGATCACCTGCCATAGAGGTTGAGAGGGAGTTTGCATTTCCCTCCACTAGCGGAGCATCTTCAGGTATCTGGTATGTTGACAGTGGGGCTTCACGTAATATGACAGGAGTTCGTGGATACTTCTCAGAGCTTTCAGAGAGTGGCACTGATACAGAGGTAGTTCTTGGAGGTGACAACATTGTTAGAGCAGTCGGTGTGGAGACATTGACATTTGATAGGGAAACCAAACCTCCTTTGAAAGTGTCAGATGTTCTTTATGTGCCAGGGATGAGGAAGAACCTCATATCCGTCTCAGCATTGGAGGACAGAGGATATGAGATATTGTTCAGTAGAGGACAGGTGCTTAGATATCCCAGGGACGCTCTAGCTGAGTCAGCTAGAGTGATTGGTGAATGCCATGCAAAGGTGTACAAGTTTGCATTTCAGCCCCTTTTGGCATTGAGTAGTAGTACCGACAGCATAGCTAGCAGTTCAGAGCTGTGCGAGATTTGGCATCGCAGGATGGGGCACATGTATCATGGAGCCTTGAGGATATTGCAGGATATCACTACAGGTGTGCCAGATTTCAGTACTGATCATATTGATACATGCAGAGGATGTGCTATGGGCAAGTTTGCCAAATCCCCTTTTCCCAGCAGTGGCAGTAGATCGACTGGGATACTTGATTTGATTCATACTGGTGTGAGCGGTCGGATGTCTCATGTTTCCTTGAGTGGATATGACTATTATGTATTATTCATTGATGATCACTCTAGGAGGACCTGGATTTATTTCTTGAAGACCAAGAGTGAGGTCTTCAAGCGGTTTCAGGAGTTCAGAGCTCTTGTGGAGACTCAGACAAGTCGGAAGATCAAGTCCCTGAGGTTGGACAATGGAGGGGAGTACACCCTTGGTGAGTTTGTTGAGTATTGTGCAGAGGCAGGCATCAAGAGGGAGTTCAAAGTTCCTTACAACCTCCAACAGAACGAGGTTGCGGAGAGGAAGAATAGATCCATCGTTGGGGCTGACAAAGCCATGTTACATGATCAGGGGTTACCATTGTTTTTGTGGGCAGAGGCTTGCAATATTGCTGTATATTTGCAGAACAGGAGTCCGCATTGTGCCTTGGGGCATGTGACTCCGGAGGAGGCCTTTTCTGGGAAGAAGCCTGATGTTGGTCACTTCCGTATCTTTGGGTGTATTGCATACTCCTACGTACCCAAGGAGAATAGGACCAAGCTAGAGCCCATCGCAGAGAAGGGTATCTTTGTGGGCTACAGTGAGACCTCGAAAGCCTTTCGGATTTATATTCCCGCACAGAGGAGAGTTGTTATCAGGCGGGATGTGAAGTTCGAGGAGGACAGGGCTTTCAGGAGGTTACGGGAGTTAGAGTATCTGGATCAACCCGACCCTCAGGAGCAGCTGAGTCAGGCACAGGGATCCAGTGGGTAGGGATCAGGAGGATCAGGAGGTACATCGATTACAATGCCAAGTCCATCAGTGAGCAGTGGCTCGCAGAGTCAGAGGGGTGGTGCTTTGGGCAGCATGCAGAGCAGTCTGTAGAGCAGTTCACTAGGTAGTCCACTGATGGACTGTTCACATGGTACTTCAGCATCTACAGGTTCAGGTTCAGGCAAAAGGATAGTAGACAGACAATCAGGAGTTCAGGCTCTTGATGAAGAGGAGGAGTTTCATTCTCTGGTGGGAGAAGTGTGCTCAGGGAAGAGGAAGCCCAAGTGGCTTCAGGATACCTTGAGAGAGGCCACATTTGTTGCTGGGCTGAAGAGGCCGGTCAGAGAGAGCAGACCACCTGAGAGGTTCTGTAGCTATATGGCAATGGTTGCCAACATTGTTGACTCTGAGCCTTCTAGCTATGAGGAGGCAGCTAGCTAGCAGGTCTGGAGAGATGCCATGCAGGAGGAGTATTCTTCTATCATGAAGAATGATGTTTGGGAGGTGGTACCGAGGTCGGAGGGAAAATCTGTGGTTACTTCTAGATGGCTTTACAAGGTAAAGCATGCTGCAGATGGCAACATTGAGAAATTCAAGGCAAGGTTTGTGGCTAGAGGGTTCTCCCAGGTAGAGGGAGTAGATTATGTGGAGACCTTTGCTCCCATGGCTCAATATACTTCGATTTGCTCCATTATATCGATAGTAGTAGAGATGGGTTGGAAGATCCACCAGATGGATGTGAAGACCGCATTTCTCAATGGCTTCATACAGGAGGAGGTGTACATTGAACAGCCATAGGGCTTTGAGGTGCATGGGTAGGAGTCCCATGTGTGCAGACTGAAGAAGGCCCTTTATGGCCTGAAGCAAGCTCCTAGAGCTTGGTACTCCAGGATAGATACATACTTGTAGGAGATGGGTTTCACAAAGAGTGATGTAGATCCGAACCTTTACTTTATTGTGATAGGTGAGGAGCCTCTCATTATGGTGTTGTATGTGGATGACTTGGTCACTACGGGTGCAGAGAGACTCATAGAGGGCTGGAAGAGAGATCATGCATCGGAGTTCGAGATGAAGGACATTGGCTTGATGCATTACTTTTTGGGTTTGGAGGTGTCGCAGGAGGAGGGGCATTTCTTCCTGGGGCAGGGGAAGTATATTGTGGACATCCTTGGCAGATTCCACATGGAGGATTGTAGACCCATGTCGACACCGATGATCACCAACTGGAAGAAGCTTCACGCTTCAGATTCCGAGTTGGTGGATCCCACTTTGTATAGACCACTGATTGGTTCCTTGATGTAATTGGTCAACACCAGATCAAATATATGTTTTGCAGTCAACACGATGAGCCAGTTCATGTGTGAGCCCAGGAGGGTGCACTAGGTTGCTGCAAAACACATTTTGCGGTATTTGCAGGGGACAATGGAGTATGGTTTGGATTATAGGCAGGGAGATGGAGTGAGATTGGCAGGTTACACTGATTTTGATTGGGCAGGTTGTGCTTCTAATAGGAAAAGCACTTCAGGGTGCTGTTTTGGGTTGGGTTCGGCAGTGGTGTCATGGTTCAGTCGAAAGCAGTAGTCAATAGCATTGAGTTCAGTGGAAGCAGAGTACATGGTAGCCAGTTTAGCTAGTTGTGAGGCCATATGGCTTCGCAAGATGTTGTTTGGCTTATTTGGTTAGCTGTTGAGACCTTTAGTGATATACTGTGATAATCAGAGTTGCATTAAACTCACAGAGAATCCAGTATTTCATGACAGGTCAAAGCATATCGAGATCAAATATCATTTCATCAGAGACTATGTTCATAAGGGAGTTGTGAAGCTTGATTATATTCCCACTGATGAGCAGGTTGCAGATATTCTTACCAAAGCCTTACCACGGGGCAAGCATGTCTACTTCAGAGACAAGATGGGTGTGGTGAGGAACACCTTCCTCGGTAAGAGGGAGTGTTGAAATTTGGTACCGGAGGACAGGTGGTTCCCTAGGGCTTTGATCTTTGGCCTAGGGAAAAGTGTCCAAAAGAATTTAATTTTTCTCCTAAAGTGACTTTATAAAGTTATAAAGTCAAATCTAATTTAAAAGTGACTTTAAGTGATAAAGTTACTAAAGTCTAATTTTAAAGTGACTTTAATAAAGTCAATGTGAAATTAGAAGGAAAAGTGACTTTGGAAATAAATGACTAAGTGGGTCTTTATTAAAGTGGGGTGAATTAACAAATAGAAAGTGAGATTTAAATGAGCATTTAATCTCAGCCCTAGATCTAAAGCTATTTCAGCGATTAGATTTACGGATTCCCCAAAAGTCACTTAAGGTTAGGTTAAAGGAGGAAAAGGAGGGAAAAGGTCATTCATTTTTTCATGAGTAGATTGAGAGAGGAGGAGAGAAAGCAAGGGAGAATTTCTGAGCAGTGAGAAGGAGGGCAACAACACTTATATTCAGCAAATTCGTACAATAAGGAAAAAGCACGAAGTTCAAGGCAAGTGGGCACGAATTTCAAGGGAGGAAAATCACCATTTATTGCAGCACATTTTTCAAGGTCTGTACAATAGCTAGGGAAAGTTGGTTTTCTGGAATCCGTATAGCAGCAAATAGCACGCAAAATGTGGTTCGTACAACAGCCGTACAACACAGAAATCGAGGCAGCATTTTCACAAATTTCGAGGGAGGCCGTATAACTGTTCTGACACTGTTTTCGGTGCTGTCCGTACAACATTTAAGGATGTACTTTTTGCTGATATTTTCTGTTTGTATTTGGCACGAAAATCGAGGCAGAGTTTGTGCACGATTTTTGAGATAAGTACATTTATGAGGTTGCTGTAATTTTTGCTATGTAATTTCTGTCTCATTGTAAAAGCTATTTATCAGAAATAAAGAGAAGCTTGCGAACTGGTTTTCCCCAAGAGTTGTAGGGGGTTTTTGCAGGGTCATCTCGACCAAAAATCAGTGTGTCGAAATTCTATGTGTGGCTGATTTATTTTTCTGAGTTTTATTTCTGCATTTCAACACTGTGAAATTTCCAGAATATGTGTTTTCAGAAAATATTTATTTTTCAGCTTGTTGAATGTATGGCTATGGGAATGGGCATTTAACTTTATGGGAGAAATAAGAAGAAACTGAAAACCGGGGTTGGGAACAAAATTCCTACATCTATAGAGTCCTTCAAATCTGGATACCAATGTGAAAGCATCTCTCATAGGGGATCCTATTGGCCAAGTAAGTACTTTTTCTTTGATGAAGGCGGCTCTGATTCCTTTGACCTCCAAAGCAGATATAGATACCAAATTCTTCCTCAATCTTGACACATACATCACATCATGAAGCAAAATGGATTCTGCAGATTCTAAATGAAATTTAACAGAACCAAAGCCCTTAACAGGATGAGTGGAGTTGTCTCCAAAAATAATTTTCAAATTTGACTCCCTCTCTACCAAATTAGAGAGAACCTCCTTATACCCAAAGAAATGATGAGAGGCCCCACTATCAACCAACCATCCCTAGTATTCGAGGGAGAGGAACTAGAAAGTGCAGAAATACGAATATATTCATATTGATTAGCGACATTACTTTCATACCTAGAATTTTTTGACTTCTTTTGAGGATGGTGGTCTTCATCACGATCATTCGGAGCATCTCTTCTCTTTCTTTCATCTCTTCCATTACGATCATTCCTTTGATCTTCTCCTCTTCTTCAATTATTAAACTTGTTATTGTTGCTTCTAGTGTTGTATTGTGGAACATTGTTCTTCTCAGGGAAATCTCGAGCATAGTGTCCTTTCTTGTGACAATTGTAGCATTCAATGCGCGAGGATTCCCTGTCTCTTCCATTCCTTCTATTAGAATTTTGAGTAGGAGGCTTCCTTGAACCTTATGAACCTCCTTTTCCTTTCTTTTTCCTGTTATGAGTGACGAAGGCAACAGGCTCTCCTTCTTCATGTTTTTGTATCCTGCCCCTTGAGATCATCCTTGATTCTTCTTGAGTGAGTTTTCCAACGAGCTCATCAAAAGATCGGAAAACATTGTTATTGCTTATAGTGCTATTGAAGGTTTCCTAAATAGGAGGGACGCCTCTAAGGGTTACCACCACCAACTCCCTGTTAGGCACAGTGTCCCCAACTCTTTGCAATTGATCTGAAAGACGACATATCCTCATAATGAAGGATTGCACAGATTCTCCTTTATTCATTTTCATATCTTTAAGTTGATCTTTCAAGGGGATGATTTCATTTAAATTGTTGACTTCATACATGCCAACTAGCTTATCATACATGTCCTTAGACTTCTTCAAATTTCCAACATAGGCAAGTAAATGATCTTGTAAACCATTAGCTATAATTTTCTTTGCTTTTAACTCACCTTTTTTGTACTTGTTCTTGGCAGCAGTGAGAGCATTTTCCAAAGGCTCAAGAACTTTTCCTTGTATGTATTCCCAAATATCCTTGTCATCAGCTATGATTTGCAACCTGATCTTCCAAGTAGCAAAGTTAGACGAGTCACCCAACTTCTCATTTTTCTTGAAGTAAGAGGTAGACATCTTGACTTGATTAGATAGGCTCCTTCAGCTTTTCCAAAGATGATTGCTTCAACTCTTGTCTCCTTTGGGCTTGTCCTTGCCCTTAGGTCTGATACCATGTTAATTTTTGCACTGCTGTATGCTATATAAATTACTTTAGCTCAATTCAGTTATTCAATTAACAATTTTTTTCAACAATAATTAATTCTCCCAATAAACATTAGTAAATGAAGATAGAACAGTAAATGCAATGACAATAGAAGACAATCAACACATCAACAAGAGACACTGATTTGGTCAAAGACCAGGGAAAAAACCCACAAGGGGAAAACCCTTCGAAATTCTTCTTCTATTAGATTGTTATAAAATGTTCAACAGAGAGTACAATGAGCAATGTCCATCAACAAAGGTCAAAGTCAAAGGCTTTTGACTATTAACCAAATCAACCAACCATAAATTCAATATACCAATTATGAGAAGTCAAATCTGGTCAACTATCATAAATATGCAATTCTGTCCAAGTCAACAGTAGTCAAAGTGTGCCCTAACCAGTCCACAAAGTCAACGGTCTACCCTTCCAATCAGCTCGGTCAGATCAGCAATAAATGCAGCCTCAAGAAACACACTATTTTCCTGCAACAAAAGAGATTAGTGCATGCATACATGTAAATCCAAGCAAGCAGGTAAACATCAATGGAAAACATGAATAAAATGGGGGAAAGCTTTATCACTGGATTAATACCAATCAAGTGTACATAGCTGCACCTTTTGTAGCCACTGTTTGAGTCACCTTGTCACCAGCACTGACTGATATCTGGACCTGTTCATGCAAGCTTGTTGCAAAAGTAGACTATAGGTCAAACTTTTGGCAGCATTCCGACATTATCATTTTTTCCTCTTTTGTGACTTATGGAGAGCTTGTTTATATAAGTTTTTCTCAGGACTGATCACATTGAATCTAGACACTTTCTTGACTGTGTCTGGCGCTTTGATCCTTATCAAGCCCCTTATCCATGCAAAACTGCGCTCTGTTGCTCCAACTCAATGGCACTGGGGCATTGTTAGCCATCTGTTGCTCATGCTACTCTGACATAGGGCATTGTTGGTCCTAGTGTTGCTTAGCTAGAACTGCAAGGGAGCATTGAAGCCTCCAATTTCACTTTGCTGGAGCCTTCCACAAATCACTTTTGACACACTTACCTGGCAGGTTTTGTCCCCTTCTATTGGACCCTGGGGGATGGCTTTTTAGCTATAACATGGATCGTAATGATGGTTAGGCTTACTTGGATTTGATGGTCTATCTATTATTAACTTAATGGATTTCTAATGCTACTCTGCAAAACTTCTCTCGATTCTGAATTTTAAATTTGTAATGGTCGGGCTCATTTTTAAATCTGTCATATGGAGTGGGGAAATAGGTACGGGTTAGCAATAACATGCAGGGTCTAGAAATGTTACTTCCAAAACAAAAGAAGGAAAAACAATCTGTTCAGAAGGTACATATTTTAAGGTCACATATCGTGGCATGTCAGTTTTTTAACTACCATCTCTTTATTGTTTTATTAACAATTTTCTTGATTTCCTTTCCAGTTTCTAAGTTGTAGGGCCCACCCATGCCTCATTAAAAGAAGGAAAAAGGTGTTATCGCAGTTCTGAAACAGCATTTGAGTACTAGAACCTGCCATGAAACATCTGGAAAATGTTTTTTTGGTGTTTACTTACCATCTCTGTACCAAGAATGCGAGGGGCAGACTAGATATTTGCATTACACAGTTTTGAACTTGGAATTTTATTCTAGAGAAAATAGTCTTCATTAAAAAAAGCCTATGCAATGGTGTAAATGATAGAATCATAGCTGCTGTAGAATTATGGAAGTGGCTTGTGAAATCCCAAAAGTAGCACTAGTCCACTCAACTGTGAAATATGTGCAGAGAATGCTATGTGGCATTTTTTTAATCCATAGTGGATCCTATTGGCAATGCTTGATATATCCAAAATGCTTTTGAGCAATGTTGCACGACTCGTACTCGTATAAGACTCGTCCAACCATTGACTCGTCGACTCGTATAAGACTCGGGAACGACCCATATAAAACTCGTATAAGACTCGTCAAAGTGCAAAAAAAATTAAAATATGGTAAATTTTAAGCAGAAAAAGAAACTAATGATAATTCAAGTCCTTATAAGTTATAAAAACCACAATATATGCAATAATTCATAACAACATCTTATCTCTATAAAAGTACAACATAGCATATTAGATTTTTGTAAGCAAAACATTTAGATACTGAATAAGAAAAGGAATCATGATTCCATAATTAAAATAAAAAATGTCAGCCAGTTCAAAATTCAAATACATATGTCATAAATGATAAATGATTGTCTCATAACAATCTTGAGTCTCATCACTCATGGACGACCACGCCTATAATAAGCCCTCATGGAGCTCATGGTAGCATCGAAAGGCTGAAGCAACTGTGAGGCAGATGTATTGGGAGTCTCCATTTGAGATGGCAAACTAGAGAGATCCTCAGTCTCTTCATCAAGCCAACTCAAATCAGGGGGCTCCTCCTCCACAACCCAATCAGACTCTAAATCAATAGTATCCAATAAAATTGGATTTGTATCCTTTGGTTGCACTTGTTTTGTGAGCATTCGAAGGTTGTAGTAGATGAAAACCAACTTCTCCAACCTCTCATGCTCCAACTTGTTTCTCTTTTTGCTGTGGATGTGCTAAAAAACTGACCAATTGCGCTCACAAGAAGAAGCACTACAAGTTTGACTCAGAACTCTGATGGCGAATTCTTGTAATTGCGGTGTCTCAGAGCCACAATCTATCCACCAATGAGTTGTAAAAAAATAACAACAAAGATTATCAGTTTGCAATGCCAAACATATAAAAGAGAACTAGTAAAATTACAAGCTAAGTTCTAACAATTTGCACTTACAAGGCATTTTCTTGTCCTTGAGACGTTGGCTTGAGCTGAATCCAAACATGCCAGATGCTTCCTTGTACATATCTCCTTGTAGGTTGATTTTGTCTTGAATATCTACATCCGGGAACATCTTCTCAATGCATATCATGTGTAATATCCCCAAAGGGAAATAACCAGTAATACACAGAAATATGCCAGACAGATATAAAACAAAATGCTGGAACCAGATAATGGAACAAGTACACATAGAATGCCAGAACACTAAGCCATTTTATTAATCTGAGAATACATAGATAGGAATACAGGACAATCAGAATGAGTGCACCTATCCTTGCCCTAGGCAAGTGGAGACCCTCTCAGAACAAATAATGGCTGCAGATATGGACAGCGTCCTAGCTGGCTGAAGATCTGCTATGAAGAACTGCTGCCGGAATGCACTGGAACTATGAGCTGAAGACAAGAAAGATGGCCGATCTCAATCCTCCAAACAAACCCCAGTGAATGTGAAACTGATGCTCCACCACCAATCAAACCCTCTCCAATAAAAAACGCTGTCTCTGCTAGTGACAGCGCAGAAGACAGATGAAACACTGGCCACAAATCCTCCAGATGAGATGATCAGCTCCTCAAGGTCGAAGCACCGAAAAACGCTGTCAAACCCCACCCACAAGACCCCGCCACGGGGACCGTCCTCCCGATCACGATGCCTTCATGCTCGTATCTCGCTCGGATTCGAGTCCTCCCTATCCAGATCTGCGTCCTATCACTTCAGATCTGCGTCCTCCAAGGCTAGATCTGCTGCTATCTATCCAGATCTAGGCCGGATCTGCCAATATCTCCTTAGATCTGCGTCCTCCAAGGCTGGATCTGATGCTATCTCTCCAGATCTAGGTTGGATCTGCCAATATCTCCTCAGATCTGCGTCCTCCAAGGCTGGATCTGATGCTAACTCTCCAGATCTAGGCTGGATCTGCCAATATCTCCTCAGATCTACGTCCTCCAAGGCTGAATCAGATGCTAACTCTCCAAATCTGCGTCCTCTCTCTGGATCTGCGTCCTTACTACTCAGATCTGAGTCCTCCTACTGAATCTGCGTCCTTCCCCTCTGGATCAGCGTCCTATCTCCTGGATCTGCGCAGCCTCAAGAAGGGGTTTTCTCCTCTCCAAAATCTCCACCAGAAACTGCTGCTAATTACCACTGAAACTGAAGGATGATGCTCAGAACATAACCTTACCAGGGCAGGCACTCGAAGTCCCCCGAGGCTAAGGGTGATACCAAGAAAATAACCTTACCAGGGCAGGCACTCGAAGTCCCCCGAGGCTAAGGGTGATACCAAGAAAATAACCTTACCAGGGCAGGCACTTGAAGTCCCCCGAGGCTAAGGGTGAGATCTCCGCACAGAGACACTCGGTTGCACTAAACAGTGCTGCAGACCGACTAAACAACCGGCGTGCTGAAGCAGACAGAAGTCTAGCTCTCAATATCAATATCAAATCATGCATGCCAAAATGAGGTGAGAGCCCCACCTTTTATAGTGCTAAACTCCCTCCAAAACCTTGACTGCGTCCTTCACTCTCCTTGGCCTGCGCAGTTACCCTTGGGTCAGCATGAGGCCTCCCCTCATATCCATGTGGACCCCCAAGGCCCCCTCTCTAAGTTATAACGTTAATCAACTAGGAAAACACTTTATTTTATAAAGTGAGGTGACCCCTCTTATTTCTCACTTTATTTATTATTTCTAGCTAAAGCGGCAAAATTAAACAAAAAATGAAATATTCCAATTAGCAAGGCTAATTGGGAATATTACAGTCTCCCCCGGCAAAACGTTGCTTGTCCTCAAGCAACTGAAGTGATGGATGCTGTAAAGTCTGCTCGCTCTCCCAAGTGGCATCCTCATCCGGCAAAAATTGCTTGTTCTCAAGCAGCGCTTGAACAAGCCTACTCTCTAGCTGATGCTCCTCACCGATACTGCAAAATGTGCCTGGGTCCCACTGAAACCTCTCTATCTCCCGCATCACCCTGATACGAAGGGATATCTCAATGCCAGGATCCCAAACTGATTTCTCATGATACCAGCCAACCAACAATCCGCCCGGGTCCCATCGCCACCATGGCCAATAATAGCCCAAGTCCCATGGCTCGGACTGCTCACTGCCTCTGGCTATGACTGTGTAAGCTGGCCCATCAACCGTGAACCAACTCGTCACCTCCCTCCAATCAAGGCATGGAGTCGAAAATATAATGAGGAATATCTCCCTCCTGTGGATCCTCCATCTCCAAGCAATCATCCAGACAAAATGAGCCACCTCCCAACAAGGCAACTCCTGAAAACCTCCTTCCACCTCAAGCTCTGGTAACGAAGGTGGGCTGGAAATATGAACTTGGAAAGCATCATAGCTTACCCCATGCTGTCCTTCTCTCCACTCATGACAAGTGTAGAGTCTATGCTGATCCTGGGCTGCAAAATCATTGCCCTCCAATGGCAAAGTGAAAAACAATCCACCATAGAAGGTTCCTCTATCAATGAAGAACAAGCTGGCCCAAAACAAACCATCCATGAAGAATATGACATGGTCATCATGGATCACCCTAATGAGATGTTTGCCGAAGGTTCTACATGAGGATACATAATGCAAATAATCTCTCACAAGGATACAACGCAGTCTCATCCACTGCAACTTCAGAAAATTACATGGCAAGCAATGTACAAGATTCATCACATCTACTAATGGATAGCAAATGGCTGAATATGACAACAACATAAGGCCAAACACTTGCCCATAGCTGTACAATGGATGAATATCAATCTCATGGCCCACCTCAAAAGAGAACACATATGTAGTAGTGGTGGCCATGCCTCCTCCCATGCTCCTATTAGAACATGTAGTGTAGAAGATACTCAAAGGCACATTCAGCTCATGTGTCTCCCTCATAATCAAGCCTCCCATACAGATCTGATCTATATCAGCAAATGAAGACATGATCAAGAGCAAAATGAAGGAAATGCTGAAGGTCTCATGTGGTGCAAGAAGGTAATCCTCCTCATGCTCGGAAACCCAAGTCAAGAAGAACATGCCATAGATGTCTCTATCATCATTCCCTCCTCTTTGTGCAACAAATATGACGTGATCCTGGGACCTATGGGTTATAGATCCACCATATCTTTGCTGTGCACACTTCATCCATAATGTTCTGCTCCAAGGTGACAACGCTGTGAGCTCATGCAAATGAGTTCATGTCAGTACAAGACTCTGTTCTTTGACATGCTCCTTGTCAAAGACTCCTCTAATAATGCTGCAATAAATATGGAATACCTCCCAAGATGGAAGTGCTTCCCCATCCAAGACCATGGAGATAGTGCCATCTCCTCCTCCTGCAACATCATGCAAAGTTTGGGGGCAAATCTGCCCTTGCTCTCCCCAGCAAAGCAACAAGAAATTGTGTTGCCTCCCCATACCTCCATCATGCAACTCATGTGACGAAGACACAATGAATGATATGAGTAACACATCAACACCATGCATCCATACTCTATGCTGCTCAATGATGCAAGCATCCATCCTTCTCTTCCCCAACCTCCTACTCTTAGGAAGAGTGTTTGCCAAGTGATGGCCAAACTCTTTCAGGAGTAACCAGCGCAGCCAAGCCTCCTGCTGCCCGGTATCATAGATCGGCAAGTACAAGTGATGGCCAAACTCCCTCAAGAGTAACCAGCGCAGCCAAGCCTCCTGCTGCCTGGTAGCACAGATCTGCAAGTAGCCTCCTAGCTCCTTGCTCATCATCCCCATCCACTCAATCACTTGTGGATGCCTCCTTCTCCTCATCTTGGTACTCCTCCCATGAGGGCTACCATCCTCCCAAATCAAATTTCTGATTTTGCACTTCATGGGATTTCGAAATATAAACTTCTCAAGGACCAATGAGACCCTATCAAGAATCAAATAGGTGGTAGGCAAAACCCTCCCATCATGATGTGTATGGCTCAAGGGATGTCCAACACAAGCATGAGAGATGTTATCCATCCTAAGATGTCCACCATCTTCTATTTGCTCTTGTGAGAAGGGAAGAAAGTCTTTGCACCCCATGGTGTGTCGAAGTGCATCTCCAGTGAGATCTCTCCTTGAGACCTCCTCTTCATCCATAGTCTGCTCCATCGAGTACCAACTCAAAATCTCTCGCCATCCAACCTCAACACGTGGCTGCTGTTCCCTGTGCAACTCTAATCGTCTCATACCATTATCCAAGTCAATATATGAGACCTGACTAGGTGGCTCTGCCTCTCTCTCTCTAATGGGAAGAGATGACCCAACAATACTGCTAGTCCCATCAATGCATGCCTGAAGGGGGATGATCTGACGCCCCCTCGTGCTCTCTGGTTGTACCGTCAGGGAATCCAGTTGTTCCCCAATGCGGACCAACTTGGCCGCCGACTTGGCACAAGTCACTCTCATACCCTCCAGCTCCTGGTCCTGCAACAAAATGGTCTCCCGTACTGACGCGGCCTTCTCCCTCAAAGCTCGAAGGTCCGTCCGAAGCCGATGATACCGCTGTCTGCGACCATCATTCGATACCTCTGTATCCCCTAGTGCCTCATCGATAATGGATATATCTCCTGATACCTCACCCATCTGTCGTGTGCTGCTACCACCCGAAGACTCGGACATGGCTCCAGTCATCACCTCAGTGGATGGCTCTACCGGGGTAGGCTCTACCTCCTCCACTACGATATCAACCGGCACGGTCAAGGAGGTCTCTAATGATGGTGAGTCCTGTGTCTCACTAGGTGTATCCTCTAACTCCCTGCAATCCTGTGTTCCCTCATCCTCTTCTCCACTGCTCTCGGAGAAGACCTCAATGAAGTGTGCCTTCCCTGCCGCACACCTGTGTCCTGGTGCCCATGGCTCCTGGCAAGTGAAGCACAACCGCTTCCTCCTCAGCTCTCTCCTGGCCTCATCATCAAACTGCCCTCGTCCAGGATTCGCCTTGGGAGGCGGAGCCCTCGTGTCCTTACCCCTAGGCTGGAAGGCCTGTCTCTGGGGATAAGGTGTCCGAGTCCTGGGTAAGACATCTTGTAAGTCCCGAGTCCTGCTGATGGCATCCTGAAGGGTAGCCGGTCTGTTCGACCGGACTAGGCCACGAAGTGGCTCTGACAGCCCCTCCACAAACATGCAACCCATCCAAGCTGCAGATAAATCAGGTACCATCACCGAAATCCTCAAGAAGTCTGAAATGTATGTCTCTGCACTCCCAGTCTGTTTGAGCTTGGTCAGCTCAACAAAATGTTGCTCCGGATCCCTCCTGTCAAAGCGCTCTACCACCCTCCGAGTAAACTCGGCATATGTCGTCACTGTAGAATGCCCTAGTGTCACCATCCCATGGAACCATCAATCCCGGGCCTCACCATCCAGATGCAATGTTGCCACCTTAATGGCCTCTGACTGCGTCATCTGGTTAAGCTGGAAATAGATGTCCAGCTTCTCCACCCAGGATTTTGCCGAACTGTTTGATGAGCCATCAAACGTGGGCAAATGAAATCTGCTAGTTGCGCGGTGGTCATCACGGTGGTGCCTTGCCCCTGGTGATGATCACGGAATCTAATGCCATACCGGACCCGAACATAATCTCTGAATGAGAGAGCCTTCATGAACGTCGGTCCGAAAGCCTGATACTCTGCAAAAATGCCAACCATCCGAGCCAGATCTATCTCTCGCTGTACTGCTGTCCCCCATCTCCTCGAATCGTCACCACCAGCCATTGGTATTTTCTGCTAGGTGCCTACAGGCTCCTCAGAAACTGCACGACTGCTGCAAAACCATACTGTTGCTTAACTTCGACCTCCGATTTACCCATTGGAAACTACTCAGAAAATTCCAGGAATTTGGGAAGGTGATCCTTGTCCAAAACCCAGAAAAACCCAGAAAACGTTTTTCCTAATTCCAAACTTCAAAATTTGACCCTTTATATTTTGGCCCTTTTTCCAACTGCGTTTCTGGTATTGCAACTGCTATTGCTCTGTATGATCTCTTTCCCGATGTCATAGACCACAGGCTGAGCCAGAATTATGCTCTGATACCACTGTAATATCCCCAAAGGGAAATAACCCGTAATACACAGAAATATGCCAGACAGATATATAAAACAAAATGCTGGAACCAGATAATGGAACAAGTACACATAGAATGCCAGAACACTAAGCCATTTTATTAATCTGAGAATACATAGATAGGAATACAAGACAATCAGAATGAGTGCACCTATCCTTGCCCTAGGCAAGTGGAGACCCTCTCAGAACAAATAATGGCTGCAGATATGGACAGCGTCCTAGCTGGCTGAAGATCTGCTATGAAGAACTGCTGCTGGAATGCACTGGAACTATGAGCTGAAGACAAGAAAGATGGCTGATCTCAATCCTCCAAACAAACCCCAGTGAATGTGAAACTGAAGCTCCACCACCAATCAAACCCTCACCAATAAAAAACGCTATCTCTGCTAGTGACAGCGCAGAAGACAGATGAAACGCTGGCCACAAATCCTCCAGATGAGATGATCAGCTCCTCAAGGCTGGAAACACTGAAAAACGCTGCCAAACACCACACACAAGACTCTGCTCATCAGATCAGCGTCCTCCCTGACTGGATCTGCGTCCTCTCTGCCCAGATCTGCTGGATCTGAGTCCTCCCTATCCAGATCTGCGTCTTATCACTCCAGATCTGCGTCCTCCAAGGCTAGATCTGCTGCTATCTATCCAGATCTAGGCTGGATCTGCCAATATCTCCTCAGATCTGCGTCCTCCAAGGCTGGATCTGATGCTATCTCTCCAGATCTAGGTTGGATCTGTCAATATCTCCTCAGATCTGCGTCCTCCAAGGCTGAATCAGATGCTAACTCTCCAGATCTAGGCTGGATCTGTCAATATCTCCTCAGATCTGCGTCCTCCAAGGCTGAATCAGATGCTAACTCTCCAGATCTGCGTGCTCTCTCTGGATCTGCGTTCTCACTACTCAGATCTGAGTCCTCCTACTGAATCTGCGTCCTTCCCCTCTGGATCAGCGTCTTATCTCTTGGATCTGCGCAGCCTCAAGAAGGGGTTCTCTCCTCTCCAAAATCTCCACCAGAAACTGCTGCTAATTACCACTGAAACTGAAGGATGATGCTCAGAAAATAACCTTACCAGGGCAGGCACTCGAAGTCCCCCGAGGCTAAGGGTGATACCAAGAAAATAACCTTACCAGGGCAGGCACTCGAAGTCCCCCGAGGCTAAGGGTGATACCAAGAAAATAACCTTACCAGGGCAGGCACTTGAAGTCCCCCGAGGCTAAGGGTGAGATCTCCGCACAGAGACACTCGGTTGCACTAAACAGTGCTGCAGACCGACTAAACAACCGGCGTGCTGAAGCAGACAGAAGTCTAGCTCTCAATATCAATATCAAATCATGCATGCCAAAATGAGGTGAGAGCCCCACCTTTTATAGTGCTAAACTCCCTCCAAAACCTTGACTGCGTCCTTCACTCTCCTTGGCCTGCGCAGTTACCCTTGGGTCAGCATGAGGCCTCCCCTCATATCCATGTGGACCCCCAAGGCCCCCTCTCCAAGTTATAACGTTAATCAACTAGGAAAACACTTTATTTTATAAAGTGAGGTGACTAAAGTGAGGTGACCCCTCTTATTTCTCACTTTATTTATTATTTCTAGCTAAAGCGGCAAAATTAAACAAAAATGAAATATTCCAATTAGCAAGGCTAATTGGGAATATTACATCATGACACCTCTCATCACCTTGGGATCTCTTTGAATGTTTAGACCCCTCATTATAGAATAAGCTCAGATTGAGATATGCTCATGCTGCATGCAATGGTGAATGTAGTTGTCTGTCCCCCCTGGAATCAATAATTTGCCATATAGGGAGATATTTAGATTCATCTCCCTTATAGAAAGTCTTGATGGCCTCTTTGGCCCTATCCATGCCCTCATAAATATATCCCATTGGAGGTTTCTCTCCATCCATCAATCTCAAGACTTTCACAAGGGGCTCAGTGAAGTTGACAATCTTAGTGACTTTGTCCCACAAACTATCACCAAAGATGGATGCTTTCACAGACAATGCTTCTGGTTTTGTGTTGTCTTTCCAAAATGCCCATTGTTGACTACAAAACATTCTTCGCAAAGCTTGGTACTCATACAAAAGGCTTTGGAGGGAAAGAAAGTTTGTAGCAAACCGTGTGACAGTTGGGCGACTAAGCTCACCCTGTGTGAATTCCCTCATAAGGTTCAACACCCAAGCATGATTATAAATATACTTGGTAATTTGCTTGCATTCTTGCACAACATGCTGCACCCACTCCAACTTCCCAATATCCTCTAGTGTCAAGTCTATGCAATGGGCAGCGCATGGAGTCCAAAAAATCGTGGGATATTTGGCACAAAGCAACCTTCCAGCTGCTACATAATTTGCTGCATTGTCCGTGATTACTTGGACAACATTTGCAACCCCAACTTCCTCCACCACATCAGCCAACAATGTAAAAATCAAATGTGCATCTTTTACATTTGCAGATGCATCAATGGATTTTAGGAACATGGTTCCTTTAGGGCAAGCTACAACAAAATTTCTTATTGCTCTACCCCTCTGATCTGTCCACCCATCAGACATAATTGTACAACCTGTAATTTTCCATGAGCTTTTAATGCTCTCCAATTGTTCTTTGACACACTCCAACTCCTCATCTAGCTCTTTCCCCCTAAGTGCATTATAAGATGGGGCTTTGTATCCAGGGCCAGCACTTGCAATGGCATCCACCATGGGCTGATAAAAATATGACTTTGCATAGTTGAATGAAAGACTGTTATGGTACCAAAACCTCCTCACTACCATATCTGCCTCCTTCCTCTTCTTTTCATTAAAACTATCCAAGGTTGGTTGAGATCCTAGAGTTGTACGAGGAGTGAAGAAAGAAGAGGTTATACTCCTGTTTGCTGCAACACTTGAAGAGGAGTTACCAATACCCGGACTTTCAATCTGTGTTTCACTCTGAGATGAAGATCTACCTATCCCAACAATCTCATCCTTCCTTCTTGCCCTCTTGGAAGTTTCTTCTTTAATGGCTTTCAAAGCAGCTGCCATTTCAGTAGTGACTTCATCAGGGAAATTTTGACAACATCCCACACCATTCCCAGGAATTCTAGCTAGGTGGTATTTTAGCCTGTTTATGACTGCATGCACTGTGGCATTGCAATAATTGCACTTCACATGGCGGTCATTACTGGCAATGATTCGTTGACCATGTGCCCATGCCGGATCACGAGACTTTCTATACCCCTTTGGTGGCATGGTGACGAAATCTGGAAGAAAAAAATTAAATGTTTAAAATCTAATTCATATTTTTAATTTTTTTTTTGGCTTTTTGGTTATTAATTTTTTTTAATTTACAATTTTTTTTGGCCCTGTGGCTGAGTTTCTCAGCCACACAAGGCCGCTGTGTGGCTGAGAAACTCAGCCACAGGGCCTACAGGCTCAAGAGGCAGATCGTAGGCCCTGTGGCTGAGTTTCTCAGCCACACAACGACCCTGTGTGGCTGAGAAACTCAGCCACAGGGCTTGCGCGCTGAGGAGGCAACCTGCAGGCCCTTGTGGCTGAGTTTCTCAGCCACACAGGGCCGTTGTGTGGCTGAGAAACTCAGCTACAAGGCCAAAAAAATTTGCAAATTGCAAGTGAACAAAAATAAAATAAAATTGAATTGATTAGATAAAATTTAAAAAAAATTACATGCAAGCAGCTAGTTGCAAAGCAATGAAACAAAGATCATGAAGCCTACTTGGACAACGTGCTGAAACTCTGCCTGTGCTGTGACTCTGCCTGTGCTGAAACTCCGCTTGTTCTGTGACTCTGCCTGTGCTGAAACTCCGCCTGTGCTGTGACTCTGCCTTGCTATTACTATGTGCTTCTACTTCGCCAGTGCTCACTTCGCTAGTGCTGCTACTCCTAAAGGGAGAGAGGTGCTTATAAAACATTTCCTTCCCTCCAAATTCCCTTTTCCTCCACCTCATTTCCAAAAAAAATAGAAAAATAAAAAATTAGAGAAAAATCCAAAAAAAAATGCTTTTTGTTGTGGGACGGGTCTTATAGGGGTCCGATACGGGTGCTATGAGAAACCCGCGGGTCTTATGCGAGTAGGCGGGTTTAATGCGAGTTTGCGCGGGTAAGGGTAGGGAGCACGGGTTCTATGCGAGTGACCCGACTCGCTATATAACCCGTGAAGAACCGCGGGTGGCTGCGGGTCTAATACGAGTGGTGCTTCACTGCTTTTGAGTTTCTATCTAGATAATAAAAAAGTTTGTTGCCACCATGGATAGGAACATCCCTTATTTGTAATTGTGGACATAGAAAAATGTCTGCAGGAAATACTTTTTGAGGCTGGGGCGTTTTTTTTAATGCAACTTTTTGTTTTTCTTATTATGGAGGCAATTGGTGAATTTTACCTAACTTTGTCTGGCATCGAAAATGTCAAGAATACAACAATTAGATTTCTTGTTTTGAGATAACATCACAGGGAGTTACGTTGGTATCACTGTTAAGTATTTAAATTTTTACAAAAAATAATGTTTATAGTGTTATGATTTACCCAAAAGTTCAAAATTTGATAATTGATATGTGCTTCTATTTCTTTTTTTCTCGTGCATTTCTCGTGCTAAACTCAGTTAATTTGTACAGTTCAAGATAGGTTGCTCCGAAGCAGTGAGGATTTTGTGTGGCCTGTGGAGACGACTTTTCATGGACGGTTTATCATTGATGTGGAGTTTCTGGATCTAAAAGTTGCTTCAATGAATGTAAGAATGTAATGTAACCATTCTCATCTGAGAGTAGTTTCTTAATTGACATTTATCTCTATATACCATTGTTTGCTATTTGGACTAATGCACGATAGGAATTCCTATTTTCTTTCCTGATTTTATGGTAATGGGATTTATGATGACTGGTAATGAAGGGGGGTGAACTTTCTTCAATATGGCCAAATGAAGGAGACATGCAAAGTAAAGCAATCAAAGGTGCTCTGAGGTGCCTTACTCATATGCTGGATGATGGGGTTCATACAGACGTTACAATAAATACTGCTAATGGTAGTGTTAGAGCACATTGGGCAATTTTAGCAGCCAGATCCCCTGTATTCGAAAGGATGTTCTTGCAAGATTTTAAAGGTAAAGAATCATCAACAATCGACATTGAAGACATATCTTTAGAAGCTTGCATGGCTCTTTTAAGCTACATATATGGAGGCATCAAATTTGAGGACTTCCGAGACCACAGGATAGCATTACTCAGGGCTTCTGAGAAATTTGTTATTGGGGACTTGAAAGAAGCATGTGAGGACAGCCTTTTGGAGGATATAAATTGTAAAAATGTTCTTGAAAGGCTTCAACAAGCCTGGCTTTACCAGCTAACCCGGTTGAAGAATGAGTGTTTTAAGTACCTGTTTGATTTTGGAAAGATTCATGATGTGAGAGAAGATCTGAACATATTTTTACAGCATGCCGACAGGAAGTTGACCATCGAGATGTTTCAAGAAGTTCTAAATGTTTGGCGGTTAATATAAACTGCGGAGAAACCATTGTCTCTCTTTAAAACCCATAGTTACCAGAGTGTCCATGGATAAAATCACTTTATTTTCAATCTGTCCCATGTAAGGGATTGCCACTAAACATGCAGAAAGTTGTGTTGATGTCTCAGAGAATTAACTAACATCTTTCATCAACTTAGCAATAGATGAAGAATTCAGATAGAACTATGCTATTGGATCCGTAATGTACTCGCAGTGATTTTCTCTCCAGTTGCTTTTGTATATAGATAAATCAAATAAAATGATCACTTTTCCTTACTTAGTGGACCTACAATTGAATTTTGTTCTGGTGTTATATTACTGCCAGGAGTGACGATTGTATTCTTGGAATTTGAATTCCAAATAATTGGTAGAAGTTATCTAAATCAGCCGTATTCTTGTGTCTCAACGAATGACATGTTATCTCTAAAATCAGAAATGGGATTTAATGGCACTATATTAGGAAGCTATTAGATTCTGATGCTGTGGCGACCTTTTAATGAAATACAATATGATTCTTATGATTGATGAGGACACAAGGCATGAACAGGCACTGCAGTGGTACTTTCAGAGTGATTGACGAGAACGGAGATGGCTCTGCTCCCTCCTACACATCTACCTTTATTTCTAACACTGAGTAGTGTTCCTCTCTTCTTTTCTAGGATCTACCCCTTCCAGTCACCCTTTCTTACTCCTTTCACTTTTACTTGATCCTTAATCTTATCAATGTTAGGAGTATCCTTGAAACTCCCACATTATATCTTTGTGACTGGTTGTATGTTCTACTCTCGATGATTTATTCTTATTGTTAATGATTACATGTGTTCATAAATCAAATCATCTTATTTTATTTATGAAGAATCGCAAATGTGTCAAGGGAAACTACATAAGCCGCAAGTAGTTCTATGTAAAGGACTGATACTATTATTTCATATATATTTGGCTTCCTGTATTTTTAATGTTTCCAGTTGCACAAATGAGAGAGAGAGAGAGTTAGAACTCTGTATCTAGCTTTCCAGTAAAGGTGCTTGAATGAAAACTGTTCTGTAAATTGAAATATTTATTGCATGATATCCTTTAAATAATACTTAGAGAATTGCCTTATCGTTAAGACTTTTAACATAGACATTCATGTGTGAGCCCAGAACATCTGTAATAAATCAGTCAGCCATATAAATCTATCTGGATGCCATCTACATTTTTTTATTAGTTTCCTTATCCACAAACTTTGTAAAACTAAGCTTTAAGAGATTGACAAAATTGCCTAGTACGGGAAGCATGAGGACATGCATCAACCATTTACGCTGTAGTGTTTTAATGCTAATGTACACTTTGTTGAGATCATAAATAGAAATATGAAATTGAACAGAACCAAAATGTGAACCAAAAAAGGTATTAGAAAGAATTTTATGGTTTATTGAGGTGTACATATTCTATTTCACTTTGGATTTGAACTTGTGCTTCGGATTTGAACTTGTGATCTCCACAGAAAATACACATTTCTTAATAGTATGCCAGTTCAAGTTGCACACCAGCCACAAGTGAACACCATAGATGTGGAGTTCCCATCGGCTTTAACACTTCATATTAGAGAGCTTTAGCTCAATGATCAAAAGAGGATTTATGAATGAGGTCTGAGTTTGAGTTGTACACAACTCAAGTAGGGAGTGTTGCCAAGAGGGTTTATAGGGCCACATTGTTAATTTTTCATAAAGCAGCATCGTTCTTTACATTGATAGTTACATTTCTTCACCAACATGTTAAGTTCACCCCAAATAATTTTTCCATTGAACAGATCTATATCATTAATCATCAGAAAATGAAACTATGTAGAAAGAACAGCACCATCATCATCATCATCTAAAAAGCGGAAAGTAAAAGATCAAAGGAAGAGAAGCATGAACACATAGAGACACCAAGATTGGTCCGAGAACAGGGCAAAATCCACTATGGGGAAAACCCTTGGAAATGCTTCTTCTTAGATCTTCATTGAATGATTCAGCAACAAGAGTACAATGATCCATGAGTACATATCTTTACGATGCAGAAAACAAATAACATACAAGAATTAAAACCATACCCAAGCGTCTGCATGAAGGACACTGAATCTGAGAACTGAAATGCACTGACACTGGCTGTAGCAAACTGATGAACATGATTGAGACTGAATGAGGACTGAAGATGCATCTGCAACGGAAACAAACAGATCTGATCTACAGATCTATAATACCAAAACATGGATCTGAAATATCACCAAGTGATCTCAACTCTGAAGTCCTAGATCTGAATCTAGGAGACTGTCAATAACGCTTTGACACAACTGTGACTGAACGACTCAAGTCTGGAAGTGCTGCGCAATCAACTGAAGGTGATCCAAATCCGGACTGCCTAGTAACTCTCTCAGCCGTGGCCTTAACATACTCAGCCCACAGCTCTAGGGCTCTGAGCTGCTACCACAACACCTTGTGCCCGCGGCTGAGCTTCAGAACAACCCGATCTGACCTCAAGGCTTTGGCCGCGGGCACAACACACGCTGCCTGCGGCTCTGCTGACCCAGGCCTTTACTGCCTGCGGCTCGGCCCAATAGATCCAGATCTGGAATGTGATCTCGATCCAATGTGTGCCACTGCGCGAGCTCCTTCCGACGTACCTATGTGAGCCAAGAAATCAAAAATACGACCAAAAACGAAAATAACATGGAGAAGATCTCATGAGCGAATGTGTGCAAATGAACTTTGTGAGTGACCGCTTGGGCCTTTGATCGAATCAACATGTGTTTAGGCCAACTCATAAAATATTAAATTAATTCATAACTTGACTTCTGCTTAACCGATTGGGGCGATCTATAGGTCGATTTTGATCCTCTCGAAAAGAGGAATCTAATTAAGTTATTATCTTAATCACCTGAGCTGTCCAATGTGGAATTTGACCTTAGTTGCAAAAATAAACACTCCCTCTCAACTAGGAAGAATTCCACTTTGCAATCTCTTCTTGTAGTTCTCTGTATCATGGAGTTATCACGACTCAACATAATCTGCTCATATCTGATCATCGATCAATATGCCATTATGATATTCATGTATCATCACGTGTCGTCACTGAACATCTATGTCATATAGTCGTCATGCTGTGAACCTTCTCATTACAAATCATCAAAGTACTCTTCATGCTTATTTTTGTTTATCTCTTGACTGTTTATGCTTGTATGCTGAACATTCTTGGATCTAGAAGAAGAATTTGTCACCTGAGGGGAGTTTGGGCTGCAACCATTCATTCATTGGGCTATCATCATGCAATATTTGCCATCGGGCTATTACCCGAAATATCATCACCAGAGAGCATATCAATAGGGAGCACATCTCGGGGAGCGCATCTCCCGAAATCTCATGGGGGAGCTATACCTCTACAACCCCATATCTAGCAAATAGGATACCCATCCACGCAGGGGAGATCATTTCGACCCTTGTGTCACATCGGGGAGCTCACTTTCAACTTGGAATCACATAGGGTTATCCCAAACCATCCTATTGCCTGCTGATTTTTCCATTGATGACCTTGAATAGTCATGTGGTAGAACAACTACATCATAATCCAGCTTGGATGAGATACCCAACTTACCAAAAGGTAAGGATCACACACCTCCAAGCCTCCTCAACCCATTGGCCAAATGGGGAGGGCCAATCCCAACAAACCCTGTGGGTATGATGCCAACTGGGGTATACTCTGCAATGGACAAAGGTGGAGGAGATACTCAACTTGTCAAAACAGACAAGGATCACACACATCCCACGGGTGGCAGATAGGGGAGAAACTTCTTCGACCCTATTGTGTAGAGTTCCCTCAACCCCAGGAAACCTCAATCTCAATTCCTCATTCTGGGAGCTCAAACAGAGAGGAGGAAGCACTGGCTCAGTGTCCTTGATCAACGCTGCTCTCATCTGGTATGTGCAGATTCTTGTACCTACAAGACATCAAATTGAGTGCTATGTTAGAGCATACATCATCATGTAAATCGCAACAAGACACCAATAACAACAAGATACCAAAACCTTCCTCCCTCTCATTGAGGTGTCAAATGCGCATGGATACTATAATCATCCTCCCTCTCACGGAGGTGTCAATCACAAGCCTCAACTTGTCTCAAACAACTGCGCTATCTCAAATGAATGGAGAACACATAGTCCCAACTATACGTATTTGGGGTTCTCTGTCATCATCGTATATCCATGTCTTATCCTTTTCATGCTCGATCAACTCTCTAAGGAGCTTCTACATCATGCCTCATAGCTAGCCTATCTAGCGGCATTGTACCCGACCTCGGTCGTGCTATGGACCTCTCGTCTAAAGTGTCATGGCAGATCTCATACTAAGGTAGCATCCAAATGTGCTCATCAATCCAAAACATCATTAGTTGATTCATGCAGCTACATATCATGGGAGAAATATCTCGACCAAATAAAAGATGTTTGCTGGCAATTCTGAGTGAAGAAGCTCAATCATGTTCTATACACATCATATACAGATGAATGTTCAACACGGAACATCAATGCTTCAACCAACTACCAGATACCATATCACATTCACTCAACATTTGAACTTTAAATCAGAGTATCCAAGGATTTACATTACACTAAGGAATTTCAACAGTCTTGCTATATGGAATTTCTTTCCCAAATTCCAGAGATCAATTTATCATGCCATGATACATCATTATGATATTCAAAAGTCATCTCCCTCCTACTTAGATTTTCAGAGGCTCATTACCTGTAAATGATAGACTATCAGTATGAATAATCATAGCCAAAAAAATCAAGGTCATACCTTGGAACCCATTATCCTGACTTCACCAGATAATAGTCACATACAAACAAATCTGAATCAAGGAGTTTTCATCACACAATACTCTCGATGAGCCTAAGGCCTTATCATGCCGACATAACCAGCCTTACTCAAATCAATGTTGAGTCAACAAAATCAACTCATTAGAAGTCAGTTACAACTATTATCAAATACATTGATTGCATAGTTATCAAATCTTTCAACCAGAGACAAGTAGCACACATATCAAGTCTTGACTTCATTTCATGTCAAGCTCTCAAGTCTATCATTTAACATGTCATTATAGGCCATTTCCGTCATTAGATGTAAGTGCATACATATTACAGTTAAATCATGCATGTTCTAATAAGTCACAACAACCATTGTGCTAGGAACAAAGAGGTAAATACAGAACCATACGTCTGTATACTCACATACGACACTGAAGGTCAATATGTCTACATAACATAGTCATCTGGGAAAATAAACCATCACCAGATCAAATCATGTCAAATCCAAATGTGCAATCACGATAAGATGTATAAATCCAGACATGTCTCAATCATTAAGCATCATGTCAAGAGTACGAAACATAGTTTATTAATATCAACTAGCCTTAAACACAATGACATATCCATATGAATGTCTCAATCACCCGCACACACAAGTTTAGTTAAAATATATGAACTTTATCAACTAACAGATCTTACTGGAATCATCAATGCATCTGCAACACTGACATTTTCCAAGTGACCATATGATTTCATGCTCAATTCCAGTAATACTAGAAATCAGTTCACAAAGACAAGACAAATCAAAGATCCATGGATTCAGAGTACAAACCAAATTCATTATACAAAAATTCAATTATGTTTCTCTCAGGCATAGTTACATCTATGAGCCTTCCTTTGCGTAAATGAGGCTCAACCCTCCGCTGTGGATTAACCAATGTGAAACACTCACAAATCATATTTCAATAGCAATCATGAGTAAGATTCTTTTAGGAGAGAAGTTCTCCCTCTGAATGAGATTCCACATCTTTCATATCATCAACCTATGTTTACAGGGATCAAGTAATGACAAATCTATCATAAACACATATCTATCATGATCATCATTATCATGTCATCCATCTTTCCTCAAGGGTTGGACTAGAAAGATCAGTGCGACAAGCTGCTGTGACAACACAACCTTAAGATTCAATAACAATACATCAACTTAAAGCATTCAATTTCACTGCATGCTATAACCACTGATAGTCATCAATCTGTTGTTGGAAATACTGAGAGGGTGGTGAATCAGTTTTTCTTTTCAATTGTTATTTTTCCCAGTTAGATCACTTATATTTAGAATACAAAATGAACAATAAGAATAAATGCTTTTATTAAATTCTTTTTTTACAATAAATCAAGTACAATATATGTATGGCTCCAACCCTAGATGAAGACACCAATCTTCAATCTCCCAGGCTCCAACCTATATTTTCCAAGCACCGACTTGGACTTCCAAGGCTCTAACCTTGTCAATTCTGAGGCACCAACCTTAAGAGCTCCAACCTGGTCTCTTGAGGACTCCTATCTTCTAGGGCTCAAACTCTATCTTCCAAGGCACCAACCTTGTCTCTATAAGGCTCCAACCTCCTGCTTCATTTCGTCAATATATATTTGGTTATACTTATGGCTCTCAATGTCTTCTTCAACGAGCCCTGACAATCTTCAGCTTACTCTTCACTGTAATCTACACATCACGTCATCAATGACAACCTTTTCTTCGTAGAAGGTGTCACTGCTGCTCTTCATCATACCCAAACAATTTCTCCAAGTTACCTCATGATGGCTGCATTACGGTTTCCAATGATTCTTCCAAGATCAACTTCCAGATGCCTTCAATGATGCCTCAAGGCATTTTCAATAAGTTGTCCCAAGAAATGTCTTCAATAGCCTTCTCTAAGAGTGTCTTCAATAGGCTTCTCCAAGAGAGTCTTGAATCATAAATTTCTCTACAAACTACTCCTTCAATGGTTGCTCCTAAAAAACCTCTTCAACATGTATATCAAATTTGCTCCAAGAAACTTCAAAGAGCTACTCCTATTTCTTGTCCAAATTTAGTCTTCACAAGGCTTCAGGGACTTTTCAAAGATCACCCTGTTAGGTTCCCGTGATTTGGAAGATTGATGGACCAAATGACGGAGTAACATCAAACCAATCTTTGGAGCGCTAGGACCTAGCCTTCCTGGACTCAGAGAGGGCTCTCTCTAATGAAGCGAAGGATGTGAGCTTGTTCGCTTAGTTTGTTTAGATTTTAGGCTAGTTGTTAAGTGTGTTTGTTTGTTTGTTTTTAGTTGTTTGGAGGAAAAACTGATCGAGTGGATCAAAATAGAACAAGAAAATGAGATCAACTGGGCTATGGGGTCAAAAGCAGGCCAAGGATGTCAAGACAATGGGTAGGGTGTACTGCAGAGCCGATTTAGTATAGTGAATGGATATTTCAGGTGGTTTATGAAGTGAAATGAACATCAAGTTGGTGCAAGACAAGGGGATCTTAAGTATAAATAGTTTAAACAACAAGTATTCATGTGGTAGGGCTAACCATTAATCACTATGAATCCAACTCAAACTGATAGATGCATAAAATAAACATTCAGGTGACGCATAGAGGTATAAGACCCTCTAACTGTGGGAAAATCACCTTCAGTGGTTGAGAACACATGTAAGACAAACCAACAGCTCAAAATGTGGAAAGGAAACTCCTAAGCAACACATTCAATCTGATGAGAACTTTGAACTAAGTCTTCAAGTATAGGCAGAGGGCAAGATCGAAACAAGACCTCTCTGATTTAACCTAGACAGTCAATACTTCAAAGGAGATTTCTTTAATGAGGTTTAAACAACTATGAGTAAGCAGGGCATACCATGAATCAAACAAGATAGCATGTCATATTAATCATTAAGGAAATAAATAACAAGTTCTTAGTGGACCAAAGAGCAGTTAAGAATCCTTTGACATGACCAAGAAAGATGAAAACATAGACGCTGTAATGAATCAAGAAATTTGATGAGCCTCCATGGGCATACCTCAAACTATTCTTTACTGACCTACAACAAGCAAGAAGCATGGATACATATGTGAAAGACTAAGAAAACATAATTGAAAAGAAGTACAATACCATTTACCAAGCCATGGAATCCTGCACATAGATCCTCTCCATCATCTAGGCAAACAAGTCAAGCTATTCACTTCATAAAACAAGTTTGATCATCAAAACTCATAACATATATTGCTCTAAGCTCAGTGAAGTTCTTAAGCTCTTCAAAGTCCAGTTTGTTTATCAACTCTTCAACCAACAATATTACAATGATTCTCCATGAGTTATATAGTAGAATGAGAAGATAAGCTTCACAAAACTGACTAGAAGCTCATAGGCTAAAAACTAATATCTGATTTTGTCCTTGAAGCTTTGCAAAGCCCAATGCACAAAATATCTTCAAAATATCTATAAAATGCTAAAAAAGGAAAAAATATTGACTTTTCGTTACTGAAAATGGCTAAAAAAGGCCTAATGCATATTTGGATAAGCCACTACAGAAAACTGCCTTTTTGCCAAAATGCTATAGGAACGTAACATCAGAAAATTCTCTGTTTTGCAGACAACTTTTGAGGGACCTCCCGATGTTGAAATGAGGCCCGTGATGGCTCGTTGGAAAGCCCTAGATGTATAGTTTCTGAAAATACTTGATTTTTCCCAAATTGATCACTGGAAGTATGTAAAAAACTGAACTGAGTGGAAAAAACCAAAAAATAGCCTTTGCTGATATGTGAGGCAGAAAGTAAAAAAAATCACTGTTTTTCGCCTTTTTGGGGGATCAAAACACATCCTTTGGATCTAAAATTTTCTGAGTAGTTGCCCCTAAATTTATTCCATCCAAACAAATGAGTTTCATCAGCTGAGGATGCTCCCAGCACCCATGGCAGTGCCTTGAAAAATGTGCAATTATGGTCAAAAAACACACAAAATAAAATCCTGTCAAAATTTGCTCAATTGTGGTGAGAAAGCTCCTCATGGATTCTTAGAAGCATGCCTGGAAGCTCGGGCCAAAATTCCAAGCCTAGATGTGTTCTTTTCGTCTTTTCTCACTGGGCGCCCTCTTTGGGCAGTTTTGAGTTTTTCTTGGTTTTCTTCCTTGTTGTTTGACATTTTAGCTTTGGCGAAGAAGTCACGACCCCTTGCCTAGGAGAGGTAGCTAGCACATGCTTTAGAAAATCTTCTTCATGCTCTATGTTTCCAATGTCTTTCTTTGGGCTGCTTTTGTCTTTTTGTTTCATGCTGCTCCCTTCGGAATGCTCACTGTTTTGTGTTTGTTTGCCATCATTATTGCTTGCTTGAGGGCTGTCATGCTTCTCATAATTAGTATACTGGTTGCCACTTTGTTCCTCTTTATGACTGCTGTGTTCGCTGCCATTATGTTCTTCCTCCTCACTGCCATGTTTAGACTCTTTACTTTGTCTCTCATCATTACTAGTTTGCTTTTTGTCACTTTGCCCTTCCTTGGAGGAATTTTTGCTTCTGATACCCTTTACTGACTCACCAAGACAAATTGTTCAAATGATCACTGAAATAGGTCCTCAACCAAAAACACTTTATCCTCTTTGCAAGACTAAGTTTGTCCCTAGTTGTCAAACAAGTTTTTGTTAAGTGAAAACAAGCTCCCTTCTTATGAACTTTGTTGTGAGCAAAGGGCTTTTAATAAAATCTTATTTGTGGTTTATGAAGACAAGTCCCCTTTCCTTTTGACACTAAAACTTTTCCTCTTAATTACTGCTTCTTTGAAATCATTGTTTTAAGAGCTGAGCAAACCTCTTATAAACTGATAAAAACTATTTTCCCCAATCACTGTCTTCCTTTGTAATCACTGCTTCTCTGTGGTTTTGATACACATGGTGCTCTTTGAAATTACTGCTTTAAGAGACTCCTTTAAACTGATTTAAAGACCCTCTATACAAAACTCTATTTTCCTTTATAGACTATGTATATCCTTAGCTTACTCACAAGAAACAAACTTTAGACTTTCACAAGGTACTAGTCTTTCAAAAAGTGATTCCTTGTCTTATGTAGTTCAAACCTTTAATATGAAATGATGGATCTCCTTGTTTAATCACTGTTTCCCCTGTGTTTTTTAGACAAACAGGCTACTTTGAAAACAACAATGTTTTCCCTTTTGAAATATCACTGACCCTTTGATGATCACTGTTTTATTAAGTCTAGCAAAACAATCCTTTTTGGATGAAGATCATTTTGTTTTACCAAAACAATAGTCTCCTTGTCACTGATTAAAAGGCCTTCTAAACAAAATCTGTCCCTCTTTAATGATAATTGTTTCTTTTAAAGGCAAACAAGTCTTTCTTGATGAAGATAAGACTACTTATCTGACTGTGTTCCTTTTCACAAATGTGCAAACAGATTTCCTTTTACTTATGAAGACAGACTTCCTCTCCTTTTACCATAACAAATGCTTGGTTCTGTGTAGGACTGATTTTCTTTTGAGCAGTCAATCTATTTTTCTTTTAAGAAAAAAGGTGTTCTTTGAAATCACTGTTTTTTCCTTTAAATCAAAATTGGGCCAAGAGTTGTAAATACCTTTGAAAAAATATGTTTTGCTATGTTTGGAGGCGAGCTTGTTGTGTAAAAGTCTAGTCTTTAACACCTTTGATGGCCTCTTTGAGTATTGGCCCTAGCTGGCAAAAACCGTGTTCAAAGATGGTTGGAGCCTGAACGGAAAGATGCGTTCAAAGATGTTTGGAGCTTGAACGGAGGAGCGTTCAGAGTTGGTTGGAGCCTGAACGGAGGAGTGTTCAGAGATGGTTGGAGATTGAATGGAGGAGCGTTCAGAGATGGTTGGAGCCTGAACGGAGAGATTCCTTCAGAGATGGTTGGAGCCTGAATGGAGAGAAGCGTTTAGAGATGGTTGGAGTTTGAACGGAGGAGCGTTCAGAGATGGTTGGAGCCTAAATGGAGAGATGCGTTCAGAGATGGTTGGAGCCTGAATGGAGGAGCGTTCAGAGATGGTTGGAGTTTGAACGGAGGAGCGTTCAGAGATGGTTGGAGCCTGAACGGAGAGATGCGTTCAAATATGGTTGGAGCCTGAACGGAGGAGCGTTCAGAGATGGTTGGAGCCTGAACAGAGGAGTTTTCAGAGATGGTTGCTGGGCACCTGTTGAATGATGGCATAGGCGTGCCACGCAACGTTACAGGCGTGCCACGCCTCTATGCAAAGTCTTTTTGTGGGTGCTTACAGGCACGCCGCACTACTGTACAGGCGTGCCACGCATGGATTCACGCTTAAATGCGTTTAAAAAACACTCCCTCTTTCGTGAACTTGCCTGTACAGTGGTGAATGGCACTTGTTCGATGCCTGTTATACCTTTAGGTCAGGTTTTCTCCTTTGCCTTTTGAAAGAAATTTTTTAAAGAAAGTCTATGTGTATTCGTATTTTGAGGCAGCCTTTTAACAACTGTTTCACCTTTTTTTTAAACAGTCTTTTTGAACCTTCTGTCACATTCAATAGAATGCTTCTAAAAAATGATATTGTAATCCACAGTTTGTGAGGTAAGAGGTTCTCTAAACCATGTTTTAATCCTCTGATTTTAATCAAGGAGATCATCCACTTAAAACCACCAATGCAGCCTCTTAGAACCTAATATGCAAATCCACTTGTTTATGAAGTGATGAAGGTCATTATCCTTTGATTGAAAACATTTCAAAATGTAAATTCCCTGTGTCCTTTAAAACTTTGTCTTTTATCATTTGATGGAGGCACCCTTTCCGTGAAAGTGAAATATGGCTTAATCACACCTTTTAACCCTTTGAATGAGCTGTTTCATGGTGCAAATCTTTTGGAGAGCTGACCCTCTGTCTTTTTGTGAAGGAGGCCATTGTTGAAGTTTGCCAAACCAACTGCCCTCTTCGAAGGAGGTTTTCATCACTGTGTTTTTCTAACCATCTGCTCTTGAAGGAGGTTATATTAAAGTGTCTTTAAACTTCTGCTCTTTGAATAGATCATTTTAAGGAGTCGCTGTGTTTTTTTTTTCCACTTGTCATTTTGAATCATCTCCTTTCAAACAGTCCCTTTGTTCTTCATTAAGACTTTGATTGTGATTTTTGTCTTTCTTATCACTATGTATCTTTGAAATTTCAGACAAGAAACATGGTTTTGATTATGAAAGTGCTCTTTGTCTATCCATTGGGAAAGGCACTTGGATAGATTGCAATGGTCTTCTCCAAAACTGTGACCTAGCACATTATCTGAAAGGGTTTAATAAAAACATTCTCACTACAGCCTTTGAAAACACCATGTATCCATTGTTTTTTGAAGTAAGGAGGTCCTTTTAAACCAAGATTTGACCTATTGTTTTTCATCAAGGAGGTGACCTTTAAAAACCACTAATGCAACTTCTTAAAACCATATAAAAACAACAGTGTTTGTTCTTATTCACATTGAAGGTTTTCTTCTCCAAGACCATGATGTGTTTTATCTCCTCGAAGGCTGTCTTGAAACTTGGAACACTGTGTTATGCCCTTTCTCATTCACACTGTCTCTTTGTATTCAGTTGCAGAAATAACTGTAAAACCAAGCTAGCTCTACCTTCTTGGCCATTAGATGAGGTTGCTCTTTAGTTAAAAACTATAACTTCTGATTTATCCTTTGAAGGAAGGCTTTTGTAAACATAAGAACAGAGGCCTTTAGCACCATTATGCCACTGTTTGGTCTTTTATGTGAAAGAGGCCTTTACCTTATCATTTCTCTTTTGTTTCATCATTATTTCTCAACTTGTTTTTTAAACAGGGACCTTTATCAAACACAATTTTGAAACCCTGCTAATGCATCCATTGTTCATCTTTGGAGGAGGTGGCGCAAAACAATCTCTGAAGTTACTTAAGAACATGTTGGCCCTCTGCTTATATGTGAAGGAGGCCACAACATGTCTTCTTAATCCTCTGCTTTTTATGAAGGAGGTTATCATCATTGTTTCTAACCATCTGCTTTTCATATAAGGAGGTTATCATTATACACATGAAATCTTATCTATTTCAACACCGTGTCACTTCTCTGTAGTATATGTCTCTGCTTGAAGAATACCAAGAGGAAAAAAAGTGAATTTTGACATTTGTCATTGGTAAAATCACTTGAACCTAAAGTCCTCTTTGCTTTATGAGGCATTGTCTGAGATGTATATTCTTTTTGTAAAATATCACTGAGAACACTAGATCAGAAACAAAGTGATTTGTATATAGAGAATGCTTACTACCAAACATCATTGACTAACCTTCCTTTGACTGTGTTTTCAGGGGTACCTTGAAATTGCTTTTGACTAATGTTCACATCCCAGGCTCAAGGTAACATAAGAAGCAACTGTCTTCTTATGCCCTACATGATGATACCCTTTGGAAAGTTTATGCAGCACTGCTTTTGGAGGAGATACTGAAACACTGTTGATCAACATTACATCAGTCTTTTTTATTCATGTGACTTGGAGGATGATCTCTGTTCTTCAGGCAGTTCTTGGATTTAAAACCATACCTATTAGTTGCCCTTCACTCACTGCACTCCATTTGTTTCACTGATGGCAAACTAATTCAACATGAGAGACCTGTTTGAACTTGTCCCTTTGCTCTGTTTGCACACTGATCATCATTATATTACACCCCTACAGAGATGTAAAAACATATGACTTTGAACCTTGGAGAGCTCCTTTGGTGTTTCAAGGAGATTATGCCTGAGCTAAGCATACTTCTTCAGATAGTGAACATCCTTATCTTTTCCTGATCTGGATCTTTGTGAACTTTTTCTGAAATGAGACAAAGTGACCTCTTAGTGTTGTGCAACCTATGGATAGACCAAGACTTGTTTTGCAGAATAGGAACTAATTCAAGGCTGACTGGTACTAGGCACATGCTTTTTGGCTTAAGATATCTTAGCCAAGGAAAAAACTTCTTAAACACCACTATCTAACTTAGGGACAATTTTGACAGATTCTGAGTGTTTTCTTAGGCATGATCAGATTTTTAAATGACAAGATGACCAGGGATAGAGTTGTAGACACTTTGTTCAACCTTTGGACAGTGAATGACATGAAAACAAGGGTAAATGACAGCAGATAAACCAAGCTAAGACAACTCTAGACAAGGATATTTTTCTGAAACAAGATAGGACTTGAAAACTGGAGATTGTTCTTATCACAGACTGACGGGTGTTGGAAATGTTGTCATTGATGGAAAAGGGGATGGAAAAGGAGAAGACAACACCTAAACTATCCATAAGGCAAAAGAGACAGAGAGGTAGCAGATGAAACAGAAGATCTGAAGCAGAAGCAGCAGAGGAATTAGAGACAGAGCACTAAAGTTGAAAGGGCCTGAAGGAGTTTAATACAGAGGTTTATTTATGTATTAGGGGTTTAATACAACTTGCAGATGAATGCTGGAGAGGATAGAGTTAGAGTAGACCTGGAAACCCTGAAGTCTTGTAAGCCGACGAGTAGTAGAAGGGCCATTTGACCTGAATATCTGGCCAAGACCAGGAGGGTTTTGTAGTTGAAACTGTTCCTAATTTCTATGTGGAAATGTGTGTATTCTTGATTAAACTCTGCACGAAGAATATCGAATTCCATGGGCAAGTGTGAAGCTCTGCATTGTGGGTTAATTTTGTGGCTCTATGTGAAATAGAGCATTGTTACAGGTTTGCAGTCGCATCTTTGAGAAGGATCGACCACTGAAGGGTCGACCCTATTGGAGGAAATCAATTCAGTCCTCGATTTCATAAGATTTGGTTAAGACATTGCATTGGTAGAATCAAATTCTGTGGGAGGATGCTTGAATCCCCACGATTATTGTATGAATGGACTTTGAATTCCAGTAGATAAATGTATGAGCAATGCGGAATGTAACCAATTAAATTTGGGGTTTAATGCCTTCTATGTGTCGGTGAAGAAATCAGCTTCATGTCGATATTGTGATTGAATGCGCTGAGAACTGTAATTGAATTCAGTGTGACAAAACCCTGTATTAAGAGTTAATGTTAATGAATTGATTCATTTCGAGAAGCAATGTAAAGTTTTCCCTATAATTTTGTGGAAGTTCAGTTTGAATCCACGAAAGTAAATTGTGAAGCCAATGAGGTCATGATCCCTGATGAAGGCGTAATTGAGTTATCCTCTCGTTATAATTGTGTGAAGTCTGACTTCAATAAAATCGGAGCCTTAACTTACAATTGAGTGTGATAAAATGGTGTTGAAGCTTTGTGTACTTGCAAAATTAGAGCCATTTGAAGGGGTGCAAGTTCGCATATAGATTAGAAGCAAGTCTGCGGGCTCTGGTCGTAGACTGTGGCGTAACTAATCTTGGTTAAAGCGCTTTTATGAAATCCTGAACCAAGGCGCAGAGTTGAAGGACGGGTTAAGTAAAAAATTGCTAAAGAGTCATAAGGGAAGCGATGGTGGAACCCTGAGATAAGAGCAAGCAGAATTGTGAGAACAAACAATAAAGGCGGTTTCAGGGAAGAAAACCAGTGGAATCACGTTGTTTCGAAGGTGGTAAGCGGAATTGAGATTTCGAACGCGATCTGGGTCTACATACGACACGTGGCAAAGGGTGGTATTTGAATACCATCCTCATCGCGTGATTTTTATGAATTAACCCACGAGCATCTAAATCGCGCGAGATCCGTTTGTGTCCGTCGGATGATGATAGTCGATGCAACAACTCCTCAACCGTCAATTGAAGAGGTGAGTTATATTCGCTATGGGACCCATACGAAGTTAATGGTTGTGGTCTTGATATAAAGCCCAAGAGCTTAATATATGTTGATACAATTTACTCACGAGGTGTTGAAAGCGTTGAAATATCGTAACTGTTGTGGGTTAGCCATTGTATGTAGCAGTGCTTGAGTTTAAACCTCGAGTCAAAGGTCGGAGTTTATATAATTGCTGTGGTTGGAGTTTTATACGGTGGTGTGTTGATTAAGGGTGAAGGCGCATACATAATTGGACCGAGGGCTATGTATTAAATGAAAACCCTTGGCTTTGGTTTGATGAGTTGAGGTGAAATAATTATATGTATTGTTATTAACGGACCAAGGTCTAAAGTGTGGGGTATAGAAGAATCCCTGCATATGAAGATAACAGGTAAAGGGAATATGATATGAGGGTCTTATAACCCTTGTAGAAACAGGCTTCGCACATTTTGGTACAATTTCATCATTCAATTGTCATAAGAGGGGTTTAAATCCAAGGTTCGGACCGTTGTCCAATTAGTTATAAAGTGGATTGTAACCTTAGAGGTATTCAATGGAGCTTTCGGAATTAAGTGTTGAAATTGCCAGACTTTGGTTTGGATGTTTATTTAAATTGCCAACTCAAAAAGAAAGAATGATGTAAGAGATTTCCCAGATTGTTTGGGACCTATTGGGCTAAGTAATTGAATGCTTTTTATGCACAAGGAGGGAAGTTTATTATATGGCTGCACAACCATAGATGTATGAGAAACTATCAGAGCTTCCGCATAGTTCTAGAGTACCCATATTTAAAAGTATTGGGGGCAAAAACCATTGAAGTTTCGCATAGAAGAGCATATTATATGCGTGAGTGTTATTGCTATGGTTTTATAACCATTTATTATCGGTGAAGAAGTCTTCCACGTAATTAAATTGCCAGTTCAGTAAACACATTATCAAAATTTCCCAGATAAGGAAATTGTGTTGGATAGAAAATAGGAGGTGCATTTTTATTTGCATAGAGAGAAAAATCAGGGATTGTGGGTTTTACCCTGTCTCATAAAGTAGTTATATATGCAAATACACAATTGCAGTGAACAGGTGAATATGCACAGGAATGAAAATGTGGTTTTGACAGGTGTACATGCGCAGGTGCACAGAGTTGCAGTAAACAGAGGTATACATAACAGTTACTTAATAGCAGCAGAAAAGACAAATCCAACAAAGCCAAAGGCCAGAAAAGGGGCTGAGTGAAATTGTTTTATTGTAACTGAAAATGTGAATGTAAATGTTTTTATATTGTTTGTGATGCATTGGAAAGTCTCTAGAGGAAAACAAAAATCCCACTGTAATATTTGAATTAATACATATTGTTGTATTTTTTTCTGAATGAGATGGTAAAAGAAATGAGAAGGTAGAAGGAAAAGAGGCATGGCTGTCCATTTCAAATTACCGGTGGAATGCTAACAGTCATAAGGAAATATCTATAAATGATATCACCTTGACATGCATAGAGAGGTTAGGGAGTGAGGTAAGAGAATCCAGAAATGAAGCAGTAAGGTAAAGAAGAAGGAGGAGCTGATAGAGAATCCGAGAAGATGCTGAGATGATGCAGGGCAGATATGAGGACTGATGGATAGTAGAAGAGAAGGTACAGAACACAGCTGATATCCAAGGTAAATCAACAAGTGTTTTTCTTTTGAAAGAGTAAGGAAGTTGGAGCTTCCCTATCAAGTTGTAGCTTGATAGATGTCAGTTGTAGCTGACTGAGGTTGGAGCCTCCTGTAGGTTGGTGCCTGCAGAAAATTGATGGGAGTTGGAGCTTCCTTGCAAGTTGTAGCTTGCAGAATTGAGGTAGGAGCCTCCTGTGGGTTGGGAGCCTACAGAAAATCAGTGGTGAGAGGGAGTTGGAGCTTGCCTTTGCATCACAACAATAATAAGATGTGGTTTTCTCCCTTTATGTGTTTCCACTTATATCTGGTGTCTATGTGCATGATGTCTATGTGTTGATATGGTATATTTATTCTGTTAATACTTGCTGCTCACATATTAAGACTGCTGGTACATTATCTAATCTGCTTATTAATTGCTGCTCACAAATAAAGATTGCTCACGCATTTTGTTGATCATGAAATGAAGGTGTTAATAAATTTTAATGAAAAGTTTTAAAAGTCCATGAATGTGTTAAACTGATTCACCCCCCCCCCCCCTCTCAGTTTAAATTCCTACAGAAGTAGAAGCTAGCAAGAACATGATTTGCAGAGAAACAAACAGAAACAAGCAGATACATGAAAAGACAGAGAATGAGAGGATGAAACAATCAACTGCTAAAGGCTCATACGCTCCTGAGGATGCATTGAATAAATTTGGAAGATGTCAAAGAAGGTTCTTTCCTCCTGTGGGAAGTATCACTTGTTTTTCTTGCCACAAACCAGGACATGTTGCAGCACATTGTAAGACAAAGAGAATCAATGTTAACCATCAAAAGATGCAGTAAATGAGAAGAAAATCTCAAGCAAGCAAATGGAAAGGACAATCTTTCACCAGGTACACAAATAATTTCCATGGATACTGTTATGCATGCAATAATTTTGGACATAAACTAGTTGATTGTAAATTGTGTTAAAAAAGGGGAATAAAATATTATACACAGCTCAAACATACCTTGGTAAAGTAATATGTTATGTATGCCTCAAACATGGTCACAAAGCAAAGGACTGTAAACTGCCATATATATTAAAGAACTCTAGACAGATGATGAAATCAAAGCAAATCAAACAAGACTATGAATCTAAAAGAAGTGCAGACATTATGATGAATGCCAATAAAGTATGGAAAGAAAAGAGAAAGGGGGAGCCTATTATCTCAATAACATAATGAAAACATCATAGTCTCAGGGGGAGCTGCTCTAGGAAACAAAGCTAATATTCAACTAGTGATAAATATGAAGCAACATCTCAGGGGGAGAGCAGTTCATAACTAGTCCCCACAAAAGCAGTCTAAGAAGGGCTCCATGAAATGAGAACAACTATGAGAACAGGAAGGGAAAGGAACATCCCTCTAACAGAGAACTACTGAGGAAGAAGATGATCTGAAGCATTCAATAGCTGACAAAGTGATGGAAGAAGAGAAGGAAACAAGCAACCATGATAGTAGAGAGAACTTCAACCATAAACCTGAAAGCTAAGAAGACATCAGCACATTAAGTGATGATCACACTGTGCATCATACTGCTAGAATTAACAATGAATCACATTAAGAAGGATAAGTAAGAAAAGTGCCTATCATCATTTCATTACATCTTTCATTTATAAAAAGTCCCCTTGGAGGAATGCAGTTAAGTATGTAATAAATCTTTGAGTAATCAGCCCATGAAGATTCATAGAAAAGAAATTGAAGATGCCTTCCCAAAGATCTTTATATTAGAACTGTTGAATTGATTTTAAAGCAACAATGATTCTGGAGCAGTCCTAGAAAGGAACATGCAGTGACATTCTTTCAAATCAGAATGAAAGAATAAGTAGCAGGTTAATGATGCCAAGATCTAATTCAGTAGACTGATGGTTGTTGGTGTGAACAATGAAAATATCAATAGTAGAAACTATGGGTTCATGTGCAAGCTAAAGAGAAACCTCTGCATATTTTATTAAGGTAATATCAATTGGTACTTGGTATAAGCAACATACCTATCAACAGAATATCAAGTGTTATCATGGAGCAGCAGTGGTATGATACAGGTCCTTAGGATCAAAAGTTTATGGCAGAAGTGCATCAAGGTAGTATTCTCAACGTTATTTGCATTCAACATGAAAAGGTTAGTAGCAGTACTAAAGGATCAGTATTTTGTTTACACTTGAAGCATTATATTAAGCATTGAAGCAATATCTTTGTCTATATATAATTGAATGCCTTCCTGAAGTCAACACATATATATCTTCAAAACCTCTTCCTTAGGATTATTCATAGATTGTGTGAAGTCTGTTGGATGAGATATCAATCAAACAACTTGAAGATGCCTTTGTTGGAAATCACCATGACAGAATAGTTAAGGTATTGAAAGTATGAAAGACTAGCCTTGTTAAACTAACAGTTGAAGCTCAAGAGTCTGTTATTGATTTATCACAAGCATACTTCAGCAAAAAGGATTTGCTGGTAATTAACCTTTAAAGAGAGATTGATCACAGACATACATACCCCCTTATTTCATAAAGGAAATTGCATGATTAATAAGTAAGACTGACCAATATACTGAAGGTATCTAGCTTCAAGGGTTTGTTTTGAAAGTTCATTGTACAAGCAGGAAAGTCATTTGGTCTCTTATATTAAAAGATATCATCTAATCTCACAATAAGTTGTAAACACTGACTTGACTCATTGATCACATCAATAACAAGGACCTTTCAACTATTAATTGTAATATTCTTATCAACATCCGAGCTCATAACACCACCAACAGATAGGAAAGGTGAACCACAACAATAAAAGATATATTGGCATCATCATCATAATTGAATAGCTGTTGTACTGCAGATGTGCATTGCAGAAAAAGACTTACTCCATCTACAACCTTCCTCAACAGATATGGTTTTCTGATGAAGATAAGACTAGACATTGAAGTATATTTGAAACCTTCTCAGTATTTTAGTTTTGATCCAATCATACATCTCTGATTAGATATGGCTGGTACAATGTGTTCTATGAAGTGTCATTATCTCCACTTTCAGCTCTATACAAGTGAAAGAAGTCTATGCTTTTGAATTGTATCAATTTACAGTGTATATTCAAGTTCAATAATCCTCAAAAGTGTTCTCTCAACAACTCTTGTACACCAATTTGGAGCAGCAGGGTACAAAGTCAGAAGAAGAAGGCCTAAACACATCTCAGAGAGAGGAAATGAAGAGATAGAAAGCACACTCGGAGATGTGCAACCCTTTGCCATTGATGTCAAAGGGGGAGGAAAAACAAGTAACAGAGAGAAGTAGAGGAAGTGTATTGCCATCAATGCGAAAGGGGGAGATTGTTGGAAATGTTGTCATTGATGGAAAAGGGGATGGAAAAGGAGAAGACAACACCTAAACTATCCATAAGGCAAGAGAGACAGAGAGGTAGCAGATGAAACAGAAGATCTGAAGCATAAGCAGCAGAGGAATTAGAGACAGAGCACTAAAGTTGAAAGGGCCTGAAGGAGTTTAATACAGAGGTTTATTTATGTATTAGGGGTTTAATACAACTTGCAGATGAATGCTGGAGAGGATAGAGTTAGAGTAGACCTGGAAACCCTGAAGTCTTGTAAGCCGACGAGTAGTAGAAGGGCCATTTGACCTGAATATCTGGCCAAGACCAGGAGGGTTTTGTAGTTGAAACTGTTCCTAATTTCTATGTGGAAATGTGTGTATTCTTGATTAAACTCTGCACGAAGAATATCGAATTCCATGGGCAAGTGTGAAGCTCTGCATTGTGGGTTAATTTTGTGGCTCTATGTGAAATAGAGCATTGTTACAGGTTTGCAGTCGCATCTTTGAGAAGGATCGACCACTGAAGGGTCGACCCTATTGGAGGAAATCAATTCAGTCCTCGATTTCATAAGATTTGGTTAAGACATTGCATTGGTAGAATCAAATTCTGTGGGAGGATGCTTGAATCCCCACGATTATTGTATGAATGGACTTTGAATTCCAGTAGATAAATGTATGAGCAATGCGGAATGTAACCAATTAAATTTGGGGTTTAATGCCTTCTATGTGTCGGTGAAGAAATCGGCTTCATGTCGATATTGTGATTGAATGCGCTAAGAATTGTAATTGAATTCGGTGTGACAAAACCCTGTATTAAGAGTTAATGTTAATGCATTGATTCATTTTGAGAAGCAATGTAAAGTTGTCCCTATAATTCTGTGGAAGTTCGGTTTGAATCCACGAAAGTGAATTGTGAAGTCAATGAGGTCATGATTCCTGATGAAGACGCAATTGAGTTATCCTCTAGTTATAATTGTGTGAAGTCCGACTTCAATAAAATCAGAGCCTTAACTTACAATTGAGCGTGATAAAATGGTGTTGAAGCTCTGTGTAATTGCAGAAGTAGAGCCATTTGAAGGGGTGCAAGTTCGCATATAGATTAGAAGCAAGTCTGCGGGCTTTGGTCGTAGACTGTGGCGTAACTAATCCTGGTTAAGCGCTTTTATGAAATCCCGAACCAAGGCACAGAGTTGAAGGACGGTTTAATTACAGAATTGTCGAAGAGTCGTAATGGAAGCGATGGCGGAACCCTGAGATAAGAGCAAGCGGAAGTGTGAGAACAAACAATAAAGGCGGTTTCAGGGAAGAAAACCAGTGGGGTCGTATTGTTTTGAAGGTGGTAAGCGGAATTGAGATTTCGAACGCGATCTGGGTCTACATACGACACGTGGCGAAGGGTGGTATTTGAATACCATCCTCATCACGTGAGATCCGTTTGTGTCCGTCGGATGATGATAGTCGATGCGACGACTCCTCAACCGTCGATTGAAGAGGTGAGTTATATTCGCTATGGGACCCATACGAAGTTAATGGTTGCGGTCTTGATATAAAGCCCAAGAGCTTAATATATGTTGATACAATTTACATGAGGTGTTGAAAGCGTTGAAATATCGTAACTATTGTGGGTTAGCCATTGTATGTAGCAACGCTTGAGTTTAAACACCGAGTCAAAGGTCGGAGTTTATATAATTGTAGTGGTTGGAGTTTTATACGGTGGTGTGTTGATTAAGGGTGAAGGCGCATACATAATTGGACCAAGGGCTATGTATTAAATGAAGACCCTTGGCTTTGGTTTGATGAGTTGAGGCGAAATAATTATATGTATTGTTATTAATGGATCAAGGTCTAAAGTGTGGGGTATAGAAGAATCCCTGCATATGAAGATAACAGGTAAAGGGAATATGATATGAGGGTCTTATAACCCTTGTAGAAATAGGCTTCGCACATTTTGGAACAGTTGCATCATTCAATTGTCATAAGAGGGGTTTAAATCCAAGGTTCGGACCATTTTCCAATTAGTTATAAAGTGGATTGTAACCTTAGAGGTATTCAATGGAGATTTCGGAATTAAGTGGTGAAATTGCCAGACTTTGGTTTGGATGTTCATTTAAATTGCCAGCTTGAAAAGAAAGAATGATGTAAGAGATTGCCCAGATTGTTTGGGACCTATTGGGCTAAGTAATTGAATGCTTTTTATGCATAAGGAGGGAAGTTTATAATATGGTTGCACAACCATAGATGTATGAGAAACTATCAAAGCTTCCGCATAGTTCTAGAGTACCCAGATTTAAAAGTATTGGGGGCAAAAACCATTGAAGTTTCGCATAGAAGAGCATATTATATGCGTGAGTGTTATTGCTATGGTTTTATAACCATTTATTGTCGATGAAGAAATTATTTGTAATTAAATTTCCGGTTCGAGTAAGCAGTTGTCGAAATTTCCCGGATAAAGAATTGTGTTTGATAGAAAATGGGAGGTGTTTTATATGAGAAGAGAGAAAAATCGAGGGCTTTGTGAATAAAGAAGTTATGTATGCGGATACACAATTTAGGTGAGCAGGTGAATATGCACGAATGAAAATTTGTTTTTGACAGTGTACATGCGCAAGTGCATGGGGGTTAGGTAAACGGTATGCGAACGGGTTACTTAATAGCGACGAGAGAAAAACACAAATCCGGCAAAACGAGAGCCCAAAAGGGGTGAGGTAGGAAATTGTTTTATTATGTTGAAAATGTGAATGTAATTGATTTTATATTGTTTGTGATGCATTGGAATGTTTCCAGAGGAAAACAAAAATCCCACTGTAATATTGAAATTAGTACATATAGTTATATTTTTCTGAGTGAGCTGGTAAAATAAATGAGAAGGCAGAAGGCAAAGAGGTATGGCAGTGCATTTCAAATTACCTGTGGAATGCTAACTGTCATACATAAATCTCTATAAATGATATCACCTTGATATGCATAGAGAGGTTGGAGAATGGGGAATTGAGGCAGAGAAGATAAGAAGGAGGAGGAGCAGAACGAGATGACGTGAAGGGTTAGAGAATGTAGAAATGGAGCTGAGCAGAGAAGAAGGAGGAGCTGATAGAGAATCTGAGAAGATGCAGAGATGATGCAGGGCATATATGATGACTGATGGACAGGAGAAGAGAAGGTACAAAACATAGCTGATATCCAAGGTAAATCAACAACTGTTTTTATTTTGAAAGAGTAAGGAAGTTGGAGCTTCCCTATCAAGTTGTAGCTTGACAGATGTCAGTTGTAGCTGACTGAGGTAGGAGCCTCCTATAGGTTGGTGCCTGCAGAAAATAGATGGGAGATGGTGCTTCCTTGCAAGTTGTAGCTTAGGGGTGAGGTAGGAGCGTCACGCTGAGTTTGGAGCCTACAAAAAATCAGTGGTGAGAGGGAGTTGGAGCTTGCCTTTGCATCACAACAATAATAAGATGTGGTTTTCTCCCTTTATGGGTTTCCACTTATATCTGGTGTCTATGTGCATGATTTCTATGTGTTGATATGATATATCTATTATGTTAATACTTGCTGCTCACATATTAACACTGCTGGTACATTATCTAATATACTTATTAATTGTTGCTCACAAATAAAGATTGCTCACACATTATGTTGATCATGAAATGAAGGTGTTAATAAAGTTTAATGAAAAGTTTTAAAATTCCATGAATGTGTTAAACTGATTCACCCCCCCCCCCCCTCTCAGTTTAACTAAGGGTTCAACAACGAGAAGGGGTAGGAGGACAAAAATTGTTTTGGGGTGTTTTCTAGATGACAAATTGACAGTTTGAGATTAGCTTCTAGAAAACTTAGGCAAGGAATCTAGTCATCAAAACATGCAAAAATAATGATGACTAACACACCCTAAATTTTGATCAAGACCTTCTTCAAATCTGGTCCAAAGTCTGCACCAAGGATAACTTCAATTCTACTTCAAAGGTTTGCTACAAGGGCAACTGAAAACTGCTCATATAAGCTTCCTAACTCAGGCCACATATATCTTCAAGTTAACTCCTCAAAATGCTTCAAGAAATTTGCGTTCGTATCAAATTCAAATCTCAACCTCCAATTGTCAAGAATTAGAATCTTGTTCGCAAATTGTATCTATCTCAGTAACTACAGATTCAAACCCTCTTTCTTAGTGAACTTTTGGTTTGGTCCTTTGGATCAGTTTCAGACCTTGAATTTTATCATGAGAATTTTGGGTTACTCCACAGGTCCAGTTTTTTAACACTGAGTCCAAGCCTTCAAATGACATCACTAGGCTGATCATAACTCTGAATTTTTTGCAAGAGAATGTCTTCCAAGATCAAGTATAGAACGCTGATTAAATCACAAGTTTGCTACAGGAGACTTTCTTCAACAAGGTGTTCAAGTTCGTCAAAACTGCTTCAAGGTTGTATGCTGAATTTGAGAGGATTTCTCAAGACCGCTGTAAATTCTTCTTCAAGGCTGATTCGAACTTGTAACATCAATTCTAAGCTTCCTTATTCCTTCACAAGTCAGCAAGTGAATGACTGTACCTATCACCATAGATCCGAGCCTAAACAATTTACTGTTCTTGCAGGTCTGTCCACTGTTCCGATTTGTCAGAGTATTGACTCATATCAAGGAGGTCTGAGCCACCACAGGAGATCCAAAATCTGTGTCAAAATTTTAATCCAACTCTGGTCCGAGATACAATCATGTGTCAAGTGATAAGTATAGCCCAACCAAGATTAATTTTGCTCCTTTTTATGCTGCCTGATCCTGAGTTCATGAGTTGTGAAATAATACAGACTTGCTGTGTCTTTTTTATGACCGAAAATATGCCTAAGGAATGAAGTATGAACCTCTATTAATAGTGGTTTTTTACAAAGGAAGCGAAGAGACATGTCTGTAAGGGCAGGCCGACTTGAGAGGCTAGGACAGGTCGGCTCCAAAAAAAATAATTATTGCACAATTTTAAAAAATCAATATCTTCCTAACCACGGGGAGTTTTGGGGCATATGAGGGCTCGTTGGAAAGAGGAAAGAGTCCTCTTTAATATGGTGAAGGAGCCAAGTTGATAGGATGCCTCTAAGGTGACAAAAAAATGATTTTCTTGATGACTGTTCTGAATTTTTTTATGTATAAGGTGTTTAGGACAGAATGAGGTCATTAGGTCATTAAGTGAGGTCTCCACTTGTTATGTATTTAATCATCATATGTCATCAAGTGATCTCCAATTCCTTCATTGTCCATTTCATCACCATATATGTCATCATGTGTGCCATCAATGTCACCATGTCATCAAGATAGTGCAGTGATATGTCATTAACCATATGCACCAATTTGTTAGAGTATGGGCTAGATCATCACAAGGAGAGCTTCTTCATCAAGAGTCACTATGAGCATCAATAATAAGGACTCATTTATCAAGAGTAAGGACATCATCATGATTTCTAGGGCATCTTCATCAGGAGCAAGGATACATGAGGTTATGACATCACAAGAATATCTGCCATCCCAATAATGCCATATTGACATTAATGACAACCTTGATTAACAACGCAATCAACTTAAGGTGATCCAAATCCAACCTGCCCAGTAACTCTCTGAACCATGGCCATAACACGCTCAACCCGTGGCTCTAGGGCTCCGAGCCACTACCACAACACCCTGTGCCCGTGGTTGAGATTTAGAATAGCCCGATTTTACCTCAGGGCTTTGGTCGCACCCTTGACAAGCTGTGCTAGCGAGGTTTGGCACCTTGGACGTGGGCATAACATACCCTGCCTGCAACTCTGCTGACCTAGGCCACTACCTAGGCCTTTCTTGCCCACGACTTTGGCCCAATAGCTCCAGATCTAGAATGTGATCCCGATCCATTGTGTGCCATTGCACGAGCTCCTTCCGACGTACCTGTACGAGCCAAGAAATCAAAAATACGACAAAAAACCAAATAGCATAGAGAAAATCTCATGAGCGAATGTGTGCAAATGAACTTGAGGTCGCCTCTATTTATCACTTTGTGAGTGACCGCTTGGGGATTTGACCGGATCAACATGCGTTTAGGCCAACTCATAAAATATTAAATTAATTCATAACTTAACTTATGCTTAATCATTTGGGGTGATCTATAGGTCGAGTTTGGTCGTCTCAAAAAGAGGAATATAATTAAGTTATTATCTTAATCATCTGAGTTGTCCAATGTGGAATTTGACGTTAGTTGCAAAAATTAACACACATAATTAGGGAGCATTTCCCAAGAGGGTTATAGAGTTTGCATCTCAAAGTTGTCTATGTCAACATTAACCACACCAAGTAATACAATAACATAATAAAGTATGCCTTCTCCATACTTAATAGTATATAAAGATACATATGAATGGGGTATGGTGACATGTGCATATTACACTAAATAATTTCAACACCCCCTCTTGAGTTGAACAAGGGGAAATAGAATGAAGTCATTATAACACAATATCACCCCCTGACTGAGGGGCCACATCACCTCTCTAAACTCCATGTATGCCATAACAACATGGTTCTAGAGCGAATTGATGGTGGCCACTTGTAAAGTATAGTTGATGTATTGGACTACTAAAAGCAAACAAGTGTAGAAGATCTAGAGTAGGCCAACATCATAAGGAGAAAGTCCCACTTTAACAAGCCAAGTTGTATAAGGTACATTGAGTAGCTTATGTTGTCATGAGGTTAAGTGATTTAAAATAATAGATTCAATAAAGAACAATGTCATATTGTGGAAGGAGGAGGACTGAAATATGATGAAAATAATTTGTAGAATCAATTGTTGAAACAAGTCATCTGGAACTAGCATATTTTTAATGATTTTATGGTCTTAAAAAATATTCAAAATCTCTAAATCTTACAACATTCTTCAAAATATTTGGATTTTTCAAAATTTTGAACCATGAAGTATTAGGCTCTACTCATTTAGTCTTCTATTACTTAACTATGAATCTCAACTTACATACTTTCAGATGGTTGTGACTTTGGCTCTATTAAGAGTATGTAACTCTACTATCTATAACACAATTTTAACATTATTCTCACCTGCTCATATTTTGCCTCCCAAGACTTAATGCACTCAACTAATTTAGTCTATAATAAAATTATGTTAAGCAAGACTCAACTAATTTAATCTATAATAAAATTATGTTAAACAATCAACTAAGATATCATTCATATATACAAATATAACTCTAGTTTAAAATTTACATTGATAAGGTTCACATCTCTTTATAATCATGGTCTAGAAATAGAGTCTTAACTAGCATAAGATTACATAATCAATTATAGTATCTGCACGAATAACATTCACACAACAACACTATTTCTTGTAGAGCTTCATGCCTCTAGGATCATAAGACTCCATTTGAATGTTTCATTCATCTTTATAGTAAGGATTGATCCAATTATAATCCATGAAGACTTAGATAAGGATTAAGGATTTGATGGCATTAGAACCATAAGTCTTATATTAATTATAAATCTTACTCATTTTTACATTAAGCACGTGATCAATTATAATCCATGTAAACTTAAATTTAACAATTTATGAATATTGTATTAGAAATATTAGTTAGAGCATCCAATTAATTTAGGACCATATGACTACTTTGTCAACTTATACTTAATGTCCTAAGCATAACTTATTCACACAACTTAGAAAACCATTGTATTTTTATAAAAAAAACTAAATATTTTATGTATAATGAATTGGTCAACCCTATGGCTTCAATTACATTTTTTGCAACATACCAACATTATTAAAAAAATATGGTATCTTTTGCCTACTTTTAGAATCTTATGCCTTTAACCTTTGATATGATTAGAAATACCTTCTACATGATTTAGAATCACATGAAAGTTAAGTAATTTGTATGCCACAAATGTTCTTCCATGAAGTTGTTTTTATACTCAATTTTAATGATGGTGTGAGAATGTCACATAGAAACATTAAGCATTTTCACATTTGCATGTTTGCTAGGTGGTGCGTTATTATTATTATTATTATTACAATTTCTAATACAAACTCCCTTTTAGAAAGAAAGTTGGAAGGATAGTGAATAACCACCATGCTGGTAGAGGGTTTACTTTCTTTAGGGAGCACAACCATAAAATTCCATGGAAATGTTAGTGAGATGGTTTTAAAGAACAACAAAGGTTACCATCTCCTAGGGGTATTATTTTTATTTATTAATCAAGAGAATTGGTAGGCCTAGCACTTGTCATTTAGGAGGTCAAAGGTTGAGTTAGAGGGGCTTACGCTATACTCTTGAGCCTAACACAACTACCCACAAACATGCTCGATGGGTTAACCTAGTTTTGAAACTGGATGGGACCCCAATAACAGTCAACAAACACTTTATGGTGTGGGACGTACACCTTTTGCCCTGACTCGATGGGATTCCTAGGGGGCTTCTTTGTTTCACCTCTATTCCTTTAACTTGTGTCAAATTCGATGACATATGTATGTACTTCATATTTTCCAAAAGAATGAGTGGTTAACCCTTTCATATGTTTCCTTAAAGCCATAACAACTTATGGTGGGAAAGGATTACGAGTCAACTAACATCCATGATTTAAAGTAGAGATATGATCCAAAAAATGTATCTTTAATACCTTAAGGTGTTATGCTACCAAGTATATCCAATGGGTGGGTTTGGGGTTCCTTATCACTATTGGATGAGTTGAGAAACTTTTGCACTATCAGTTATTTTTATATCTCAACAATCCAAACTGGCATTGGTAAGGAAAAAGAAAATAAGGACCTCTCATATTTCTGTAACAAGGTATTACCTGCCACATTATCCATACCCTTCTTCTAGGTGATCTCATAATCATAGCCTAACATCTAGTTGACGCACTTGTGATGCTTGAATGAAGACAAATATTGTTATAAAAATGCCTCCCAATTAGGTAAGGATGCCACATATCTGCTACATGAAGGATAACCATCATTTCTTTCTTGAATGTGAACATGTCCAAGTTTTTATCACACATTTTTAAGTGAATTCTAATGGATGCCCTAGCTGCATCATCACTATCCTAATACCTTTTCTTAGGGCATGTAATTCTAAGATGAAAGTCTTAGAGAAGTTTGGCATGATTAAGATTTAGTGCGCATAATATCCTTTCGCCTACATGGCTGCATCATTTTAAACAAAAGAATTGATTTTGAACAAAGATGTTAATGCAATAGAAATTTTATTGTAGCTCTACACAATTCTTTTTAGTACTATTCAATTAGACCAAGGAAACCACAAAAGCTTTTCAAAGTCACTGGGTGTGGTTAATATTTCATTGCTTCAATTTTCGTGTGGGTCAGTTGACACCTCATCGAAATTGAAAATGTGATGCAAATATTCCACTACATAAGCACCATAATCACATTTGGAATGTTTTATGAACCATTATAGATCCATATTAACCATGGACTGAAAAGTGCTGAGCATGATCAAATGTTATGAGAGGCAAACATTTTTTAGAGTGAAAAAAGTTTACATCTCAAGAGATTTGATCACTCCGAGCGCTTGGTAGATCCATGGTTAATATAGATCTACAATGATTATATATATATATATATATATCCCATGTGTAATTTTTCATTATTTAAATTGTATTTTTCAATGCATAAATGTATTACGTGCCTTGAAATTCCCCTTGGACACTTGGATTGTGTAGTGTCCACCATTCCAACAAATATTTAATGGATTTTAGACAATTAATTGAAAAATATACTTGAAAAAACCAAAATGTAAAATAGTGAAACTATTCGAAATCTTTTAACCATCAATTTTTTTTCTTCAATTACTTTATATAATATATACATAGTTTTTAATTTTAATTTAGGAACACTAAGTTGAGTATATATATATATATATATATATATATATATATATATATATATATATATGTCTACTCAACTTAGTGTTCCTAAATTGATGTCATAAATTATCAACTAGGGCTAGTAAACTGTTGAAGTGAAGTGCACCATATGTTCCTAGGTATCTTCTTCCTACTTCGTTGTGCTTAGTGTTTTTCTAGTGTTTTTGGTTTTGTGTTTTTATACTAAGGGGAAAAGAACTGAATTGCTAGCAAAGAGAAGTTACTGATCATACTAAAAGAGAACAAAATCTACTCTAAACTATGAATGGCACCTAAGAACAGAAAATGCTAATCCACAGATTGTAAAGTTAATAAGAAAAATAAATCATAACATTAAACTCAGTCCAATTCATTTACATGTATGTTGGAACAAACTGAGAAAAGGATTAGTTTGATGTAATGCGGTTCTCTTTAGTAAACAACAACTTAAAATGTCACAGAGAAAATCTCATCCATTGTTAGAAATTTGTTGGAACATTTTTGAGAAAAGATTATCTGCAACATAGTAAGGAACACTACGCTAAAATAACTTATGACACTAGAATTAACTCATTCTGCAACTCAAAATGTTACTATTAAGCCTCATTCAAAGGTTAGAGATATCTTGGAACAACTTGGGAAAAAGGCTGTTTGTAAAATTATGAGAAATTGCAAAACAGTAAAGAGCTCAAAATGATATAACTAATTCTTGTTCATATGATAATGATGTGTTAGAAGAAGTTAAGAACAAGAGCAACTTATAAAATAATGAGGGTCTTTTAAGTCTAATTAACAGGACTGAAATGCAATTAACTAATAGAACTGAAATGCAATGAATAGAGCTGAACTAAAATGTAATTAACTCAAGAGTACTACAGCTATATCTCATTCACGCATTAGTGATATATTGGAACAGCTCATGAGAAAAAGATTGACTGTAATATTCTATGTAAGTAAATGCCATAAGTATAATGCAAGAGGATAAACTCAGAAAACTACCTAAGTTAAGAACAAAACATAGTTAAAGGTCACTTATCTAGAAAATATGCACAAAGCCTTTCGGATAGTAGGGGCCCTCTACCATCAGATTAACATACGAATCCTTAGCTCCTTAAAGTTGCTTCAGATCATGCATCAAAGTTATACTTCTTTCATTAAAGGAAAAATGCTCAGAAACATAGTATCACAGTCTTTGAGAACTAACAACAAAACATCAACTCCCTGTTTCTCGGTTCACCGAGTTATTTTTATAAGAAAATACATAACTGTCATTGAGTAGAAATAGGCATAGGCGTCTTTTATAATCAAAATCGAACTAGAACTCCTGTTGAGGACTCGTATTTTGCTGAAGACACCTGTAGAGTCCTTATCCTTGTAGAAGTCTGCTTCTTGGTTTTGGCTTGTCCACGTGCATAACCACTTTCAGATTTTTGCTCAGCCTTCGTGGAGGACAAGGAATGATGTAGGAGGGTTATGGAATTTAACCATATGCGTCTTTACCTCAAATGACACCTGTAACCTGTGTAAACATAAAGATGGCTACGGAATATGCGACTAGCTACAGAATGACTGCATTCTGTAGCTAAGTCTGCTAAAAAATTTCTATGACAACAAAACCACAAAAGTATAATAAGTCAGTCATTGCATGCATTCTTAAAGTGATTTTAATCATTCCTATTGATCTTTTAAGCCTATAGCTAATAAAGGACAAATGGAATGAAGTGAAATTTGATGAAAGGAAAGGACATTTTTAGGGCTCAACATACTCCCACTGCAGCACTTTTGCATGTCCTCATGCAATCAGTCCATGTATTCTGAAACTTCAGCCAAGACATCTAGCTTCCTTTTTCTGCTTTGCTTGGTGTTCAATGGCATCCTAGGCTTCCTTATGACCAATTTGAACCTCAGATTTATAAGTGCCTTGCTCAATTTCTTGTTTTTCTTCTTTATCTTCTCACTAGCCTTGTACAATTTTTCCATTTGCAGAGAGAGAGTTGTGTTCATATCACTTTTCAGTTTGACTTGTTCCCTTAAAATTTCATTTTCATTTTTTATATGCCTATTGAGTACTTCCAATTCATATTTGTCTCTTCTCAGCACTTCAATTGAAGATTCTTGTGGGCTAGGAGTTCTTTCTTTGTTTTCTGAGGCTCTCTTTTCTAATGACTCAACATAATTATAGATCTGTTGTTGGGCTGGGTCTACCTCCAAAGTTCCTCTATCAAAATATTCTTCGTACTGGTACTCAGGAGATCTATCAGTTGGTGTCTCTTCATCTTCAATATCTATGATTCCTGTTTGCTTAACTCCTGTTTTCTTCAATATGCCTCTAAGCCTATGGCTTCTTCTCAGTTTAGATGGTCCCTCACGTTTCTCCTTAGCATACTTTCTTATTATCTTTTCCTTTTTGAGCTGTTTCTTGATTTTAGCCAATTTTTTAGAGATAATCTCCTTACTATCTTCTTGTATGGATTTATCAGTTTTAATTTCAACAGATTTGGCAAATTTTCCCCTCCTGCTTCTCCTTACAAGTTTTCCTTCAGATAGAGTTTCTTTAGGTTCTTCAAAATGATTCCTCAAGAGGAACTCATCCCAACTGTCTCCTATCTTTTTCAAATGATGCTCTATTAGAATTTCGACTAGGCCATGATGATATAAGATGGTTTCTAAGAACTGAACCCTTTTTTGGACATTAGAAGCCATCCTCTTTAGGATGAGTAAGAAAAAGGGTAAATTTATCTCTTCATCTAGGAAATTCATCATAATTCGAATGTGATAAACATATAGGGTGCCAAAACTTCCCTCACAGGTTATAAACTTTTGCAGAATTAGCAACATATTTCGCCATTTATTCTTTAATGCTGAACTAGGAATGCCTTTCTTAAAAACTGAAATATCCATACCTGGTGTTTTTAGCATATGCCTCCAAGCTTCACTGTGAAATTCTTTGTTTTTGAACCATCGTTCACCTTGCCTTGGTAACTCTGTTGCTTTTGCTATAAAGGATTCTGTGATAATGAACTTGACATCACCTATTTCAACTTCTGACCCGTTGAATGATCGGGCAAATGACTTGGTGAACTCTTTATGAAATCCATTGAACTTCTCCAAAAACTGTAGCCATCCAACCTGCTGTAACATCTCTCTAATCTATGGGTAACCTTCTAGATATTTGGTTCCGACTGGTTCGGACCTTACAATAAGTCCCATGGCTTCTTTTCCTTAATTTCAATTTATTGCTCTGTTGAGGGTTGTTTTCACCCTAAAGATGACTTATTTGTTTCTGTAGATAGGAATTGGCTACGGAAAAATGACATGAAGTGGATATGAGATGAGTGAAATACAGTGAGGGTAAATCACACGAATAAATGAGTTTGAGAGTTGTTATGGAGTAAAAGACCGCGAAGAAATTCCACGAGGATTTCAAAATCATCAATGCATATTTCGGGTTAGTGATGTGACCTAATAGGTCACTTCAAGTACTGACCGTTAACTTTTAATAAATGATGATTTGATATGGGCGGAATGGAAGGGATTTGTTCAAGGATTTTATGATAGATTTGATCAATACGAATAATCAAAATAACTTTATGAAACATACATATGACTTAACCATACTATATCTTTCATAATCTGCTATCATAATAATTTCACACAATTTTACCTTAGCCTTTCTTTTGATTTTTGCTGTTTTAATATGCTTTGTCTTTCCTTTGAAAATTATTGATCTTTCAGTCTTCATAATCCTTTTGATTTTTCTTGTTGAAGTAGGTGTGCAGGACCAATTTGCTACTGAACAAGTGGTTGCTGGATAGTTGCCTATAGAATATCTGGCTGCAGAATGTGTGGCTGCAGAATGTACCTGTAAAAGCTTTGAGACATGGAATGAAATGATTTGAAATATGGATGGAATGAAGTATGAGATGAAATAAAATGGATCATGAAATATAGTGGAATGTAGCATGAATGAAGTGAAATATGATGGAATGAAATGGATCATAAAGGTGGAGTGGAATGAAATATGAAAAGTGGTCTGCAACTTATGATTTGTAATATTCAATTGCAGAAAAAGATCAATTTTGAAAATCTGAAATGAAAATGAGATGGATCATGAAATGGAGTGAATGAAGTATGGATGAATGGAGTGAATGAAATATGAATGAAGTGAGATATGATGAAGTGAAATGGATCATAAGTGGAATGTGATATGTAAAGTGAGCCTGCACTTATGATTTTATGATAGTTGTTTGCAGGAAAAGAACAATTTTGAAAAGATAAAGTGTCAGAAGGATTCTGATTTTCACCTTATCTTTTCTGTATAAGCATGCTAATCAATGATTAGTTTTCATGTTTATACTTTTTTTTTTTTTTTAGCATCTGATTTCAGAAAATGAAATTAAGTTGATGAAGAAGAATGATTCTTCTTCATTAAATTCACATCACTGTTCTCTTGGAATCTCTTGACAAATTCTTCTCTTGAAAGTGGCTTATGATACAGTTTCAATCTATGACCATTTACAAGAAAAGTCACCTTATCTTCATCTATTGTCCTGATTTTTATTGCTCCATTGTCAAAAATTTTCACAATTTCATATGGCCCAAGCCAATGTGTTTGGAATTTACCTTGAAAATCTTTGAACTTTGAATCAAACAAGAGGGCCCAGTCACCTTCTTTGAATTTCTTTTCCTTAATGTACTTATCATGCCATTTAGTCCTTTACTGTTGGACTATATTTGTTTTCTGGACTGCATCCTGTCTGATCTCATCCAATTCATTAATCTGCTCCAATCTGTGCTTTTGTGCTTCTATTAGATCAAGTCCTAGCTGGACTGCCATTTTAAAAGTTTGAATCTGAAACTCTATGGGAAAAAAGACTTGTTTTCCATAAACAAGTTCATAAGGGGTATGACCTGTTGTGCTTCTCCATGTAGTTCTATAGGCCCACAAGGCTTCAGGAAGCCTGTCTGCCCAATCTCTTCTATGTAAATGAACAATCTTTGTTAGGATCCCTTCAATGACCTTATTAGTAGATTCCACTTGGCCATTTGCTTGTGGATGATAGGGAGTAGATTTTCTGTGTCTGATTTTGTACCTCTCCACCATTTGTTCCACTAGCCTTGATGTGAATTGAGCTCCTTGATCTGTAACAATTTCTCTTGGAACACCAAAACGAGTAAAAATATCCTCAAAAAGAAAATTAACTACAGATGCTTCAGTAGCAGAAAGTAATGGCTTGGCCTCTACCCATTTGGTAACATAATCGGTGCAAACTAATATATATTTCTTTTGTCTTGATGGAGGACTAATAGGTCCTACAAAATCTAAAGCCCATTTCTCAAAAGGTTCAATATGTACCTGAGGCTGCAATGGCATCTCACCTGAAGGAGAAGGTTTCCCTACCCTTTGGCAGCTGTCACACCTTTTGACATACTCTTCAGCATCTTTAAAGAGGGATGGCCAATAGTATCATAAATGAAGGATCTTATAAGCTGTCCTTTTATCAGCAAAGTGTCCACCACAAGGTTCATCATGACATGCCTTGAGGATCTTAGACATCTCATCTTCTTGAACACATCTCCTAATGATAAAGTCTGGACCTGTTTTGTATAACTCATTAGCAACCCATGAATATTTTTTCACTGTCATAAATGATTTTTCTTTTGTCTCTTGCATTCATTATTGAAGGAAATTTCCCTGAAACTAAATAATTAGCAATGTCAGCAAACCAAGGAGTTTGAGTAGAAATTGAAAAAATATATTCATCAGGGAATTGATCTTCAACTGGAGTATTGTCTTTAATGTTTTGGAGTCTAGATAGGAAATTAGCTACTGTATTTTGTTTCCCAGGCCTATCTAGAATGGTGATGTCGAATTCCTGTAAAAGCAATAACCATCTTATGACTCTGCCATTAGTAATTGATTTGTTCATTAGATATTTAATTGCAGAGTGATCTGTGTGAAAAAAAGTTTCGTAGCCTGTTATATAGTGTCTAAATTTATTTATGGCATGAACAACAACTAAGAACTCTTTTTCAGTTACAGTATAATTTAACTTCGAAGGGGTCAAATTTTTACTTGTATAGTAGATGGCATAAGGAATCAGGTCTTTTTGTCCCAATACAGCTCCTAAAGCTATATCTGAGGCATCTGTTGAAATATGAAAAGGTAATTTCCAGTTAGGTCCCCTTTAAATAGGTGCTTCAGAGATTTTTGTTTTCAGGGTCTCAAAGGCTAACTGGCAATCATGATTCCACTTGAATTCACAGTCCTTGGTGAGTAATTTGAAAAGTGGAGATGCTATCTTAGTGAAGTTTTCTATAAATCTTCTGTAATACCCTGTAAATTCTAGAAAAATTCTAACATCTTTTTGACAAATTGGAAAGTTAGAGATGACTTCAACTTTTGACTCATCAACTCTAATCCCATCCCCTGAAATGTGATGTCCCAAAACAATCCCTTCAGTAAACATCATAAAACACTTCTCATGACTTAGTGAAAGATTTGCTTCTTTACATCTCTTTAAAACTTTTTCCAAGTTTGTTAAGGCTTATTCAAATGTGTTTCCATAAACTGTGAAATCATCCATATATACCTCTACACAATCATGTATTAGATTTGAAAAGATTCCTAGTACTGCCCTTTGAAATGTTGCAGGTGCATTTCATAGTCCAAATGGCAATACTCGGTAAGCATAGGTACCCCAAGGACAGGAAAATGTGGTTTTGTCTTGATATTCAAGTGCTACTTGAATTTGATTATAACCACTAAACCCATCTAAAAACGAGAAGTACTTTTTGCCAGCTAATGTATCTAACACCTGATCTATGAAAGGTAGGGGAAAATGATCTTTAAGAGTAGCTTTGTTTAATTCCCGGTAGTCAATACATATCCTCCATTTACCATTTTTATTTGGCACAATTACCAAAGGAGAAACCCACTGACTATCTGAAATGGGATAGATAAAGTTGACATTTAACAATTTATGCAATTCTTCTTTAACAAGCTCCCTAAGGTTTGGATTCATCCGTCTCTGAGGTTGTCTGATTAGTTTACAATTTTCCTCTATGTAGATGTGATGAGTGCAAGTCTTAGGGCTTATCCCTTTCATATCAGTGTACTTCCATGCATATGTAGAAGAATGTCTCTGTAATATCTTGACTAGCTTTTCTTGTTGAGATTTCTCTAGGTTCTTATTTATGTTTAAATTTTTACCTGGAAATATCTCAATTGTAGAGCTGCCAAATTTATCCATGGAGTAAAGAGACATCTGTCTTGATGATAAAAACTCAATGTTGGATTCTTCTTGAAATTTTTCATGCTTGTATTCTGAAGAGGATTCAAAAATTTCTAAGGTATTTAAAATCTGGCTATCTTCACTAATTTCTGAAATTGTGAAGAGAGGTTGTATGTCTTCTTCATCCTCAATCCATTGAGTATCATCTAATTCTGTAATTGTTTTTTCTGGAGGATACAAGGTAAATTTCTTGGTTGAACTACCATCAGAGATGTACATATTACCGGATCTACAGCTAATGAAAGCATCAGCTGTAGCTAACCAAGGTCTTCCTAATATAATAGGATGCCCTCCTAGATTATTTTTAGGAGTTAGGATCATAAAATCCATAGGATACTCCCAAGAATCTAGGGACACTGGAATGTCTTCTATTACCCCATCAGGTTTAATCACAGATCTGTCTGCTAATTGTAATAATGTGGGTGTAAAAAGAAGATTATGAAGTTTTAGTTTGTCCATGATTTGTCTACTCATGATATTGATTTCTGCCCCTAAATCAATAAGTGTGTTTTGGATCTCGGTTCCATTGATGTGTATTTTAACAACTGGATTTCCTGGGTCTAGATACTTTGGAATAACAATCTTACCCATCATAATGTTTGCTATTTTTCCTGCCAGTTGAATTTTCTTTGTCTCTTTTATTCTTTTTCCTGTTTTTTTCATGCTTAACTTCTTTATTGTCTTTGCTAAGATTGGAATTTCCTTGATAGCTTGTAATAATGGGATCTTAATGCAAACATTCCTGAGCTCATCTAGGAAATCATAATTAGGCATCATAATTTGTTTTTCTACACCCCTATCAATTTGTAATCTTTCTGGAAAGGGAGGTGTAGAGGTGGATGTTGATGGCTGCTCTAATATAGGAGTTGAAATTATTGGTTCTTTTTGTTTTGATTTTTCAATGTTTGGGTTTTGAAAAGATGTGTTCTCTTCAAGACTTTTATTTACCCGTAGAGAATCTTCCTCAGAGTTGTTTTTCTCTTGTATGATTACAGAAGGTTTCTTCTTTTCAAGTATTCTTCCAGACCTAAGTTGAACATCATTAAGGTCTAAAGGAGTAATCAAATAGGTTGGGAACTGTTGGCCTTCTATCATGTATGTGTTCTGAGGGTTTTTATTGTTGGGGTTTGGTATGGGTTGGGCAGGTAACTGATTTTCTTTCTGAGGAAATGGTAATGGAAGCGGTGGATTTTGATGTTGTGGATTTTGAGGATTTTGTTGAGGATTTTGTTGAGGAGGGAAATTTGGATATGGTGGATATTGATAATATTGAGAGTATCTTCCATAGGGATTTTGTGCTCCTTGTGCCCAAGTTTGAGATTGATTTTTGAATTGGGGCCAAGGTTGCTGCCAAGAATTCCAATTTGGTGGGGGTTGATTATACAACTGATCCTGGAATCCTTGTGTTTGAGGTCCCTGCCAAGGCCTCCTAGAGACAAAATTGAGAGATTCTGTGGAATTTGTAGGGGTTTCTTCTTGAAAGAGAGCTTTAAGACCAGGAAGTGAAGGACAACTCTTGGTCTCATGTTTTTCTAAACAAATTACACAAGTCTCTACTATTTTTGCATCCAAAGGGCACTCTTTCAAGGCATGTTTCTTTCTACATTTGGGACAAAAGATTGCTAAGGCATCAGATTCAGCTTTTTGCTTGTTTTGTAACTTAAGGGTGTCTATTTGTTCACTAAGACTCCCTAAAATGTCAGATTTGAATTCATCAAGCATATGTCCTATTTTTGCCCTACTTACTGTCCCAGAAGTAGACTTACTTGCCCTTGCAAGAGCAGGGTCTCTTGGTCCTTTTACAGTTTTGGATTTCCCTCTTGAAAGGTTGATACATAATTCAGCTATTTCAGGCAATGTGAGCTGAGATATATCCCATTTTCCCATCATATTAAGGATATCTAGCCATTCATCCCTAATTGTCTTCAACAAGAGAACTTTCAAAGTATCTTGATCTAAGTTTTCCATTTTTTCTCTCTTGATGTTATAGTTAAACCTTTCCAACAAATCTTCCAGAGTTTCATCCTCTTTTTGTAGCATTTTAAACACTTCCTCCTTATGGTTGACTGGCATACAATAATCCAAATACCTCTCTAAAAATGCATGTTTCATGTCTTCCCATGTCCTAATAGAACTGTTGATCAAACTCATAAACCATTTTAATGCTGCTCCTTTCAATGTTGAAGGGAATAGTTTAAGTTTTTGGGCATCTTGTAAGTAATCATAGGTTCTACATAGGAATTCAAATTCAAATAGGAAGGTTTCAGGATCTTCACTTTTGAGTCCATAAAAGTTTGGAAGGACAGAGGGTGAAATATTTTTCATAGTTGCATTGGTTTCTTCATCTACTATAGGAAACCCAAAAGAGCTTCCCATTTTCCTTCTACCTCTTCCTCTGCCTCCTTCTTCACCTCTACCTCCTTCTCCTTCTGCACCTCTACCTCCTTCTCCTCTACCTCTACCTCTACCTCCTCCAAATAGTGTATGTTCTCCATTAAAGACTCCTCCTCCCCCTTCTTCTGCCATGGTTGATTCTTCTGTGGAAGTGGAAAAGTTTATGTCTCTAGCAGGGGTCCTTGAATCTTCTTCTAAGACAGGTTCAGTGGATGAAGTGGAAGGTCTTTCTGATGGAATATCTGATCTTAAGTCTTTTGGGGGTCTATGATCAGTATAGTATGGGATGTGGGTTTGAGTTGGAGGTGTGCTGCCTCTTGGTCTTGGTGGAACAAGTGGTATTCTAGGAATCAAGCTTCTGCTTCTTATAAATCTACCCCTTGAGTCTCTTTCTCTACGCATATCATTGTTTTTGGAAGGTAAGAAGCAAGGCTACCTAGTTACACTTCCCCGGCAACGGCACCGAAATGTCTACTCAACTTAGTGTTCCTAAATTGATGTCATAAATTGTCAACCAGGGCTAGTAAACTGTTGAAGTGAAGTGCACCATATGTGCCTAGGTATCTTCTTCCTACTTCGTTGTGCTTAGTGTTTTTCTAGTGTTTTTGGTTTTGTGTTTTTATACTAAGGGGAAAATAACTGAATTGCTAGAAAAGAGAAGTTACTGATCATACTAAAACAAAACAAAATTTACTCTAAACTATGAATGGCACCTAAGAACAGAAAATGCTAATCCACAGATTGTAAAGCTAATAAGAAAAATAACTCATAACATTAAACTCAGTCCAATTCATTTAGAAGTATGTTGGAACAAACTGAGAAAAGGATTAGTTTGATGTAATGCGGTTATCTTTAGTAAACAACACCTTAAAATGTCACAGAGAAAATCTCATCCATTGTTAGAAATTTGTTGGAACATTTTTGAGAAAAGATTATCTGCAACATAGTAAGGAACCCTATGCTGAAATAACTTATGACACTAGAATTAACTCATTCTGCAACTCAAAATGTTACTATTAAGCCTCGTTCAAAGGTTAGAGATATCTTGGAACAACTTGGGAAAAAGGCTATTTGTAAAATTATGAGAAATTGCAAAACAGTAAAGAGCTCAAAATGATATAACTAATTCTTGTTCATATGATAATGATGTGTTAGAAGAAGTTAAGAACAAGAGCAACTTATAAAATAATGAGGGTCTTTTAAGTCTAATTAACAGGACTGAAATTAAATTAACTAATAGAACTGAAATGCAATGAACAAAGCTGAACTAAAATGCAATTAACTCAAGAGTACTACAGCTATATCTCATTCACACATTAGTGATATATTGGAACAGCTCATGAGAACAAGATTGACTGTAATATTCAATGTAAGTAAATGCCATAAGTATAATGCAAGAGGATAAACTCAGAAAACTACCTAAGTCAATAACAAAACAGAGTTAAAGGTCACTTATCTAGAAAATATGCACAAAGCCTTTTAGACAATAGGGGCCCTCTACCATCAGATTAGCATACGAATCCTTAACTCCTTAAAGTTGCTTCAGATCATGCATCAAAGTTATACTTCTTTCATTAAAGGAAAAATGCTGAGAAACAGAGTATCACAGTCTTTGAGAACTAACAACAAAACATCAACTCCCTGTTTCTCGGTTCACCGAGTTATTTTTATAAGAAAATACATAACTGTCATTGAGTAGAAATAGGCATAGGCGTCTTTTATAATCAAAATCGAACTAGAACTCCTGTTGAGGACTCGTATTTTGCTGAAGACATCTGCAGAGTCCTTATCCTTGTAGAAGTCTGCTTCTTGGTTTTGGCTTGTCCACGTGCATAACCACTTTCAGATTTTTGCTCAGCCTTCGTGGAGGACAAGGAATGATGTAGGAGAGTTTTGGAATTTAACCATATGCGTCTTTCCTTCAAATGACACCTGTAACTTGTGTAAACATAAAGATGGCTACGGAATATGCGACTAGCTACAAAATGACTGCATTTTGTAGCTAAGTCTGCTAAAAATTTACTATGACAACAAAACCACAAAAGTATAATAAGTCAGTCATTGCATGCATTCTTAAAGTGATTTTAATCATTCCTATTGATCTTTTAAGCCTATAGCTAATAAAGGACAAATGGAATGAAGTGAAATTTAATGAAAGGAAAGGACATTTTTAGTGCTCAACAATATATATAATTAAAAACTATGTATATATATATTTGAAAAATGACCAAAATGTAGAGTAATGATACTATTCTAAATGTTTTAACCATCAACTTTTTTTTCTTCAATTACTAATATATAAATAGTTTTTGATGTTTAAAACATTTAGAATAGTCTCATTACTTTACATTTTGGTCATTTTTCAAATATATATATATATATATATATATATATATATATATATATATATATATATAAAATTGAAATTGAAATATTTTACTTAACATGGACATTGAAATATATTATTTATGAACCATACTTTTCATATTAAAATCTGGTTTATTATTAATATATTTTGAATACATATCAATATTAGTTAATCTTAATATTGAAATCTTTTTCTTTATGACTCATATTGTTTTATTTTTTATATTTATATATTATTAATAATATTTTTTAAATGCTATATATTTAATTTATATTAAAAAATAAATGACTTATACATTTCCCTTTTATTACTCTTATTAGGAAGTAATTGATTTTTTTCACTCTCAATTCTTTTTTCTCTTTAGACATTGATTTTTTTTTTTTTTTTTTTTTTTTAATATATAAAATTGATATTAAAATAAATTTGTTAACATGAATATTTAAATAAATTTTTTTTTTTAAATTATAAGAATTATATATCATTCTCATTCTCAAAAGTGAAAATACAATATTTTTTTAGTTTTAATTACTTATCTCTCTTTAAAGTTGATAAAAATTATGTTAGTTCACATGGATAACGATATGAGAGTGAGAGTGAAATATTTTTACTACATATCCTTCATACTAAATTGTAATGAGAGTGAGAGTGAGATTGTTGATGTTTTATAACACTTCTAATTAAAACTAACCAAATATATAGATTCATTTTTGTTTTTTATTGTAGCTTACATTGCTTTTTATTTAGAGAAAATTTTAATTTTATCTAAAATGGATACATGCCATTTCAAAGTTGTGCATGGAAGAAATTACACACATTCCTCCTATTGGGTTGAAGAATGCGCCTCTTGGTGCAACAGGTGGTTATCCCATATTGATTGTATTGCTTGATCCACATGTGCCACTTTCACTATAAATCAAAATATCATCAACACAGATGAGTACAAAGTTGAACAAGAACGATTGATTAAACTTTTTCTTAAGCCTCTAAGAAGTGAATGGGCATCATGAAAAACTCATAATGTCCTTCATGTGCGTGTAACATAGTCTTATAAATGTCTACTTTTGTCATCCAAATTTGGTTATAACTAAGATGAATATCAAGTTTAGTTGAGAGCTTTGCTTTGTGAAGTTCATCCAATAGATCATGAATGACAAGAATGGGAAATTTATCTTTGACCATCAATTTTTTTATGGGAATGAAAGTCCATACACTTGCCAATTGCCTTCTTTCTTCAAAACCATAACTGTCGAGGATGAGTAGGGCCTAGTACTAGGATATATGATTTCAACGTCTAAAAATTAATGAATTGTCTTTTCAATTTCATTTTTTTGTGCAAAAGGATAGTGATAAGAGTGCACATTGGGTAGTTCACTACCTTGAATCAATGAGATGCCATGTTCATGCTCCCCATGCATGGGAGATACACCATGGGTTGTTTTAAGGCCTCGATGATGTTTGTTCAATATTGAATGCCAATCAAGGTGATTTTCGTATGGAAGTTATCTATAAATTGTCATTGAATTAGGAAATAAATGACAAGTGATATTTCTTAAAGAGCTCTTCCATACATTGAGAGTTGATGATTTTTATTGAACTAACTTGGTGACCTTTAAGGGTGTGTTTATGTCCCTCACATAATCTCATGTATAAATGGAAATCCAATATTAAAGGGGCCCAATATTCATAATCATTATGTTCGTATAACTACATTACAACCTCCCATTTTTCTGGAAAATGTTTTTGATTTGAGGAAATATTCCTCCATTTGGAGCTTCGCATTGTGACACTTACTACTATATCTTATAGGAGTTCCAATAGATATGGTGATTTAGAAAATTGGGAACCACAAGGAGATAACAATCTATTTCTTCTACTACTTGACTATGGATGAAATTGTGGTGCTACCATTGTCCATTAAGCCAATCTCATTCTTTCTTGTGCTTGATATATCCAACCAACTTTAAGGTTTGGAGCATTGTAAGCCCTAAAAAAGAAAGTAGGTGCATGGGTGGGAACTGTTATTTTTTGATGGATATGGTAGCATAAAACAAGTGTTATAGTCTCTAAGGTTTCAAAGAGGCTAAGGAACACAAGGACTCCAAAACCCTGAAAAGGTTTCGAGGGAAGACACTTAGAAACCCCTTAATTAAATTAATTGTTCAATAATAAAAAATTTCCTAAGTATAACTTAGGAAAATTGATTAATTAATGGGTATTAATTGAGGAAATCGATTTTGCTATAGAGACTTTCAGAAAAATTGATTTGACAGAGTCTAATATGATCTAAGCCATCGATCATGATTAGATCTTGGCCATTGATGCTCTAGTGAGAGATTATAAGAGCAAGTCAAAGGGGCTTGGAGAAGACATAGTTTACAGTTGGTGAATAAGGGAGTTCAAATTCCCCAATTCACAAAATCTAGTGAAGGAACATTTCGAGCCAAGGAAGAGCATCAGAGAGAGGAAGCAATAAATATTTGCGAGTAGCAGTATTTCAGAGAGATTCCCAGTGATTTTCCAGTGTCAGAGAAATAGGAGAAGGGAGGTTGAATTATCTACAATGAGAGCTGCTACAACTAGTGAAAATAGCCAAAAATCCTAGCACGAGTTGCCAGAAGAAGATTGATTCAATTTCTAGAGGTCTAATAAGTGTCTCGAAGGTAGAGAGAATTATTTCTAGAGGTAGAGGGAGGCATGAAATATCATTTATAGGCAGTTTCAAGGATGTGCGAATTTATTCTGGGAAACAACACACATTTATGAAGGAAGTGCGAATTCCAGGAGTAGTGTGAGTTGCTGGGATTGAGGTTAGATCAGTTGCAAAGGGAGACAAGGGTGTCTCCATATTATTTTTCTAGTATATTACCAATGGTTTTCTAGTTGGGTAACCAATCTTAATAATTCTCTCAAAGTTCTACATAATAATAAAACCCTCATCTGCTACACCGGTTTTCCCTTCAGGGTTTTTTCTGGGGACAATTTTTAAAAAACAATGGTGTCATTATTTTTGTGTGTGTGCATCTATTTCTCAATTCTTGTTTATATTTTCACAAAAATTTTTATTTGTGAAGAATTGTAGTGTGAATGATTTGCTATATGACATAATAATAACTATAAAAGGAAAATAAATTGTTAAAGTTAGGAGAATAATATCGAGTTGCTGTAGTTCAAGGAATTTTACATGGTATCAAAGCATTGAAGGTTGGATTAGAGGATCATAAGAAATTGAAGTGATATTGTGTAGTTTTAGAGGGAGATCCGAAGCACCAATTTCTAGATCTGCGCAGGCCAACCAGGAAATGCAAATTGTTGGAGAAGGAAAATTGATTTCTAGATCTAGGGTGAATGAAAATTCATTTTTCCATAGAAGTAGTAGCAGCAGGAAGTAGGATTCTCGGAGAGGGTTTTCGGTGAGAAGATTAGTTGATTTGCAGAGAAAATCAATCGCAAAATATTTGCAACAAGGGTTTTGCAGTTGCAAATTAGTGTAGGGAAGGAAGAGAAAATCACACAAAGGGAAATTCTAGAAATTCTCAGAGGGGTTCTGGTTTTTCCAAAGAGGGAAAGGAGGCCGAAATTTCTAGCAAAAAAATTTCATAGCAGACTTTCCAGTCCATCCAGTGTGAATTTTAGGGTCAAAAGTGCATGTGCCAGAATTGGAGAAGGACATTCAGAAGGTAGAGCGAGTTTCCCAGAGGAGGAATAACAAGCAATGCGAGTTCAGAGAAGGACAATAGAGGCAAGTGCAAGAGAAAATATGTGCATTTCCAGCTGAGAGTGGGTATAAAGGAAACAAAAATCAATAATCTAGAAGGAGAAGGATATTTACATCATATAATTCTCTAGTTTACTTGAGCTTCATAAATATGGCCATAAAAAGACTTATATATCAGTACAGAGTTGACAGAGCCTCTAATTTTTGCGTCTGGAAAGACAGGATGCAATTCGTATTAGAAGAGCATGGATTGGAGGAATTTGTCACAAATGTGATGGTAGAACTAGCAGATCCACGTATCCACAAGAGGATGGTCCTAGATGGATTTCAGGATCACATTTTCCCACATATTGTAAATAAGAATACAACAAAGGACATATGGGATTCCATTGTGAAGTTGTAGAAGATACATTTGAGAATTGGAAAATGATTCTCAAGGAGAATCCAAGGTTAGTAAAAATGAAAAAGGGCAAATGTTACATATTACCTCACTAGGATTTAAGGAATTAGGGACGAACTTGCAACTATAGGAGAGAAACCTTTAGATAGTGAGTTGGTATGCATTACACTCAATGGGTTCTAAAAGGAGTGACGTACATTTGTCTAAGTAATTTCTGGAAGGGACACATTTCCAGGTTGGGATTTCTTATGGAGTGACTTCACTCAAGAGGAGCCGAGGCTTAGTCTCGTAGAGGGTACCATAAGTAGCAATAGAAAGGGACGAAAGGTGGAAAATGAGGAAGAAAACGTAGCCCTTGTATGTAATGGAAAGGCGAAGAAAGGTCCCAGTTAGGGATAATAATCAAAGGGAGAGAATAAGAAGGACTCGTTAAAGGTCAAGTGCTTTGGATATGGTGAGTTTGGTGGCTACGTCACCTAGTGTCCAAATAGGAAGAAGGAAAAGAAGGGGAAACATATAGTAGCTTCGACAAATATCGATGAGTTGAGCTCCAAATTGGAGGAATTCAAATTGATAAAAATTATACCTACAGATGGAGGAGGAGCATGATGCTTCAAATTTCTATTATGGGCAAGGTCCATGGGAGAGCAACAAAAGGTCTAAATCAAATCTTGTCATTGTTCATTCGGATCAATACCTTTGTTAGGGGGTCTCACAAAAGTAGAGTAGTAGGAGGATTGAGGTGTTAGTAGGGTGTATTCATATCTTCAGGTATAGTGCAGAGCTAGTTGCAGTGAGATACTTGAGATGTAGTTGCAGATCCAGTTGAGCGCAATTAAGTACTCCTTAGACAAAGTAGAGTTAGTTGTAGTCAGAGACTCAAGGAACATGTGCTGATTCAGTTGCAATAACATAGTAGATCAACATGAGTTTGAGACTCAGAGGGAGTATAGCAGAGGGAGTATAGCTTTAGAGGGAGTATCCTTATGGAGGATGGATCTTTATGTTCTGATCATATTAGTACACACAGTTGCAGTGGCTGCAGAATAAATACGCAAGAAACAACGTAAGAGTAGTAGGCATGTGAGTTCAAATATTGAATCAACTACTATTGGTAGTGGGTGAATCAAAGTATGTGCAATAAATTGGCGGAATTTTTTTTCTAGATTGACTTATTCACATTGATTTCTAGTGACTGGGAGTCAGATAGTATTGTGATGTGAAGAAATGACGTATAACAGATGTCAGACATTAACAACATGGGTAAGTCCAAATACATGTTTTTCATCAGGGAGATGAGTAGAATGGATAGTGGAGAATGGAGAACACCTTCCTCACTAAGAGGGAGTGTTAATTTTTGATGGACATGGTAGCATCAAACATGTGTTCTATTATCTAAGGTGTTAGAGAGGCTAAGGAACACAAGAACTCCAAAACCCAGAAAATGTTTTGAGAGAAAACACTTAGAAACCCCTCAATTAAATTAATTGATCAATAATTAAAAAGTTCCTAAGTATAAATTAGCAAAATTGATTAATTAATGGTTATTAATTGAGGAAATTGATTTTTCTATAGAGACTTTGAGAAAATGTGTTTTGATGGAGTCTAATATGATATGAGAAATCAATCATGATTATATCTTGGCTGTTGAGGCTCTCGCCAGAGATTATAAGAGAAAGTTGAAGGGGCTTAGAGAAGAAACAATTTACAGTTGGTGAGCAAGGAAGTCTGAATTCCCTAGTTCATAGTATTCAGTGAGGGAAAAATTTGATCTAGGGAAGATAATCAGAGAGATGAGGAAAAAAATATTTGGGAGTATTAGGGTTGTGGATATATTCCTAGTGAATTTCTAGCGTTAGAGAGACAGGAGAAGGGAGGCCAAATTATCTGTGGAGAGATTTGTAGAAATTTTATAGAAATTGCAAATGCTCAAGATTTCAAACTGAAAATAAGAGACAAAAATTATACTCTACTAATATGCGGAATGGAAATCACAATTTAGAATAACATGCATAAACATGCAACAATAAAAACCACAATCACACAATGATTCATAGGGGAACCCAACTGGGAAAAACCCCTCAAGCCTATTTTCATTAATAAGTTAAATAGAGAAACTATTACAATTTCTTACTCTAACTCTGAGCACAACTTGCAAAGGTAAAAATATTCTCCCTATTGATTGAAGACATTTAGCCAATACTTAGCCACTTTATGCCTCCTTCATCCTCCTATTTCATTGTGCAATACTTGAGGAAATTAACTCCTAAAAGATAGGAATTTCCTCCTATTTACTTGCACAATTCCCAAGGATTGGTCAACTCCCTGCATACAACAACTGTACACTCAACTAGTATAAAACTCATGTTACACTGGCCTTGTCTCCTCCACTTCAGCTAAGAAATTAGAATTCCATGCATGCATGAGCTATTTTGGGTTGATTGATCAGTTAAATAACAAATCTTTGAGTTAAACTATTGTCCCACTGCTCAACTGACTCTATCAATAGTTAGAGGCCAGTTAAATGAGTACAATTGAAAATAACTGAACTAGATTGCTAAAATTTAGAAATCAACACATGCATGCCTAAACTCCAAGCCTATAGCTCAAATTTAATGAGTTAACTAAGTGAAAAGAGCCATGACACACTAGTTAACTGCCTCCAAGTTTTCCAGTCGATGTGGAAATTCAATTTACTTACTTTGACTAAGGATAAAGTTAAATTGAGGCTTTCTTGCTACACTTTATAACACTCCCTCTTAGCTAGAAAGGGATTTTTCACCACCCCTATCCTGCACTTGTGGAATTTACCATAACATTACCTCTCACTGTTGTTGCTGCTACTGCAAAAAATACAATTGAGAAGCATAAAAAACACACTGAATCAATTGTGTCTTTGCAACTATCTACTGGGAAAACTGCACAAATGTTGATTTTTCAATATGCCTCATGCTTTGCTATCGACATTGCTCTATGCTCCTAAACATATGACTGCAAAAATTGACACTAATTCTTCTGCTACTAAATACTATGGGCCCCTGTAGCAAGGTAATGATCCATGAGGAGGACACCTCAATGGAGGTATACATCACCCACCTCATTCTTGGAGGTATAACTACATGAGTGGAAAAACCTACCCCTAGCTTGTAGATATTTTTCACGTTAAGTCAAATCTATTTCACTTTCTTGGTAACTACATGTTTCAGAATGACTTTACCCTTACTCAAAACAACATCATAGTCTATGTCCTCCAATACAACTACGAAAATCCAAAATTTCTTCAAACCAGGTACAAAAAGAACATCTTTGAGGTGAATATGGGAGCAAAAATCCCTCTTAAAAGCTATAGTACCAATTATTGTAGCACTGTTGTTACACCATTTTTTGGTCATCTAACCTATTTTCATTAGATGGACCCAAGTACACCATGTAAGACCAATTTTACCCTAAGTAAAATTGCTTTCACTATGAAAATAACTTAGTAAACCACCTTTATTAAGTTGTTTATGGTCTAAACAGGAAACCCCATGAGAAAATATTAAACAAATCTACATTTTTTTGATTTTCCTCAAGGAATAATTAGTTAAACAATAGTTTAATTAATGTTTTTGGTTATATTTAACCCAAAACAAGGAAATTAATTAGATAAATCATTATTTATCTTATTATTTTCTAAGAATAATTATTTAAACCTTATTTAAATAATATTCTTTGTTAAATATGACTAAATTACCCTTAAATAATTAAATAAATAATTATTTATTTGATTATTACTCAACTACATCCTTAAAATGATAAATAAATCATTTATTTATTTATTATTTCATAAATAAAGTATTCTGACCGAAAAAATTCCTTCTCCAACAAATATAATAAAATATTCTATAAAAGTTGGATCTTGATTTGGTTAATAATATTTTAATTATGCACTAATATCTAGACTAACTCAATATTTTGTTATAAATAGAAGGGTTTTCCCATTCATTTACCACTTTTTTTGCCTAAAGATCACTCCGGATTTATAGTTTTGGTCTGACTTTGATCCACCATCATAGTCATATTTTGTTACCATTTTTTTCTGGGTTTTCTACACCATGAAGAGAGAGGAATTTTAGATCTGAAGTTGTTATCACTCTGTAATTAGCAAGATTGGCAAAGTCCAACTGCAGAGGTAACATCAAACCGCTTTGGGATTCTAGGATCTAGCCCTCCTGAATCCGGAGAGGGATCTCTCCAATATGTATAAAGATGGATATTGTCTTTGAAAAGCTTGAGGTGATGATATTAGGCTAGTTATGAAGACCAAGGTTTTTGTTTTTTTTTTGTTGGACAAAGATAAATGAAGGTGAAGGAAGTCTAAATGAAGGGCGAAGATGAATGAAAGGGAAAATTGATTCAGCTAAGAAGATAGGAAAGAAACAACTTCAATCCATTGGGCTATGGAGTCATAAGAGGATTTAATTGAAACATTCAGGTTCAAGAATGATCTATGGGGCAAGTCATCTATGCCTAAGGATCTCTTTAGAGTTTGATTTATGGAATGGAGTGATACAAATAAGAAAGGGAAAAGACAGATGCAGAACAAAGAGTAGCCCAGGATCTGGTAAGTACTTTGAAACTAGCCAGCCTTTGACCAAGCACTTAAGAAAAACATAGAAGCAAAGTAGGATCTGGTAAGTACTTTGAAACTATCCAGCCTTTGATACACTTCTAATAGAACACCAATAAAAACGAAGGGAAACTTGATGGCAACCTTTGGAGTAGAAACTAGTGGGCTGGGCTCACCCTAATCCTCTCCTAGCTCTCCTTTACTTAGTTACATCCAAGACAATCACAAAGATAACACAGAATGGCCTAAGATCTGATAAGTAATTCGAAACTAGTCAGCTTTTAACACATCCTAAGGGAAACAATCGAATAGTTGAGCAAACAAGAAAGGGACTCAGGGCTAACCTTTGATTTCCTCAATTCATTCCTTACACAACATATATTGAAATTAACATCTAAAAATAACATTCAACTGTGACGAAAAGATGAGGGAACGCCAGCATCTCTGTACTTAGACTGAATTAAATCATTTCTAAATAACACAATTAGAAGAAAACATTGAAATAAAGATTTCTCAGCCAGAGAAGGTTACTGGTATGCAGTAAGTCCTAACACTGTTCAAACTGTTCTTTACAGTGGAAAATGAAACGAATTAAAAACAGAAATAAAATGACAAGTTCACAGTGAGAATAACATCACCATCAGCATAGACCAGGATCCCATAAAATAGCTTGTATTGATGCTTCAAACCGGTTACAATCTTTAAGTCCAATGGTTCTTTGCAGCTTCAGGCTTCTCAGCTCAACATAGGTATTTTCTCTTACATTCAGAGCTTACAGCAGCTTCAGAAAACTATTTACATGCTACAGATATGCAGTGACCAACAGTTTATCATCTTCTACAGAGATATTTATAGAAGAATGAGGAGAAAAGATCTGAGAAAAGATCTAAAACACATTTAATACAACGCTAAATGATTTCTCGGCCCCTTAAGAGGCATCGATGGAGAAATTACAGGTGGATGTGCTGCATTAACTTTTACATTTATGATTTAAAACTCGAAGTGAGTTTTATTTGACTTTGAGGCTCATATGCTGTTTGGAGTAACTCTGCAGATATTTTTTGCATTGATTTCCTTGCAGAAGTAACTCCCTGGCTGCGCTGGAGGCGAATATCTGATTTTCTTCAATAACTTCGGCCTCTGTTTTGAAAGGTTTGAGGCGACAGGTGGCTTGGTGGTAGCTGAGGAATCAATTTGCCTCAGATGTGGCGGTGTAGGCTTTCTGTCTGATGAAACACTTTAGATTTTTCCTTTAAACTGTGTTTTAGATTGGGGATTAGGCTTTTGATAATGGTCTTAGCCGTTATCCCCATAAAAACCGTCTTAAATCTTCATCTGCTGTGCTCTGTCTTCAAACTGATACTCTTCAACTGTTTTTGAGTTAAAACAGTGTCTTGTCGATGTGCAGGCCGCACTGGGCTTTTTAAAGGCATCAATGCCCATGAAGCATTGAGAAAAAAATGGAGCGAAAACCCCGCGGATGGTTCTCTTTAATAGCTCGAAGGCGCAAGAAACGTCTTTCCCAACCCTCGGCTTTATTTCTTTATACAATGGAAAACCATTAAAATGCCTACAAAACACAAAAATAGTTAAGAAATCCTGCGGAAGTAGGTTTAAACTGCTTCAGATGGCGGGGGAGGAGCGTATCCGTCGGATGAAGGCAACCAACGGTGGAGCTCTGCATAGAAAGGCAAAAAGGATAGCGGGAGAAGAATAAGGAGGAGTAGGTTTGGACCGTCTGATCCAGACACGTGGACGGTCCAGATCTAATCGGAGGGTCTCAATCGGAGGTGGCAGAAAAGGGGATGCGATTGAAAATAAAACTCCGATGCGATTGCGCAATCGGGAGGGGAGAAGGCGATTAAGCGCTGTCCGTCGATCTGCAGATCAGATCGACGGCGGAGAGGGAATCGGGGGATGGCCGATCGGCGGATCACAATCAAAACTGCGGGCCTAATCGCAATCGAAACTGCGGGCCCAATCGCAATCGAAACTGCGGGCCCAATCGCAATCGAAATTGCGGGCCTGGTCTTTTCGATCAACCCATTGAAATTTTCCCGATTACGATTGCGCGATCGGTCTTTTTAATCTAACCATTTTATATTTAACACGTGACTTCAAGCTTTTAAGTTGAAACTTTGGATAAGCGGGTTCTTGGGTTTTATAAAGGAAAAAGGGTCGGAAATGAAATATTCACAAGGTTTAAGCGCCGAGGGCGGGCTCAGGGTTATATGAAAATAATAATATGATCGGGGGTCTTTAAGCAGCAAGGCTAATCGTAATCGAAACTTTGGAGTATGGCAAAGACTTGCGCCTTTGATTCTTTTCGATGCGATTAGCACTTTATCGTATTAGCAAGTGGTTCCAGACCCAAAGCGTATGGTGGGGAAGTGGTTTTAGGGCTAAACCCAAGGGGCTTAAGTCTATAAAAAGACTTGTATTTTTATGATTTTTCACGGTTTTTTTAATGGAAACAAAGGGTGCTGAAAGGGTTAAAAAGTGAGTTTTTAACCATGGGAAGGGTGATTTATGAAGGGAAGAAAGGAAAAGATGAATAATAGAGGAAAAATATGGGAAAAAATAAGGGAAAGGAAAAGAAGGTTAATTTCGAGTGGGAGAAAGGGAAAAGGGATGGCTTTGCAGCAGTTTCTTCTTTGTATTTCAGCAGAAATTTTAGAGTATGAGATGAGAACAACAATGAGGATTTTGGACAAAGGAAGAAGGCCTTCAAGGAGTCTTCAAAAGCCAACAATTTTTAGTGATGAAATTTGTTCTTTGAAGGCTCAAAACATATTTAGCCACCTTTGGGTATAACAAAAAATTATAGGTGGCTAACAGAAGTGTTGAGGACTTACAAGAACCCATCCCATTGAGGAGTACTGGTAACACCCTTCTGTGTTTTCCTCCCAGGTGTCATTAATACAAAATTCATTCAACATATTCTTGTCTTGTCTATAGGATGCGTGGATTAAATCTTATTTTTTCTACTGCTTAATGTCTTTTGATGCATAGATCTAGATTTTTGCAGCATTTATCTTGATCACCTAACTGCAGATCTAAGGATATTAGCAACCATCTTTGCTGTTAGGGTTGTTTTTTATGCACAGCTAAAGTGGTCTTTTTTCGTACGCTTGGAATTAAGATTCATACTAACAATTGACGACTCCACACGGGTTTACGATTACGATGCTGTCGTTTTTCTGATCCTTGCATATCCAGCTACTTCAAACCCTAGGCTTTCTCTTCAGCCTCTTCTTTTTGCTTTTCTTGATGTTGTTTTTAACCTATAAAACCCTAAAACGATAAAAATTCTAACTTCCGTGTGTTTTCGGACCTATTGCGCAGGTGACAGACATCAACTGCAGCTGAGACAACATTTTTTTTTTTTCTGAAATCTACCGCCAAAAGTGCCGGAAGTGTAGGTCGCACTTTTTGGCCCAAAACCTGCGACCTAGAGCTTCAGGAAGAGGGAATCAGCCCAAAAACTATGACCTCTACAGAAAACAGGTCAGAAACTGCGACCTGGATTTTTTGCGGGAGTTTTTCTGAAAGTTTTCTGGGTTTGTCTGGGCCTTTGTTTAGGGTTTTCTGACCTTCGTCTCCACCCGTTTTGGACCTGTACTTGTTCTGTTTTACTCAACTAAGTGGGAACCTAGCCCCCTAGGGCTTCAGTACCCTCCACACTTTGTGGAAGAGTTTTAGCTACTGCAGGTTGTTTGAAATTTTTAGAATGTTCAGCCTTTTTTCAGATTTGATACCTCACCTTCATATCCGCTTCATATTGGCTTTTTATCCATCCAAATCACCTCATTTAGCTTTGTTTGGGTTTTCCTATAGGGTTCACTCCGTTTCCCTCCAGCAGATAGCCTTTCGCCACCTCATTTAGAACAATTTCTCCTCTGATTTGTTGCTGTTTTCTGCACCACTTTCCAACATATTTTGACCTTTAGATCCCTGTCCGTCCCGACCTTAGATCTATTGGCTATTTTGGTGTGTTTTGATTAGTTTTTTGTCCGCCTACAGACTACTTGTTGAGAGGCCCACCTCCTTGGGTTTAGATTATTGCATTATTAACTGTTTATTTATTGTTATTTCAGTTTCATATATTGTTATCTCCAGGTTTATTTTCAATTACACAGCACAATTTTTCTTTTTCTCTACAAACGCCTGGGTTTAAAAATTAAAATTTACACACTTTGCACACACACCCTAAGCAAAAAAGGGATTCGTTAACACCACCAAGCAAAGACTTTAAAACATTGAAATCAATTGATCCTGCACCTCTTCGCCCTTGTTTCGACATTGTAATCAGTTGATACTGCACCTCCTTGCCCTTTTCGGTCTCTTTTTCCCTTGTGCCGTGTTTGTGTTGTCACCATTGCGCCACCAAGGCATTTATCCCGGAGACTTCTTGGCCTTCATCATCAGTTTTGGCAGGAATACTTACTCCCCCACATAGGGTTTGAGTTAGTCCTACACCGAGTCCGCACTCTGACTCTTATTTTGGTTCATTTGGTTCTCCTTCTTGTTTCACCTTCGGTTCTCCCCCTGTCATCTTCACCATGTCTGGTGCAGGACCTAATGCTGGTGGTAACCTTGGACCTCATGCTAGGAATACCACTAGTGGGACCGCAACAGACACTACCCCGGCTGCGCCCTTGCTCCCCTTCATGGCAGGCCTCAGCCTTCCTGATTTTGACCAGTTGATAAACGACCCTATACACCATGATGTTTCTTGGCCTACTATGCCAACCAAGCTCCCTTTCGACATCCCCAAGTTTTAAGGCCTTGCTGGAGAAGATCCTACAAATCATGTTCGATATTTCCACATGTGGTGTTCATCTAACTCTATTATCGATGATTCTATCCATCTTCGGTTGTTCCAACGTACGCTTACCAGTGAAGCAGCTTCTAAGTGGTATGTTGATCAGGCCCCTTCCTCTCATACCACCTTTGTGACTCTTGCCTGGGCTTTTCTGTCTTACTTCCAGCTTCCCCTTCGTTATGACACTGGTATCGAACTCTTGACTTCTTTCCGTCAATCGTCTGCGACCCACCTATCTGACCATGTCCAGGAATGGCGGAGAAGAAAGAGCCTATGTCGATCCCCTACCTTCGAAGAACGTGTCTACATGGAATGGTTTCTTAGATCTCTCTTACCACATATCGAGAAATATGTCGCATCGCACTTTCCTCAAACCGAAGAAGCCGCTCTCCAAATTGCGTTAAAATATGACCTGATCTACGCTGAGTCGGGTTATGTTTATACCGTTCTACCTGATCTTCCCAGACTTGGTGGTGCCAACGCACCGAGTGCATCTCACGTTGCCAACGGTATCGTTGGAGCTCTCTCTAATCCGTACACTCAACCTCCCTTGGGCTATGGCTTTTCTCAGGGAGGGGCCAACACCTCTTACACTTTCCCCCCTCCTGGTAGCACGTATCCAGGATACGACATGCCTCCTCTTTTTTCCCAACCTCCTGTTTACCACACTGTTACCCAACCTCTTTATTATCCGTATCCACAGCCTGGTGCTCCAACTCCTTTAGCATTAGCACCTTCACCTCCCTTACCTTCTCAACCCCTGCAACAACAGCCACCACCCCCTTAGGAGTAGGTGTATGCACAGTAGGGCGCGACTAATCCTCCTCCTTCCAAAAAGAAGGAAAGGCACTCAAAATAAATCTGCCTCTGGTAATCTTGGACCTAATCAAGGTAATGCTCCTAACACTACTAACCAGCAATAGGGTACTCATCTCAAGCAAGACAGGCTTGTTCGCACGACCAAGCCCTGTTCTTGTTGTGGTGTTTATGGTCATTACACACATGATTTTCCTCTTTTACCACAGATGCAGCAGATGTGGGAGTCTCAAGAAAAATTGTGAAGACACCAAGCCTCCCCTTCCGTCCCTCCCAGTGCTGTGCCTAGTCAGCCGGTTGTGCTTACTAATCCTTTACCTCAATAAGGATTTGTGGCTACTCAACCACCTGATGGTCGGGTGGCCACTCAACCTTTTCCATCTGGTACCTCTAATTACCAAATTCTCCTGATGAACTTTGATCAACCTCTAACCGTAGACATCAATCTTCAGACTCGGTCCCGTCAGTACAACAAGCCTACCGCTACGTCTGTCCCTGAGCCGCCTCCTTCGGTCTCTACAGATCCTCTTTCGACACCTAATGGTCCCTTGCAGATCCCTTAGCCTAAGGTAGAGGTTTATACCAATATCCCTAAGGGACCACTAAACTGAAACACTTCTTCTGGAAAAGCTGGCCATTCGTATAGCATAGTAGACGATTTGGCGCAATCTCATGTTTCCATTTCAACGCTGGAACTCCTCTAGTCGTGCCCTTAAAAATGAAAAGCTCTACTATCTGCCATGGGCGCTGTAGATCCTTCCGACGATCGATTGATTTTCTTTGATGTTGACCGGTTAGAACATCCTCCTCTCCCTGCTTCCGTCGCTTTCCAAATCCCAGTCAAGATCCAGAACGCCAACGTTTCCGGGTGCATCATTGATGAGGGGGCATCCACTTGTGTGATGTCTGCTTCAGTTTGGAAACAAATCAGATCACTTGAGTTGGCTCCTTCCACGATCACTCTCCGAGCGTGGGATGGCCATGCCTCCCAGCCCATTGGCTTATTCCACAATCGTCCTATTACTCTTGTGGGCAAGACTGTTTGCGTTGACGTAGAAGTCATAGATGCCCTCTTAGATTACAACATTCTATTAGGTCATAGCTACACTTATGTGATGTATGCTGTCCCTTCCGTGGTTCACCGCAAGATGTCCTTCCCTCATAATGGAAAGATAGACACCATTTACCAGTTGACATATTACGAACCGAAGTCTCAGACCTCCCCAGAGTCCACTATCTCTTCGGTGGCCAATAAGCAAACCGTCGATCCTTTGACCAGTGTTTCACCTGGAGTCTACAAATATTTCTCATTGCTTGGTACATTCCCTGGTATTCCTCCTCCTATCTCTGATCCTAGCTCATCGAATGTTTGCATGATGCAATCATCTCGGGCTGCCCTCAAGCAGCCCACCTCGGCTAGTCAACAACCTCCTTGCCCTCCGCAGCCTACTCCTAGCCCTTCGATTAAGCTTTCTGGACCTCCTCCTCCTAGCCCTTCAGCTGGTATCCATGAGCCTCTTTACTCTCCTGGAACAGTTCCTCTAGGCCTTAAACATTTAGGAGCCGTCCCTCCTGGCCATTACCCCTTTGGTCAGATACTGTTCCTAGATCCTCCTCCAGGAGTGTACACGGAACCTGTCATGGCCACCCTCTCTCTTCCTAACCTGACCCTTGGGATTCCCGTCTGGTACCTTGATCCTCCAGCCACTACCCCGCCTGGACAACCCAAACCTTATCTTGATTTGACTCCGGTTCAACTGGTCCCCATGATTTCTCCCGCTGCAACCGTGCCTCAACCACCTCAACAAGAACCGCCTCCTGTTGCAACCACTTTGGGTAAGAAGGGAAAAGCTTGCAAGAGGGCCTCAAAGGAAAAGGCTGCCCCCACTGAACCTGCACCTCCCCTGCCCGCAAAGCCCTATGATTTGTATGATGTCATTGGCCATGCCACCCATAACTGTCCTGAACTGCCCCGTATCAAGCCCATGGTTAAAGTTGTGTTCCCTGAGTCTACGGTCCCTGAAGCCTCTGTTTCTTCCTCGACTGCTACCAAGAATCTTAAAACTATTCACACCAACCAACCCTGTGCTTTGTGTGATCTCCATGGCCATTATTCCCACCATTGTCCCTACCTTACGCATTACTGCGCCTCTTTACAGGTAGTTCGGGAGTACGAGGTTGAACAGAACCAATGTGCATCTCCCGTACTTGCACAGTATGCTGCAGGTCAGACTGAGGATTTACCTGCTCCCATTGACATTCCCCCTCCTGATGTTGAGATGATGGAGCCTGCAGCCACCATCCTCTACCTATCATCATCCATGAGACCCTCGGTGGAAGTTCCCTCTACATCTTCCCCTATTGTTTCTCTTGACCTCCCTTCAATGATCACCCAGGGCTCAACATCGGTAGATCCCTTATCTGCTTGTTCTTCCGTCATCCCCCGTGATGATGCGCATGTGAACCTTTCTTCTCATGATGATGAGTCAGGTAGCTTCACCGCGTCATGTGGTCTCCCTTCCTCCAGTCACTCCATCTTCTATTGTGATGATGACATCATGGAAGCCATGTCCACCCATGACTTCATATTTCCCACACATAAACAGGATGGCACCATCCATGCGTATGGTGACTTTCGCGGCCCGAGCACAAGCTACACCTCCGATAGCTCTCACACTCCACCTCACCGTCGACATGTGAGTAGTAGACATCCTACCCAGATCACTCTCTCCTGCGGAGTGTGTTCGATTTCTAATTTGTGCTCAGGTTGCTAGCATTGTTCATCATCCTCCCATTTATTGTCTTGTTGCACCTTTCAAATGGACCTCCCGTTCACACCTTATATTGGTTTTGCCGATGGTGCAAGTCGCTACTCTCGGAATCTAGCCTCGGCAGGTTGGGCCATTTTTACCCCCTTGCATTCGCTTGTTCTCTCGAACAGTGTATGCATTGGTAATGCTACCAATAATCAGGCCGAATATGATGTAGTGCATGATTTATTAACTGATGCCCTTTCTCATCGCATCCTCCACCTTCATGTTCGTTTAGATTCCCTGCTTCTTGTCATGCAATTGAATGGTGTCTATCGTGTGCACAATCCTATCCTTTTTAGAATATATTTACGAGTGAAGCTTTTGATGCATGAATTTGAAATCATTACATTCAGTCATGTACCTAGAGAAAAAAATCACTATGTAGATGGCATCGCAAACCATATTCTAGATTGGCATTTAGCACACTTATTTAACACAAGACAATAACATAAAACTATCAAAATGATGCATATCCATAATATGTGTCGTATAAAATGTTTTAGAGTCCATCAAATCTGATACATATGACATGCCCATAGCATGTTACAAAAACTAAAAACTGGGGGAACCACCTGCCCCTACACACTAATCATTATCTGGAGGATCCCAAGCCAATGGCTTTGCTCCTGCAGCTCATAGATCATGCATCCCCTGTCCGGCCATCGCCATGCGCCGCATGACCCCTCGCCACTCCGAGGGTAGACCAATACATGGCTCTATGTACTGGTCCTCTAAGTCTTGCCAGCCGTGCTTTGAAACACCGGTCATAAGCCTCTCACATATATGACGGATGTCCTCTAGGAGGGCTGCTGCATCCTCATTTTGCTGTGCCCTTGCTCCACTAGGTCGTGCAGCTCCTGATACTGCAGGCCATCCCATATACCTGGCCGGTTTTACCAGTGCTATATCTGCATACCAAAAGTGGAAGAATCAATACCATATACAATATCCTGAAACTTTACAATGCACATAAAAATATTAGCAATTTTTCACTTACCATCAAGCCCCCATACTCGACCAGGAGGCAGTGGCAAATCCAGGTCCCAAAAATAACTCATCCCACTATAGGGATAGTCGTCTATGTACAATGGCATCTGATCCCAATGTGCAGAGAACTCAGGTTGGAACACCTGTCAGACTACTCCACCTCCTCCTCTACACAGTAACCGCCCCCACCGGCACATCCTAGGCTCTCTCGGGCCCCCATCCTGGAGTTTTATACGAGGTCGAAGTGTCAGGATCTTCTCAAAGAAGAGCGAGCACAAAACTGTACCATATGCACATTCATGGTTCACTTGCCGCCTGCATAGTGACAACTGTCATTTCAATGATGACAACATCATCTGTGCCCACCCATAGTAGGTCCCACCCAACACACTCTCCATAAGCATCATCTGCCCTTCGGTGATGTGGTGGAGTGCTTGGTTGCCCAAGATCCGCAGCACCGCTATGGCCACAGCACAGGTCTCTAACCTCTCTATATCCTTGATGGGTATCCGAGTCCCCTTGAATTGGAGACCTGGTCGACAATGGCGCTTTACAAACTCCATGATGTTCCGCCCCCGCAGTAACACTGGCTGAGTATTCCTACCATCCCAAGTGGTGGGAGACTAGTTAGGAACTATATATCCTAGACTGTCAACTTGATCCAGTGCCCCTGCACTATAAAGACCTCATGGTCCGGATCCAAATAGCTGACAATCCGGGCCAATAAGGGCTCTCCATCTCTCATCAGAGGGTTCTCCACAAACTTCAGAACCCCAAACCTGGCCAATGCACTACGCACACCCTGATCCTCCTGGATCTCCGATCATAATGTGCCCAAGTCTCTCTCTCTCTCTCTAGTTGATCCGTAATTCTGCCATATTTGCACAAAACCACCATATTTGTCAGTATACAAATAGGAAAGACTGTATCTCAACATAGAAACCCAGTGCTCATCCAAAAAATAGTACAAAAAAACCCCTCCCTGACAGGTCACACTTTTCAGGCCCAAACCTGGGACAGGTCGTAGTTTTCTGCCCAAAACCTGCTACCCAGGTCACACTTTTTGCCCCAAAAAGTGTGACCCAGCCGTGAAGAGGAGCAGGGGTCTGCTTCTAAGCCCTGGGGACCTAAAGTGAACTTTCAATCCACTGAAATGAAAGAGTAGGGTTAGGCCTCTTACCTGCAACTGAAAAATCTCGATTCTAACGATCATTTTGTCCACTACGATCGCTGTAAGATTTAGGGCCTCCTCTCCTCTTTACATTCACCACAACTCCACATGCAAATGATTGAAGTTGGAGGGAAAATGCCTTATTAAAAGAGAAACCCCTGATTTTTCTTTTGCCGGCTGCGGCCAAACCGTAGCTCAGTTTGACGAACCGTCTATACCGTTGGAAAGCTATCACCGAGCCCTTAAATGGGTATCTGTTATTTTTTAGTGATTTGATACTTCACCACAACACATTTTTTCCAAGAAGCATCACTTCACCCCTCCTCAAAATCGAATTTCTTCACTTGCAACACTCATACTGGGGGCACCACTTTACCTCCATACTTGTCCACACTTGTGTCGAATTTCTTCGTGAGTTACCATCTTTTACTCATGTTTTTATGGTCCCCATTGGACATTTTCTGTGTGGCAGCACCATCGAGTCACCCTTGTTTAGAGCATTTGAGTTGAGTCATCATTACATTCATGGAGTCTATCCCAAGTCCCTTTGTATCCCGCTATAGTCCTCCATCCTTCATTGCTTGGTCCCTCTCTCATGTCAAACATTATGGCCTTTAGTCCCACTGTCCCCTATCCCTCATGATATTGTTTTAGTCATTGCCAGGTCATCCATGCCCTTTATGTTCTAACAAGGGAAGTCATCCGTCCGATACTTAGTACCCCCCATTTCATCATCATCCCTGGTGTCAGTCTGTTAGTCGCTCTACTATTTTCTCTCGTGCCTTAGTTGAGGATCCCTTATTGCCTCACCTATGGCGAACATCCTTCTGTCGACATCAACTCATTCATTCTAGAAGACAAGTATAGAGGGCGGTGTACCTTGGTTCCAGCTTCCACTCTTGTTTGGTGCCTCGGATCAGGAAAAGAGACTCCTTATTGCCCTTTGAATTGATTGTTTCTCAGCTCCAGTTCCTTTCAGCATGATCAAGATCCGTATACTTGATGGTCCAGTGATGCAGCAGCCGATATCAGTGATTCCCGAGTGTGTGTGAGATGTCTTAGCCCTCATGAGGGGGTAGCCCTATAGGTAGCCCCCCACATGCCCGGATGACCTCTTTCATTACAACCTTTGATGTAGCTCCATATATTTGATGATGTCAGCCTCAGCCGCTTGCAACGCCTTTTGATTGCATGTATCAGTCATATTTTTAGAGCCCTTTCTTTTTTACAGGGGCATCTGGGTTGTATTTATATCTCATGTACTCAGATATTATTGTACAAGTCCTGGTTGTTATCCCAGGCACAATATGTATATGGGATTCATTATCATGTTGTTTATCTGGCTCATGTTTATGCTAGTATGTACTATATTTTTCAATCCCTTGTTTATTGGACGCCTTATTCTTTGTACTTTGTCTCGGCGGGCATAGGTATGCCTCCCTCGCCGCCTATAGCACAGGTACTCACTCATAACAGAAACTTATTACACCTGTAAGTCTTGCTTCCTTAGGGTCTAGTCCTTTCAGTGCTTTGGTCTACCTTATACTTCTCTCTCTGAATTCCCCTTCAGTGTCTAGTGATTGAGTTCTTACAACATACTTCGGTCATATGATTAGCTCCTAATACTCGCATGCTGGGGGGAAATCTGTTACACCATTTTTTGGTCATCTAACCTATTATCATTAGATGGACCCAAATACACCATGTAAGACCAATTTTACCCTAAGTAAAATTTCTTTCACTATGAAAATAACTTAGTAAACCACCTTTATTAAGTTGCTTATGGTCTAAACAGGAAACCCCATGAGGAAATATTAAATAAATCTACATTTGTTTGATTTTCCTCAAGGAATAATTAGTTAAACAACAGTTTAATTAATGTTCCTAGTTATATTTAACCCAAAACAAGGAAATTAATTAGATAAATCATTATTTATCTTATTATTTTATAAGAATAATTATTTAAACCTTATTTAAATAATATTCTTTGTTAAATATGACTAAATCATCCTTAAATAATTAAATAAATCATTATTTATTTGATTATTACTCAACCACATCCTTAAAAGGATAAATAAATCATTTATTTATTTATTATTCACAAATAAAGGGATTTGACCCAAGTCAAATTCCTTTTCCCTCCAACAAATATAATAAAATATTTCATAAAAGTTGGATCTTGATTTGGTTAATAATATTTTAATTATGCACCAATATCTAGACTAACTCAATATTTTGTTATAAATAGAAGGGTTTTCCTATTCATTTACCACCTTTTGTTGCATAAAGATCACTCTGGATCTATACTTTTGGTCTGACTTTGATCCACCATCATAGTCATATTTTGCTACCATTCTTTTCTAGGTTTTCTACACCATCAAGAGAGAGGAATTTTAGATCTGAAGTGCTGAGGACTTACAAAAACCCATCGCATTGAGGAGAACTGGTAACACCCTTTTGTGTTTTCCTCCCAGGTGCCATTAATACAAAATTAATTCAACATATTCTTGTCTTGTCTATTGGATGCATGGAGTAAATCTTGTTTGTTCTACTGCTTAATATCTTTTGATGCATAGATCTAGATTTTTGCAGTATTTATCTTGATCACCTAACTACAGATCTGAGGATATTAGCAACCATATTTTCTGTTAGGGCTATTTTTTATGCACAACTAGAGTGGTCTTTTTTCGTATGCTTGGAATTAAGATTCATACTAACAACTGTACCTCCCATAATATCCCAATTAAATATGCATCTCAAGATCCTTCTCCTCTAGGGTATTGAAAAATTCCTTGTTTCTGTTATATGGTAAGAGGCACAAAAATATAGTTACCAATCACTCCCTCTTATTGTGTTGGCCAAGAAAGAAAGGAGGGTGAAATATAACTCAAATTGTAATATCCCCAAAAGGGATTTCCCAACAAGACATGCCTGAAAAATGCATTTTTCAGGATTTTGTACTTCATCTATCATAAAAGGTGTTTAAAAACACTCAACAACCAGTTCCAAGTACTGCAGCAACCTTTACTCAGCTTTTGTTCTAAAAAAGGTGAGGAAAAGTAGCTTTTCATACCCTAAAATGAATGTATTCAGAAATATGCGTTAAAAAAAGGGTCATGGCTCTGGGATATGTTATATTAGGTTAATAGGGATTCACATGCCAAATTTTATCAAAAACAAATGCGTTTTTCTATGTTAAACAGATCTCCATTCCCGACTAGGCTTAAAATTGCTGATTTCCCAAGACTTGGAGTATGCAGAAATTTACTGAAGCATAGGGAGCGTATTTTCTGAAGGCTTTCTAAAATAAATGATGAAATAATTCTGATATAGAGTTTACATGAGTCATATAGCAAATAAATGGAGATTTAAGCACTTATACATAAGGAGAAAGACACCCGGCAAAGGTTTCCAGCAAAATACATGAATAACAAACAGTACTACAGAAAATAACGCAGTTACTGCATCTCTGTATTAAAAATGGCTGTACATGACATGGAATATCATAATAATACAAATAAATGGCCCTAGGCCTCTTATTAGAACTCCCGGAGGGATGAGCACCTCCTACTCAAGGATTTGCATTAAATCAAAGGGTGCAACTGTGTTGCTGCTGCTGCATAAAGGACGCGATTTTTTGAAGGAGAATGTGTTGTGGCTGAATATGGAAGAGTGGCCCAAATCCAAGTACTAAAATGAAGCTCAAATCCTTCTCTCTTGATCCCTTAAGCACGCTGATCCAAAGAGAGGATGGAATTCTTGCACGGGAATTCTTTGCACTAAACAGTGCAACAACTTCGGCTAAATAGCTGAAGTATGCAATTGGTCTCTAAACCAAGAAATCTGAATACATGAATGAATATCCTTTGATGTTATGCCTTCCTTTTATATTTGTGAGCCTCCTCACCCCGGACCCCACACAATGTTGAGGTGACTTCTTCATGAAGCTTCCTCTTTCAAAACTGCGCTGCCCTAGCTTGCTTCCCTCCTCTTGTGCCTGCGCTGTTGACTTGGTCAACTAATCCACCTCTAATGCCTCTTTTCACACTAGAGATCTTCAATCTAGTTTACTTATGTGTCTTAGGCTGATCCTTGTTGACATTGAACCGGTTTTCTTAGGTGATTTCTTCCTCCTCAAGAATGCATGTTGACTTAGTCAAACTTGACTATGTCCTCATCTATTTGGCCCATGTTCAAACTTGTAAGTGTAAAGTTCAGCTCCTGAAGTGGTCCCCTTCCTTATTAAGGTGGAAATTATTCATATTTTTATTGTTCATGGGCCTCCTTACCCATTTATTCCTTTCCTAAGTGAAAGTAGCAAAATCTAATGTTCCAATTTGCTTGTTGCAAAATTGGGAACATTACACAAATTGAGAATCCAACCATCTTCTCCTGTTACAGTCTCCTTGCTATAGTTCCTTTGAGGAAACTTTGTTGCATACTGTATGAATTCATGGTAGTGAAAACATTTTATCTTGCTTAGCTCCTTCTTCTTGCCATTGTTCTAGCTAGAATTAGGCTCACCATGAGAATTTTTTCCCTTAGTCTTCATTCCTTTTCCAACTAAAGTAGAGTCCTCTTCCTATTATTTGGATGTTACTCCATCTCTGGTATTTCTCCTGAATTATTCTTGAACAAAATCAGACCACAAACTTTCCCAATTTGGTAATTTTTTCCTTCCATTCACATAATCCTGGTGGCTATGCCAAGATTTTGGAAGGATTAGAAGAGCTAGTCACCCCATATCATCTTCTGCAACATTCACCCCAACACCTCCAAGCTCATCTCGAATTTGAGTGAATCTAGAGAGATATTGTGGAATGGTGTCATTTTTTGCATCCTAATATTTCGAAGTTTTTTTTTCATGGCCAATTTTCTATGTTCACTAATATTTTTTAATAGCTCAGTTAATTTCTTCCACATAGAAAATGGAGTCTCTTTCCCATGTATATTTAAGACCACATGGTCTCTCACACCTTCTAGAATGATCCTACTAGCTCTAGCAATATCCTTCTTCCATTAGGCTAATTTCTATGCATCAGATTGCTGGGGTTTTGAAATGTAAGTTTTGACATATTCTAACACACCATTATCATCAAGCACTAATTCCATTCGATCTTTCCAAGCTATTAAATTTCAGCTACCCTCCAGGGAATACTCAAATCTTAGTTCGTTGAAATACATTCTCCCGAGTCTCAAGAAAAAATGCTACACTGAAGCTGCAAAATAGAAATTCCTGAGAGAAGATCTTGAAATACTGGTTCTAATGTGATTTCAAGGCTTCGATACCATGTAGAAATTTGATATAAATTTCAACTGCTCAAGTTTTTGAATTGAAAACAAGAGACACAAATTCTACTCTACTAATCTACGTAATGGAAATCACAATTTAGAATTACATGCATAGACATGCAACAAGAAAAACCATAATTACACAATGATTTCTAGGGGAACCAAACTAGGAAAAACCCCTCGAGCCTATTTTCATTAATCAATTGAATATATAAACTATTGCAATTTCTTGCTCCAACTTTGAGCACAACCCACAAAGGTAAAACTGTTCTCCCTACTGATTGAGGACCACTAACCAACACTTAGCCTCTTTATGCCTCCTTCAACCTCCTATATCCTTGTGCAATCTTTAAGGAAATTAGCTCCTAAAAGATAGGATTTTCCTCCTATTTTCTTGCACACTTCCCAAGGATTGATTAAATCCCTGTGCAACATCTATATGCTCAACTAGTGTACAACTCCTGTTCCATTGGCCTTGTCTCCTCCACTTCAGCTGAGAATTTTGAATTCTATGCATGCATGAGCTATTTTGGGTTGATTTATTAGTTACTTGACATATATCTGAGTTAGAATGTTGTCCCACTACTCAAATGACCTTCAACTGACTCTATCAATAGTTAGAGGCTAGTTAAATAAGTAAAACTGAAAATAATTGAACTAGATTGCTAACATTTAGCAATGAACACATGCATGACTGAACTCCAAGCCTATAACTCGAATTTATTCATCTAAGTATGACGCAAGACCATGTCGCTCTAGCTAATTGAAATCCATGTCATCCTACTGTTATGGAAAATTGAATTGCTCAATTTTACTAAGGCACAAGTCAAAATTGAGCCTTTTGTTGCTAAAATTTCTAACACTCCCTCTTAACAATAAAAGGGCTCTACACAACCCCAATCCTGTTAGAAAATCGGAAAGGCAGGAATATTTTATTATGTTGATAATTACTTGTGATATGATTATGTTATTATTCAATTCTTTATGTTCTTCCTTTATATTCTTTTCATTAAGAAATTACTAAGGACAAAAACATGAAGATCATGGACACCAGATGTAGGCACTCACCCAAGGCCAAAACCCCTATATAGGGGAAAAACCTAGTCAAAAACTCTTCTTTCAGTAGATTCAAAATGAGATAGACCAAGATATTAGACTAACAAACCCTCCTCCTCTCACCAAGTCAACCTTTCCTCCTAGTAGATGTCCTTTGCTTAGCCTTCCAAGTGTCAGCTCTTCAAAGTACAACTTCAGATTATAATTTTGTCCCCCAGCAACAAATTTTCAACCCCTAGCTTCAAAACTTTAGCCTTGCAACAATTTTTTTTTTGGCCCTAGCTTCATCACAGAATCTTCGCATGTGTGAGAGAAATGTAGCCCAAAAACACGATTTTCTTATTCCCAATTTCTCTCCTCCTTCTCCAGCAACTTCACACTCTTTTTCTGCTACTGCTTCTTAGATATCGAACTTGAGATAATACTCTCCAAATGAAGTTGAGTTTCTCAATATATAGGCTTCTTGTGAGGTCGAATTTCCCTAACCCAGGTCAAATTGATGAGGGGAGGACCGACTTGATGCGGAGGTGACAAATGACCATTTTTACTCAAAAATAAATCTTTTTTACATGGAAAAAAATCCCAATAAGGGTCTAATAAAAATGAAAATGACTTTAATGACTCAAGAAAATCCCTAAAAGTATTCAATCAAGACTTCAGCCAATAAAAAATTGACCCAAGCATGAAACCCATGATTTAATAAGTCAATTTCTTTAATAATAAAATTTCATATAATGACTCACGTACAATAATGAAGACCAACACTAGTTAAATTTTTCAACGCTCCCTCTTGACTAGGGATTTATTCATAATTATATATATATATATATATATATATATATATATACATGGAATATCTCAAATGAACTTGGAAGAGTTATATCACACTTAGTGCTGCGGACTAGATACCTAACCAGGGTAATCTATACGGGTGGGAATAAGATGGATTCAAGATTTCAACCACTCTATGTACCATCAGGCTTACTTGCTAACCATCAACCCAGGATAGGTACATGGAATATCTCAAATGAACTTGGAAGAGTTATAACACACTTAGTGCTACGGACTAGATACCTGACCGGGGTAATCTATATGGGTGGGAATAAGACAGACTCAAGATTTCAACCACTCTATGTACCATCATGCTTACTTGCTAACCATCAACCTAGGATAGGTACATGGAATATCTCAAATGAACTTGGAAGAGTTATAGCACACTTAGTGCTGCGGACTAGATACTTGAACAGGGTAATCTATACGGGTGGGAATAAGACGGACTCAAGCTTTCAACCACTCTATGTACCATCAGGCTTACTTGATAACTATCAACCCATGATAGGTACATGGAATATCTCAAATGAAATTGGAAGAGTTATAGCACACTTAGTGCAGCGGACTAGATACCTGACCAGGGTAATCTATACGGATGGGAATAAGATGGACTCAAGCTTTCAACCACTTTATGTACCATCAGGCTTACTTGCTAACCATCAACCCAGGGATCTAGGTGCGTATCCAAGGTCGGAGCTCCATGAACAATGCCACCTTCCCATTTTTGGATCTACACATCAACACATAAGTCGGCCAAATTTCATCCCAAGCATCCACCATCATATGCTTCAACTCTCCCTAAAAAACTAGATATATCCATTTGTCCAAGTATGCTTCTAGAGTGTTCAACCTGTTAAAATTATGCAACTGCGGTCAAATTCCACTTTGGACAGATCAAATGGTTGAGATAATAATTGCATTAGATTCCTCTTTTTGAGAGGACCAAAATCGACCTATAGATCACCCCAATCAGTTAAGCGGAAGTTAAATTATGAATTATTTTATTTATTAATGAAATGGAAAGGATCAACATCAACACATGTGGATTTAGTCAAATCCCCAAGCGGTCTCTCGCAAAATATATAAATAGAAGCGACCTCAAGCTCATTCTTACACATTCTCTCATGATATTTTCTTCTTGCACTCTTTTCCTAATCTATTCTATTTTGGTTCACACAGGTTTGATGTAAGGAGCTTGTGTAGGGTACAAATTCACAGGCGAGAGGCTTGCACTGAACTAGGGCTTCTAGGCCATAGCCATAGGCACATAAATAGTGAAATCGTGCCAAAGTCGCGGGCATAACATGGCAAGGTGGTGACTAAGATGCCACAGCCATGGGTAGAGCTTGTCAAGGTCGCGACCAAGGTCCCGAGGCTAGATCGGGCTGATCTAGAGCAGAGCCGCGGGCACAGTGTGTCATGCAAGCGACCAAGGGAAATTTAGCTGTGGGTACATCGTGTTGAGGTCATGACTAGGGGTTTTTTTGAGTAGATATGAGTTTGGTCATCTTTAGTTTCTTGCGCAGTGCTTCCAAACATCAGTCGCTTAGTCACAGATGTTTGCGATGATTCTTTGATGACATCCTGGATTCATATCTAGGATTTGGAAGTTGATTTCTGTTGGCTTCAGTGATCTATTGGATCAATGTTTTAGATCTGCAGATATATAGATTTGTTCAGTATATTTCCGCTGCTAATCGGGTCCTCAAAGATGTATCTTCAGTTCTCCGAAGTTTCCGCTCGGTGACAAAGTTGGGTATTGGAGTTGTAATTAAACTATCTCCCTCAACACTTAATTGTCAACCCAGGGTTTCTTAAGATTTGAGGTGTAGCGCAGGAAATGACAAGAATAGTGGTGTAAAATTTCAATAAATATAATTCTATCCTTCTAATTACGTTTGCAGAATCAAAATAATGGAAAGAAAATAACACCAAAATAATTTTGGTACTGGAATCAACAAAAGGAAATACTTGAAAAGATAATATGAAAGGAACTTGAATCAGTAGAAAACAATCTTGATAAATGAAAGAAAGACAAAAAATCTATGTGAATGAGTATCAGTGCATTATGAGATAGAGGAAATAATTATGTTGATAGTGATTCCTGTCTTTGTAACAAGTTTTCCATTCCTAGACTAGACCAACGTTCTTGCACCGCAACATCATTCCTGTACTAGGGCGTTGTTCCTATACCAGAAGTGTATTCAGAACCTGCATTGAATGTTTTCACTGTTCCCAACCACTTGCATAAAACATAAAGAGTGCTAACTGTAAATCAATAGAAAGAAAATCAGAGCAAGGTAAAGAATCGTAAATGAACCATTCAAGAGAAAAATAACTCTCACTATTCATTCACTCAAAGAAAAGACATTGCAAGAATCAAAAGGGAGTTTTATCATAACAAAGTTTCTTCACACAAAAATTAAGCATCTAATCTAAGAGACAAATCATTCCCTCATTCTCAGATTACTGTCACTGCATGAATAAGATCTGTGTCTTTCTAAAGTAGCTGTTTCAAATCAAGAGTCTCTACAACATATCTTAGTTGTTCCCACAAGAGAGTTGGTAAAAGTACAAATCCTGTTATGGGGACAGAGTTTCATTGAAACATAGGGAATATGAATAAACCAAACGATCCAATCCATAAGTTAAACACAATTTTTGGAAGTATAATCTTATTCTTGGAAACGAAACACACTTTGCATAAAGGAAACGAAATAAACTTGCAAGAATAAAATGCTATTGCTGAGATAAATCACGCTTGCAGAAACAAAATGTATATGTGAAGATTAAATAGAAACATGCATTTGTAGAAAGAGAAAGAGATCCAAACAATGCATAAAAATAAAGGAATGAAATGCTACAGTAACCTTGAATAAATGCATGCAAAACCACACTGTCAAACCTTGGATCCGAGAAGCACACAATTCATGAAGAAAATATCAATCTGTGACTTAGGTGCATAAACGAAATAATATTCTACTTTGAATCTGCATACGAAATATTTAGCACACTCTTATAAACAAAGGGATAATGAGCTGGGTTGGCTGGGCCCTAGCCAACCAGCGCATTTCCCTTTACGAAAGCTGGGAAATCAAATGAACAGGTAACTCATTCACATGATATTAAAAACCAGAGATTAATAAATTGGCATAACTCCTTATATTAACTTCAATAGATATAAATATACATCATGAGTTCCTAGATCCAGCATAGAAATGGGGAGATACAAAATCATAGTGCAAAAATTCTCCAGAGTATCACTACCTAAATCTATCCTAGAAACCCTATTTAATGTACAATGCTCAGATCTTGGCCACAATAGAAAATAAACAAAAATATAATTTTAGGCTCTCATATTTTAGTAGAGGCTAAATCAAGGGTGCTGTTCAAAACCCCAACATCCTTCTCTCGTGTTCTCCTCAATGATCCGAGCCTAATCAGAGTGAAAAAATGGTTCTTATCAAGGAGTGCGTGTCAATCAATGAGATGTCGTTATGTTCATGGTAATGCTGCCGGTTGTACCTTGAGTACAGGAATGGAGGATAGAACGATAACGTTCCTACACATACCATCCTTTATAGCGATTAAAAATTCTATTTTATCATGCTTCTCAGGAAAGAAAATACATTAGTTACAAAGACAAATAAACTAATTTAACCTTTTTTAATTAATGATTAAACTCATATAACCCATAGTATCAAAGTCATGAAGGGGTACATGAATGGGTGTAAGGGTTAGGTTCCATTTGTGAAACAAAGGGCTTGGATAGTGTAATTAGGGAGAAATTAGGATAAAAAGTAGGACAATTCAATTCTGGCAACCAAAATCCCCCCAACCTTATCTTGTTGTGTGTCCTCACATAACTTTACTAACCTTCTGCAAAAAACAACATGGAAAACTCCCCTTAATCTTGTATTTGAATTCCTATCCTTACTGTTCTTGATTTTCCACTGCGGGTTTCTTGAGACGTTTCATCACTTTCCTGAGACAAATGTTGAACTTGAATGCATGGAACTTCCATATTTTCTCCTGCCATTTCCTTTCCTGCACTTCTTTCATTAACTTTGCATTCCTGCTCTTTTCAATTTGATTTAACACTTCAAGCCTAAAAATTTGTTGTTTTAATTCCTCAATTAGACTGTGCATATAAAATCAGGGTCTTATTCCTTAGTTTCTTCTTGTGTTGGGATTCCTTCGGCAACTGATTCATAGCAAGTACCAACATCATTAGGTTTTTCTTCCTTGCATTGTGTTTCAAGACTCCAAGGAATAGTATCCGTATTCTTGTCTATTGTCGGCTCTTTTATTGGGCTTGCATCCTGTGTATCAGCTATCTTCCTTTTCTTGGCTATTTTAATTAAAGTTTCTAGAGGAATATTGTCTTCTCCTTCTACATATCATGTAATTAACACTAAACAAGTTGCAACATCTACTAAAAGAGAAAGGCTATCTCGTACTGGTGAATTAGAAGGAGGGTTCTTTGCATGAGAGTTTGTAGAGGGGGCACATTCCTCTGAGTCATAAATGTTTATAGGGGTGTTGTAGCAGGGATTCCTTTGAAGAGGCATATAATTATTTTATAGGACTCCTGGTCAATCTCTTCAAGGGACCAGGAGTCTCATTCATAAGATTCTTCTCTTTCTCGAGTATCGACTTCTTGGACTGGGGTTTCTTGATTTTGGTATTTATAGTTTTACCAGGCTTCGGGGTTGATGACTTCTCTTTCGACCAAACTCCACCTTAGAAACCCTATTTCTTTTCTTATATTTCTTCACAATGCCTCCTTCTTGAAATACTTAAAAAAATTCTTCCCACGTCATTCCCTTTCCTTCTAATTCCTTCTTAATTAAAATTGTAATAAGACCATAGTGATATAATTTAAACCCGATTTGATTTTCCTAACTCTTCTGTACAAATTTAGAAATTTTCTCCAGGTTCTTCAAAAAGAAATGAGGAATTTTAATTAACTTACCCGACTCAAAATGAAGCAGAAGGATAATATGGTACAAGTAAGTCAATGAATAACTCCCTTCACAGGCGAGGAACTTCTGTAGAATGTATAACAAGTGCTTCCATTTTTCCACCATGGCATTCCTTGGAAGTCCAATTTTCCAGTCTATCTTATGATCTTGTTCCAGCAAAAACCAACACCAAGCTCCTTTTTCAATTTCCCCCTTCTTGAACCACTTTTCTCATGTGACTGCTAATTCTGTGGCTTGGGAGATGGATTTTTCTGTCACTTGAAATTACAAGAACCCGACTCTATTTGTTTCCCCATAGAAGGTGTGAGCAAACTAAAGTGTGACAACAGAGTCATACCCGTCGAATATGAGTAGGAAGGGAAGGAATCTCAACTCCTGCAACAAGGGCATACTATCCTTGTACTCAATTGTTATTTTCAACTCCTTTACAGACTGGGGTTCAATGCGAACAAGAACCATAACTCTTCAAAGGTTACACTAATTTCCTCCAATTCTGAAGAATGTTGATCAACTATTTCAGGGATATAACTTAGGAGGTTCAACAACTGCCAAATTTGACTGCATACACAACACCCTTCTAGATATATTTGCAATCTCAAACACTCATACTTTATTACCATAAATATTTGGTCTTGGAAACACTGCGGATATGGGCAAGATCCAATGTAAGTGGAGTAATAATGATAGGTACAGGAGGAAGTTATAGGAAATATTTTTTCAGAACGCAAGGTTTTATATGATATTGGCCGAATCATTAACGAGTAACAGGATTCAGGAGGCTAGTACTTGATACAGAAATATTTTCACGCATATCCCGATCACATCATGAATCCAAATGCGAGTATATATAATACTTAAATTAAGATAAGGTTCAAGTCTATTTTGTCTTTGCACTTTTAAAAATATCATTCCTGTTAAGCAAAGATAAAAATAACAGTCTAATTGAATATACAGTTTCTAAATTTTTTTGCATTTCTTAATTCAAAGTGATGCATTCATTCATGTTCATGACAGGGTTCCTGTACCAAATAGAATTCCCATCCTTGGACCGTCCTCTATGCACTAAGTACGTATTCCTGTACTGGGGCATATATCCCTGCACTGCAGCACATATTCCTGTACCAAGGAATTCTAGTTCCTGTACTAAAATACATTCCTGTACTAAGGAACATTGTGGTTCTTGTACTGAATTACATGTTCCTATACTCAAGAGTGTTGTAGTTTCTTATAAAAAATTGTTTCTCACAGAATTTATTAGATAATATGTAGTTTGGATTTGAAATATTTGTAGAATTTCAAATGATTTTTCTTTTCCAGTTCCTGGTGTCATCATAGCTCATTAGATTTTGTAATCAAGTTCACGAGGGAAGAAAGAAGCGGGACAGGGGTAAAAGTTTTTTAGAAAGGGAAGGAAATTATCAGGGAAATTCAAGAGTGAGACTGATCCAATAGGGGAACATAAGAAAAAGATATAGGGAAAAAAAATTTCAGGGAAAATAGGGGGAAAAACGAAATAGGATAGGGAAAATTTCTTTTGAAGAAAGGGCCACAATCTTAATAGGAGAAAAAGAATAATTTTAGAGGAAAATTATGAAAATGGAATAAGAATAAGGGCACAATTTCACCTCAATTTTTTTCCAGATAATGCTGAACCAAAAATAACTGCAGTGGGAATTGAGCATTGCTTGCATGAGAGCTGCCATGTCAGCTATCCCAAACTTGGGTAAGGGCTTGGTTCTACTAATCATTCCGTTTCAAAAAAAATTTCAAAAAAACCTACTTCTTCTTGGTGACAAATATTATTTATAAAGATCAATCAACTGTCACATTTTATTAGAGATTGATCCACTTGCCAACATGCTGGTTTTCAGGTTGATCCTTTGGTGATCATGTCAGCAAACTAATTTTCACAACCATAGGTAATATATATATATATATATATATATTTTTAAATTTTTGTCATTTTTTATTGGTTTTCTTTTTCTTTTATAATTTTTTTTTCATTTATTGGAAAAGGAGAAATCAAACTTGTAATAGGTTGGCATGGACACCTACCATCCTTAGTTCAGATTTCTGTTGCATTTTTTGCATAAAATATTCCTTTGTGAGGGGTTGAAAATAAGCTTTAAGCCAATGTCCATTCACAATGAATACGAGTTCTCGTCCATCAATAGTTTTAATTTCTACTGCCCCATTTTCAAAAAATTTAATCACCTCATAAGGTCCCATCCAGTGTGCGTGAAATTTTCCTTTTAAATGTTTAAATTTAGAGTCATAAAGGAGTACCCAATCACTTGGTTGGAACTACTTCTTTTTGATCAACTTGTCATGCCATTTCCTGCACTATTGTTGCACTAACACATTCTATTGAATAACATCTCTTCTAAATTAATCCAACACATTTCGATGCAATAGACGTTGCTGCTGTGTTTCTGAGAGATCTAGTCCCACTTGAACTGCAGAACGAAAAGTTTTTATCTGGAATTCAATAAGAAATAGGACTTGCTTCATGTACACCAACTCATAAGGTGTATGCCATGTGCTATTCCTCTAGGTGGTTCGATAATCCATAAAGATTCAAGTAACCTGCTATCCCAATCCTTCCTATGAAGATTTACTATTTTGGTAAGGATGGATTCGATCACCTTGTTGGTAGACTCCACCTGGCCATTTTCTTGCGGGTGATACGATGTTGATTTCCAGTGCTGAATTTTATATTGATCCATAACACCTTGAGCCAGATTAGAAAAAAAATCTGGTCCATTGTCAGACATAATCTCTCTAGGAACACCAAATCTATTAAAAATTTCAGTAAACAAAAATTCAATAATAACTTTTTTAGTAGTGAAATAAACAACTTTAGCCTCTACCCATTTTGTCACAAAATCTGTACAAACCAATATATGTTTTTTGTTTAAAGATGTTGGATTTATTGGTCCTACAAAATCAATGTCCCATTTTTCAAAGGTTTCAATCATAACCCAAGGACACAAAGGCATTTCATTGGCTTGGAAAGGTTGGCCCATTAGCTGACAGCTATCACACTGCTTGACATATTATCTTTCATCCTTACATAAGGAAGGCCAAAAAATACCTAGCTCGTAATATCTTATATGTAGTTCTCTTATCAGAAAAATGGCCTCCTCAAGGTTCATCATGAGGAGATTTCAAAATCTCAAACACTTCTTCCTCTCTTACACATCTATGAATGATGAGATATGACCCAGTGTAAAAGAGGTCTCCTTGGATCTAGGAATATGAAGCAATTTTTCGGATGATATTTCACTTTTCATGAGTAGATAAGTGAGGTGGTATTTTTCGGAAAACCATGGGGAATTTTTTGACATAAAAAAAATATGTTCGTCAGGGAAATCATCATCTACAGTTGTTGCTTCATCAGGATATTTCAATCTAGAAATATAATTAGTGACAACATTATATTTTCCTGGTCTATCAATAATAGTAACATTAAATTCTTGTTAGGTCCCTATATTACTAGTATAGTCCCTTATTGTTGTTAGTGTAGCCCCCTTATTGTTATTTTTGTACCCTTGTAGCCCCCATATTGTTATTATTGTGCCCCATAAAAAGGCACTATTGTTATTGTTGTGCACTTACATTATTTTTGTTAGGTCAGCTAGGATTATATTGTGACCCATGACTCCTATATATAGAACGAAGGTCTTTTCATTTGAATCATCCAAGAATTGTTCATTTATGTAATGTAAAGTACTTTTCCCCCTCGAAGTGGCTGATTTCTAAGGCATTGATCTCTCTTTTCTTCTATTTTTGGAGCTGGTTTCATAACATTTGGTATTAAAGCTTTGGATTCTAGGGTTTCACCGCTTCAAACAGTTCATTGTGGCATTTTCGCTATAAATTTTTTTCTACGAAGGTTTAGACGCTAAATAAAAATCCATTTGTGAAGAAATCCCGAGGAACTTCATGTAAAAATTTCAGATCTTGGTTCGTGATATTCTTGGAGATATCATTTGTGGAAGTTAGGGTTTTTGCAGGCTCACGAATTTCATCTTAAAGAGGTAACCTTGGGAAAATCATCATAAATCTCTCTCTGAGCATTAGATTGGAATTCTGTAAAAAGTGGCCAAAATTACATCAACCTTAATTTCCTGTATATCAATTTCAAATCTGAAGGAGGAAACAATGACATGTGAAATGCCATACAAGTTCGCTCTACTGAACTAGTTCATAATTAGGTCATTGTGGTATATTGGGCATAAATTTTCCTTGAAGAATCAAAATCAGGTCAGACCTATGGCATTAGAAAGATGATTCGTAGGGCTACTAAATGGCTAAAGATAAAGTTTCAGGGATCCGAAATTACAGAGATACATTAGTTTCAATATCAAGCTCCTAAAAATCAAGAAAAAGGTGTATTTTTTTTCGAATTGCATAAGTCTTGTTTGAAAAATAAGTTTGAAGTGATTCCAAGGGAATACTGAATCATAGATATCAGTATTGGGTTATAATATTCCCCTAAAAAATAATTCAACACCCATTAATCCATCATAATACTCTACTATGACTCATGAAGAGGAATAAGTGCAACATGATATATCAAAATTACAAGAGAAAGTGTACCAAATTTTGCTCTCTCAAAGAGCAACAAAAAATGAAATGGAGTTTTTGAAGATAGGAGTGGAAGCTAAGATTGATGATTTTAAGAAAGGCATGGAAGCGAAGATGGGTGGTTTGAAGAATGGCATGGAAGCTAAGATGGATGGCATGGAAGCTAAGATGGATGACATCGATGAAAAGATGAAAGACAACATGGAAGACATGAAAAATTATATAAAAACAAACATGGAAGGTTTTAAAGAAGGTTTTACAAATTTGATACAAGAAATGATTCCTAATAGAAAAAAGATAATAGAGGAAACTCATGATGAGAACAAAATAAATGTTAATTGTGATTTCATAAAATCTAATGGTGGATTGAAGACCTACCATATTCCAAAGATCGATATGAGTAAGTTTGATGACAAGGATCCCGTAACATGGATACTACAGATGAAGAAATATTTTGATCTCAATAATGTGAAAAAAAAACGAAAGGTATGCATTGCAACTTTCTATTTAGAACAAAATACATTTGTATGGTATCGATGGATTTTATCCTGTAAAAAAATTGTCACTTGGTCAATTTTTACAGTGGAAATGATAGCACATTATGAGGATAAAAAGAGAAACACCTTCTTTAGCCAATTGATAAATCTCAAATAAAAGGGTTCAGTGGTGGAGCACATTGAGGACTTCCAAAAATTGAATATAAGGGTAGCTGATATTCCAGAGGAACACATGATTGATGTCTTCATAGGGGCTTTAAAGGATAACATCCAACATGAGGTTCGCCCTTGGGAACTTGATTCATTGGAGAAGGCATTCCAGTTGGAAAGAAAAATTGAATGTAAAATTATAGCGACAAGGGAGCCTACCACTCACATCTATAAACATGGAAGTGTTTCTACTCCTAAACTTCCACAACCTACAAGGTTGACACCACAACAATTGGAAGAAAAAAAAGAAAAATGGATTTGCTATAGTTGTGATAGAAAACACACTAAAGGTCATAAGTGGGTTGAGAAGAAATTATTTTACATATATTATGAAGAGGAGGAAGAAAAGGAAAAAGAAACTTCAAAAGAAGAGGATATACACCAGGAACCAACCCTAGAGAAAGAAGAAATGAGTATGACCATATCCTGTAATTCATTGGCAGGAATTACCACTCCTCAAACTCTCAAGATAGAATGACATATCAAGAAGAAAAAGGTAATAGTGTTGATTGATTCTGGTAGTACCCATAATTTTATTCATTGTAAGGTAGCCAGAGAATTTAATTGCTTCCTATAGCCAGCACCAAAGTGTCAAGTGATGGTTGCAAATGGAGGAACTATAAATTTCTCTGGAAAATACCATAATATCAAGCTAACCATGGGGGAATATGTATTGAATAGTCCAATGCTTTCCATTCCAATGGGAGGTACTGATGTTGTACTAGGAGTACAATGGTTACAATATTTGGGGATGGTAGCTTTTAATTTTCAAGAACTTTTCTTGAATTTTTTTTTGGAAGGAAAGGAATTTGAATTATGGGGTATCGCAGGGAAGCTGAGAAAGATAATAAGCTATAATTTCATGAAAAAGCTTCTGAAGAAAGAAAAACGAGGCGTAATCGCACAATTATTCTCACTAGAAGTTCCAGCATCAAAATCATATATTTCTCTAGATCTCCACAAAGTCTTGGACAATCATTCCAAGGTGTTTGAAACTCCCAAAGGACTCGCACCTATTCATGATCATGATCATGCTATTCATTTGATTCCAGGAAGTGTTCCTCTGAACATCAAGCCTTACAGATATCCTTATGTCCAAAAGAGAGAAATTGAACGTATGATTGTTGAAATGTTATAGGTTGGTATAATTAAACCTAGTCAAAGTTATTTCTCTACTGTAGTTGTATTGGTGCACAAGAAGGATGGATCATGGCGCATGTGTCCAGATTATAGGGAGATCAATAAGCTCACTAATAAAGATAATTTTGTTGGTGATATGATTCTTATGATTGCATATGTTTTCCTTGATGGAAACTATTATCACTCATAAAGTTGTGAAACATTTCTTAATAGGGTCATATAGGTCACTCACCAAATGGATAAGTTCTCCTAAGCCATTTCAAGGTGGTATAGGAAAAAAAGGAAATTTTTTACATTTTTTTCCTATCCTAAGTTTCATGATCACCTTCATTTATGCCATTTCAGTCAAATCAATCACATATGGTGTCAGTTGTCATTCTCCATGAATTCAAAATAAAAAGGGTGCATTCTATCAGTTTTTCAAATTTTCGTAGCGTTTTACATAGGAAAACAACAAATTTCACTAAGAAACTGCCTAATAGTTTTGTAGCGAATCTGTCAAAGGCTTAACTAATTTCGCTAAGAGAATCTGTTTTTTAACCTATCTTGTCAGAGTTGGATGAGGTGTCATTTTATGATTAGAGGAGTTAAGGTAGAAGTCATTCAAGGTTGTTATGGTAAATACAAATATACATACCCATGTTTGATGCCATCACTACCTTTTTGGACTTGTATGTGTCATGATTGAAGCTTGAGCTGTCAGTTAAACCATTAAATCTTACCTCAATTAGCCTTTTGTAATATTGTGATTTATCCTTGCATGTGATTCGATTTCTGGAGAGCTGCATCATCAAGCCAAGAAGGTGGCTGGCAAGTTTGAATTTTGCAGGTGTTATTAAGCAAGTGAGGTTGTGAAGACTATAAGACATCCATGGCTACAAGAAGAAAATAAAATAAGGGTGGCCATTGTCACAGGTATGAGCCCATGGACATGAATTTACTCAATGAAGACCCTTTTCAGAAGGACTGGTTGCTTGCAATTCTGTCAAAGGTTGTAGGGCTTTCATTTACAGGTTTCAAAGGATTTTGCCACTAGCTTCACAGGAACAACTTCAAAGGTTGGAATTCTGAACCTTACAGTGATACCAGAGAGCATCTCATCAGCTACAAGAATCCATAGAGGAGGTGAACAATGGTTTAAAGGTATCAAATTCACAATGCAGGATTGAAAAGAGTTCATCAAGCAAGAACATAGTTAAATTGATTTGAAAAATGCTATCCCTAGGAGCTTCATGAAGGATAATTATGAAAATCTATTGATGGTCATTCAAAAGTACTTTACCTGTGAAGGAAGGTTTCACATGGTCTACTCCTAGCATCTTATACTTCTTCTGCATTTTGTAGGTAAGAGGTCACTTGACCTGCCTTTCTATTTATACAAAAGTCTAGGGAAAATGTCAGATAAGGTTCAAATCAAAACAAAGGGCAATGAAACTTCTCTTTTTCATCATGGTCTAATTAAGCTGTTAGTGTTAGAGGAATTAAGGAGGTTAGGTAGAGATTGGACTTCCCTTTTGTTCATGAGTGGTTATTAAATTGATGTGGTTACTCCTAAGAAAGCCTCCAAACCTAGAACTACTTCATCACTAGCTGTGTCAGAGGAAGTTGAAGAAGAATATAGATCATCTCCTTTAGAACCAATGAACATGGAAACATAACCTTTGCAGGAGACTGACACACCTCAAAAAACACCTACAAAATAGAAGCAGATAGTCATCAAACAAGGCATCAAGGGAGTCACTAGAAGCCAGACATTGGCTAAAGGAATTTTGGGGGATATCCTACATGCATTTGACATTGAAGAGTCACCCATTGTGAAAGCTGAAGACATTGAAGATGGAGGAAGAAAGTTGAAGAAGGGTAAGACTGCTAAAAAATTATATTTTGTAGGTGATGATGCTGGTTTTATTTTTCAACCTAAGAAGCCAATGACCAGACATGCAAGAAGGTCATGGAAAGAAAAGAGACTGAGAAAATCAATGAAGCTGCCCAGCCAAAAAGCATCAGAGATTTGTCTTCACCAGCAAAGGAGGAACTGGTTATCAAGCAAAGAAAGGGTAAAGAGAAAATTATTGAAAAATCAGAAATTGAAACCCTCAAAGAGCAGTTGAAGGAGGTAGGTAAAGAGATACCAGTTTTTAAGCAAGAGGCAAAGAAACACAGAGATGAGAAAGTTCAATTTGAGCAAATGAGGAAAATATGGGAAGAATAAGTCACAAGTGTTTCAAAAAAGTTGGACAATACAAAAAAGTTGATAAAATGGACTCAGCCACTAAGAGGAGAGGTAAAACACATCAAAAGGATAAACTTGCACTTAAAATCCAAAAACAATGAATTAAAAGACCAAGTGGAAGATCTTCAAGAGCAACTGGATTTGATTCAAGTGGAGTTAGAAAAGAAAGGGCTGAAGATGAAAGTGGTAGAAGAACCCATCAGCCAATTGATTGTAAATGAAGTTGAAACACTACAGGAGTAAAAATTGAGATGGAATATGTTTGATGAGGTTCATAACATGCAAAGAACCCAAATTTTTCAGATGGAGAACAATTTTTCAAAACAATTATAAAAACATAATTTTTTGGTTTTTTGGACAGTATTGTAGTGTACCTCAGGCTTGAGGCCAGAAATACTCTACGAAAATTCTTGTAGGTGCATTTTTTCCTTAAAACTTAGTTTTGTCAAGTTTTATGAAGGAAGATTGATCGTTTGTAAGGTGTCTTGGCATAATAAAGGTGTTGTAACATCAAAGGAGTCAAAGAGATAGATGGAAAAACAAGTTTTCATATGCTACTAAAACTCGCTACGAAACTGCCTAAACTGCCCTGTTTCGTAGCGAGGAGCTTTTTGAAGAATTTTGAGAATCTCAACAACACATTTTCCAGCTGGAGACCTTCAATATGTCAATGGACCATACCAGTAGAGTTTCATGGCTCAAAAAGAGTGTCACACAACCAACTCATCAGTCAAAACAATGTTTAAAGTGAAGGTCATCCATCCCTAAAAAGTAGGATTATGTTCCACAGATCTAGGGGTGTTTTAAAGATGCAAAGTGGTGGTGAATTATGGTGATTTGTCCTTCGAGCATGTGATATTCATTATGTAATTGTTTCACTGATAGGATAAACGAATGTAATAAATAAGAGATAGAGTCCTATTAGGAGTTTGTTTTCTTTAAAGGATAGCTGTCATTTTTCTGTTTCAAGTTAGTGGTTTCAGTTATGATAGGTGTCAGAGTAGAATTCGAAGATCTAGACAGTTGGGCAGATCATCTACATTGTAAAGAATGTCTATTTATAGACTAAGCATCGAAGAGAAAAGGTTTGGAGAATATTGCACCAAATTTTTCCTTGTATGTTTTATCCATTATCAGTAATATACAGTGACATTCTACTTCCAGACCTGAGATTCTCATGAGGCTTTTGATGTTTTATTGCTTTGTATCTTTATGTCTGATCAGTTGCAGTGGATTTTATCTCTAATTACTCAGAATTCATAATATTATGCTCTGACTTCCTTTAGGGGTTAAATCATTATGTTTTCCTATGCTATGTGTATGAATTATCTTTGTTAAAAACCTCTATCTGCCTTAGCTTCCATGTGAAGAACCACTGTCACTAAAAGTATTGATGTTGACTCCATAGCCCAATGGTAGCAAGCCTTCATTTTTCAACCCGCAATTATACAAAACCAAGTTAAATTTCATAGAGTTAGCCATCTAGTATTATCTTTATTCAAAATCATAAAACCCCCCTTTGAGAGAGCCCTCTCAAACTGAAGAGGCTAATATTAATTTAGAAGTGGTTTGAAAGAGTTACATTGAGTTGATTGATGAGCAACCAATCAAGATCAATTTGGTGATAATAGAAACTTGTTGATCAGCGGTTGTCATTGATGTCAACTCAAGAAGCACCAAGGGCTACCCAAATATTGCATGGGAATTTTTACCTACCAAATTACTATATTCTGGATCAATAATTCTTTTGATGGTTTCTACTTGTCGAGATGTTTACGTTGATATATGGCACACCACGTAGTTCTTCACGGTTTGAGAGATATTCATGATTGAAGTTTGTAACCTTAGTTAATGGGCTAAAACCCCATGGGGTTGTGGCATGGGTCATTGAAAATTCAATAGTTAATAATTTTTAAGCTTCTAAAATCCCTCCCACGTTCACTTGTTGAATCCCCTCTCAACCTAAGAATTCATATAAATTGTGATCATCATATCCTCCTTATGTAGGGATTTCACTACCTGAAACAGGTCATCGTGGAATTTTCACTCTAACTTTTTTTATACAAAGGTTGAGAAGCTGAAATTTTTATGAGGCAAAGCCGAAATCCTGAGGAAGATCCCGTAAAAATTTCAGATCAGGGTGCACAACATTTTCGGAGATATGATCTGTGGAAGTCAGTGTTTTTGCAGGCTCCTAAAATTCATCTGAAAGAAGTGACCTTAGGAAAATTGTCATAAATCTCTCTCTGGGTATCGGATTGGAATTCTGTAAAAAGTGAAAGATAGTGCACGGACTGTAGTTTTTGGTTTCTTAATTTTAGTGCCGAATGAAGAAAAAATGACACGTGGCACGCCGTACAAGTTCGCTCTATTGAAACGGTCCATAATTAGGTTATTGTGAGATATTTGTCACAACTATCTCTTGAAGAATCCAAATTGGATCAGATCTATGGCATTGGAAAGAAGACTCAGAGTACTACTATAGAACCAAAAATCACATTTTGGGGAGATGAAATAATAGAGATACACCAGATTCGATATAAATATCCTAGAAGGCAAGAAAAAACTAGATCATGTGTTGTCAAGGGTTGCAAAGGACCAGACTTTCTAGGGCAGCAAAGAAAAACAAGGTGCAGAAGAGGGTAGCATGACAAGAGTAGAAATCAAGCTGTATAACAACAGCAAGAAGTTCAACACATGAAGTCTTCAAGTGGGCAGCACTGCATAAAGTCATTCTAAAGGTATCATTGTACTAAGTCATTGTAAATGCACCATTGTAGAAATTGTACAAGTGTTTATCTTCCAAGAGTTGAAGAGGCAGTGTCAGGAGGTCTAGGATCATCATTAGGTGGTTGTGTCATAGTTTGGGTTATGGTCTAGTGTGTCTTCTTCTTCTACATCATTCTATATCATTGTAAAGTGGACCATTTTCCCTGGTACGAGAGTCCATTCTTGTTTTTTTCATTTATAGGGTGGTAGGGTGGTGCTAGGCTGGTGCATGAAGTCACCAACAGGTCAAAGCCTGTGAAAAATTTAGGGTGGTAGGGTGGCGCTAGGGTGAGTTGTAGCTCATTGGGTGTTGGGGCATCCGTTCAGTTGACTAGTGAAGAATCTTGGGCATTGGAGCGTCCATCCAGTGGGAGATGGAGAAGAATGATTTTCTAGATTATAGGAAGTTGGAGCTTTATTTTCAATTGGAGTTGAATATTAAAGAATTATTAGAAAATCATTCAGGTGGTTTTTGTCCTGGAGAGGGTTTCCACCTTAAAAACGGTGTGCATTTGTGTTCCTTTTTTTTACTTCTATCATTGTACAAACACTTCTAATAATTGAAGATTAACTAATTCTCTAATTGAGAGGAATACTGGTTCAACCCCCCTCTCAGTATTTGCAACAAAAATCTCTTGAAAATGATCAAATATATGACTTTTGGAGAAGCACAGTGGTTTAGTAGAAGAAAGGTATAAGTCCAAAAAAAGATTGTTAATATTCATATTGAAGGTTCTATACGCGAATTTGTGCAGGCCAAGTCGTGTATACACACGGAAAATAATGATCCAAGTCGCATATGCCTCTTGCACTCTAAAATTATGATACCAGGGGTCATTACCATGGTTTTAGCCCACATTATTGAGCGCAGTGTCGTCTATTTGATTTCGTCCAAGAATACCATCGGCACTTGTGTGGTTTTGGCTCATGGAATTGGTAAAGGCTAAACCTATATAAGGAGAAGAAGTGCATAGTGCAAGGAGTGTGCATATAGAAGGGTTTTAACTGAATAATTCTCTCTGAAGTATATCTGCATGGAATGGGTTCTGTTTATTGGTAGATTTGAAATAATGATGCACCTATGGATACAATGATGGATCAGGATCTCTAGACCTGAAATGAATATATATTTACTTGATCTATTGGTGAGATGTTTAGATTTGTGACCTCACACATGATTACTGAAGTGAAGAAAACAAAAATCTGGGTAAGTCTATAGATGTTAAACTTTCTACAGTCTTGAATATTCACAAATATATACGCTGGTTCGTCATGGTGAAAGCGCGTATACACGCGAGTTGGTTTCAGCAAAATCGTGCATGGAAGTCAAGGTTTTCTGAGGTTTTATGGAGAGGTTATATGTTTATTGCTATTTTTGTTGTCTGTCAATGAAGTCTTCATGTAGATCTAGGTTGTTTGAATATTGCATATGATGCTGATTGAATATGTACAAAAATGATCAATGAGTGATTAAATATGATTGATGATGCTGACTGAATAAGGGTTCTGCAAATTTCAAAAGATATATGACTGAAAGTCTCAGATCCGTTCTGAGTCTGATCAAATCCTGGAAATTCAGTATTCATAGATCTATACGCAGGTTTGTGTGTAGGAAAGCATGTATACACGCAGGTAACAGTGAAGTGAAGTAGCGTATGCATTTAATGTGGTGAATGATCAAGGTTGAAAGTGTTTTTGCATGATGATTCAAAAGTCTGGGTTTATTATTGTGTTCTGGTTTCAGTGATCTCACTGTCTTTATTTAAATATTGGGTAGTTGATATTGGTGTTTATATATGTATATTGAGTTGTGTTGAAGCTGTTGGACCTAGTGTGAAAATTTATGAAACGTGGTTTGTAGTGGGTCTGAGGGTTGAAACCTTCAGTGTTGAAGTAGAATATTCCTGCCAGTAGAAGTTGGTTTTCTGATCAGGGGGTTGTGGCTCCCTTCCAGTAATGGATGGTAAACGAGATTAGGGGGTTGGAGCTCCCTTCCAATAGCAGCTGGAGAATGAAAGAAGGTTGCAGCCTCTGCAGGTAGATGCTTGCATACTGATATGACTCTGCATCAATACAACATTGTAAGCAGTTTTTATATAATAAATATTGAAGACAGAGATGAAAACAACAATGGTTTTCTCCCGACTTGGGTTTCCACCTTAAATCTTGGTGTTCATGTGTGATGATTTATTATGTTAGTACTGCACATTTTTACTGCTTAACTATCTGATGCATAACTGATGATTTGAGCTAAATAATGCTCCTGAATATTTATCTGAACAGTAAATTTATATGGGTATATGCAAGTTTTTGTTAGGATATCCACGTACATACGCTAGTTGGGCTAATCAAAGTTGCATATAGAAATCAGTAGAAGAAAATCGAAAAGATTGTGATTTTTGTAAATATTGATTCACCCCCCACACCTCTCTCAGTATTTTTCCCAAAAATTGGTATCGGAGCAGGTCCTTCTGTAGAATCTTAATCGCTAGAAGGAAGATCATCCAATATGGGCAATCAAGATGGGTGTAATAGCCCCAAATGGGAAAACTTAGCAATACATGCATAAAAAACACATTTTTCAAAAATATAAGCATAAACAGAAAAATGAAGCCCATGATTCCATTAGATCTAAGAGGAGATCAGAAACAAATGAATTTTTCCTAGTTAAACATGCCTCCCATGTTAAAAACAACTTAAAAACACTGAAACCCCAAGACTACTACAAACATAAATTACTGCAGAAAGAGACAACACAGTTTATTGAGGGTTATACTCAAAAAATGGAGAGATAAATCAGATCTGATGATTTATTAATCAATAGAGCACAAAAACAGAGATCCAGTCTTCTTTTACATAGATCCAAGATGACCCGGAAAGGGTTTCTTGATAGAAATGATATACATGAAATATCTGCTGCAGATCTATGGCTGAATCACGCTGTATGGCTATAGCACTGCATAAATATGGCTGATCATGCAAATAAATAGTTGTAGCTCCTTTTTCTAGCTTTTCCGGAAGAAGGCTGATCCTCCTCTTGGGAAACTAGCTCTCAAAACAAGGGATTAAACCCCTCCGCTGCAATACCTTAAGAAATAACGCAGTTTCTAAAAGGGACTGCACTGTTGCTAAAGGTAACTGCTTGGCCTAACACCAGATAGTGGAAAATGCAATACAAAATTCTCCCCTTAGATTTCTTAAACAAGATCTCCAAGCAAGCGTGAAGAATTCCCGCATGAGTAAAACCTTGAACTAAACAGTGCAACAAACTTAGCTAAATAGCCAAACAATGCAAAGATGTCTAAACAAACCACATACAAAATATAATCTTCCTCTTCATGAGGTCCTAGATGTGCTCTTGTCATGAATGCGATGTTATTTCCAACCTTCTCTCCCTCCTCTTCAATAGTTGAAAATACCTCATCATCAATAAGAGACCTTAGATCCTGGTCTTCTTTTGAAGGAGGAATCTCCATGTATTCTTCTTGAGAAGAAATCTCTTCATGCAATGGGGATTTTTCCCTTGGCAAGATATCATACAATTTTTCATCCCCTTCAATGGTTTTCTGAAATGGAGCTGAGTTTATGGACCCTTCCATCCCATGCAAAAGTTTTGTTTGATTTGGTTTGATAAATTCCATAGAAGGTGTTTCATAATATTTTTCATCAAACCTTTCCACTACTCTTCTAATGAAATTTGCATAAGTAGATGTATTTGAATTCTTTAAGGAAAAATATTCAAACAACCACCAAGCATAAGCCTTACCCTCTAGATGTAGCGCTGCTACTTTGATGGATTCCTTTTCTGAAACTTGATGTTGTTGCACATAGGTGTCTAGCTCCTTCACCCAAGCCCTAGCTGGACATTTAGGTGATCCATCAAAAGTAGATAGGAAAAATCTACCCACACCATGCTGCTTGCTCCTTGTGCTTCTTTCCTCCTTTATCTTGCAAAACCCTTGGAAGTTCAAGTGACCTTTGAACCCCTTAGATTGAGCTTCATACTCTTGCAAATAATCACCAAGAGTCTCCTTCTTTGGCACATCTCCTTTCTTCTTCTTCTTTGTCATGAACAAGTGGCTGAAAGAGCGTTTTAAATCTGATGATGTGGCTAAATGCTCAGACCCATAAGATGAGGAATTAGAGCTTTCCTCATGTATAGATCTTGTAGATCTTGTTGAGGGACTTCCATGTCTTTCCCTCCTCATTTATTTAATGTCTTTGCTTATACCCTGTAGAGTTTGAGAGAGAAGTTTTGAGAACCTCTTTCCTCCAAACAACAAGGGTTTTCTTTGATCTCTCTTGTAGATCTTCTCCTTCCCATGAGAAGACTCCATAATGGTTGAAGAACATAGGCTGAGCCAAGATTAAGGCTCCGATACCAATGTAATATCCCCAAATGGGAAAACTCAGAAATACATGCATGAAAAACGCATTTTTCATAAATATAAGCATAAACAGAAAAATGCAGCCCATGAGTCCATTAGATATGACATTATTACACTTATATCTAAGAGGAGATTAGAAACAAATGACTTTTTCCTAGTTAAACAGGCCTCCCATGCTCAAAACAACTCAAAAACACTGAAACCCCAAGACTGCTACAAAAAGAAATTACTGCAGAAAGAGACAACAAAGTTAATTGAGGGTTATACTCAGAAAATGGAGAGACAAATCAGATCTGATGATTTATTAATCAATAGAGCACAAAAACAGAGATCCAGTCTCTTTTTACATAGATCCAAGATGACCTGGCAAGGGTTTCTTGACATAAATGATATACATGAAATATCTGCTACATATCTATGGATGAATCATGCTGTATGGTTGAAGCACTGCATAAATATGGCTGATCATGCCAAGAAATGGTTGTAGCTCCTTTTTCTAGCTTTTCCGGAAGAAGGCTGATCCTCCTCCTGGGAAACTAGCTCTCAAAACAAGGGACTAAACCCCTGCACTACAATACCTTAAGAAATAATGCAGTTTTTGAAAGTGGCTGCACTGTTGCTGAAGGTAACTTCTTGGAAAAATTCCTGATAGTGGACAATATCAGCAAGACTCCTCCAAGAGGCCTCTCAAGGAAGGAGGTGGGATTCCCGATCAAGAACACCCAGTGCTAAACATCACTATTCTCAGCTAAACAACAAGAGAATGATATATGTATAAACATAAAATATATTCAGAAATATAATATGTTCAAAAACCTTCTTCTACTGTCCTCCTCTTCCTTTTATAAGATAAAAGTCTTGCAAAACCCTAAACCATCTCAATGATTTAGCTCCTTTCACATGTGCCACCTCCAACTAAAACTGCTCTGTGAATCAAGGAGGTTCACTGCATCTAGACAACGCTGTTGATTTGGTCCTATTGACCCAGTCAAATGGCTCAATCCCTTTCACACATAAGGGTGTTTAATTAAGGTAGCCTAGATTTAGCCTTGTTCACATGGGGCATTGATTTATTCACTGATTTTAGGAGTTTTTCTTGTCCTCCTTTACACATTATTTCATGCAATAGGAAAATGAAACATAATTGTATATTCCCATTAGCTTGGGCTAATTAGGAATATTACAGTCCTCCCCTCCAAAATGTTGATTGTCCTCAAGCAACTGATAGGGTGAGTGCTGCAACACTTCTCCTCCTCCATTGGTGACACCATCAAGAATCAAGCTTTCTTCATAAGCTAAGTGTTCACCAATCCAATCCTCCATGAATTGTTCCTCCAAAGTCATTATGAGATGTACATAGTCCATCCCACAAGGAGTCAAGAATTCAACTGAAACAAACATGGCTGAATCAATACTCTCTCTAAAACATGTAGCATAAGGTACATAGAGAGTTTCCATCCCATATGGTACATACAAGCTTCCCATCCTCCCTCCATACATACCCATGAAAAGTACAACTATATCATCAAGGTATAGAAGAAAAAATACATATAAACAAACAGAAATTTGAGCATGAGGAGGTGGGTCATAGTCACACATATGGTACCAGCACAGTGCATCTCCTGCCTGCATCAGATCAAGGTGTGGTAAGTGGTTTCCCCACCACTTGCTGCACATGTTGTCTCATTATGGCTGAAAGTGCGAGATATGTTTGGTGCCTTTGGGAAGCACCCATCATGGAAGCGAATCTCCCTGTGCACAACAAGGGAGTGGCCAAATTTAGAAATTTTTTTGGCCCATTGTTTGCCATGAGTTCTACAAGATGTACTCTCCTCCTTGGAGTCATGGCCTGCATAAAAATAGTGAAAGAGTGCATACAAATAGAAAATGAAACATGTTTTACATATGTATGTTCTTCACCCAAAGTTCTCCTTATACAAGCGGAGGGGTGTATGGATCTTTCTCCTCCTTACAAGGTAGGAAGAGATGGCTGAAATAACTCTGTCATAAAGTCTTGTTGCTGCCCCAAATCCACATACTTCATGCATTCTTGAAAATGTTGATGTATCTCTCCTCCAAAGCCTTCCCATTCAAAGCATCTCATGATAGTGTTGTAGATATTCATAGAATAGGTAGGGCTGAAACATAACTCTTTGTATGCTCTTTGTAGTAACTCCTACTTGAACTTAGAAGCTCTAGACAAGAAGATCATACCATGATGATAGATGACTCCTTCATGGACTAAATATCCCTCTTCATGCAGCTGGTAATCAAGCATCATACAAGTGTGTAGATATTTGGAATAATCCACCAATAATTGGGATTTCCAATACAGATCTAAACTGCTCAACAATGATAGTGCTGATGATATATCAACAGAATTTTTTTTTGATGTTGCTGATCTCCTCCTTGACACATCCTATGCCAAAGATGTGTGTTGGAAGGCCATTCCTTCTATTCTCCTCCTCCCACAGCACATATCCAGAAATGAGAGTGGGTGACAATGATAAGGGAAGAAGATCTCCCTCCTTCCTGAGCTTACCCAAGTCTCCCAACATTATAGATTTGTCTTCAAGTGCTCCAATCCCTCCTAGATCTAAGTTTGGAGCAGCAAGTTGTGAGGTCTTCCCCACAAAATCTGAATCAGGTGGCCTCCTAGGTGGTTTGCCACTAGATAGTGAGGTCTCTGGGGCCATCCTCATATGCATAATGGATGGGATCCTCATGTCCCTACTTCCACTACACAAATTCAACTCTGTTTCATGTGTGGAAATCTCCTGAAGTTTGGGGACCACTCTTAGTGATGCAAGAGTGCTCCTGATTTGAGCATTTGTTTCATTCTTTCCTCCAAGCAATAGTGGATCATCTTCTGCTATGTCATATTTTTGACCCCTCCTTTATTCTGTCTCATTGTCTTTTAGCATAGACACATGCTGCTCATGTCCTCCATATGGAAGATCCTTAGGAACTCCCTGCAAAGATGCAAGAGCCCCTCTAGTGGAAGCAATTGCTTCATCTCCATCTCCCAATAAAAATAGACATCCTCCTGCTATCACAATGCTGGAGGATCTCCTCTTCTCTTCCTTTTCCTTCTCCTTATCAATGGATAATGCCTTATCATTAAGAGACCCTTTTCCTTTATCTCCTCTTGAAGAAGGAACCCCCATGTCTTCTCCTTGAGAAGAGAGTTCTTGCTGAACTGGGGCTTTTGCCTTTGGAAAATCATGCAGCAGACCTTCAACCCCTTCAACAATGTTTAGAAGTGCAGTTGGCTTTATGGATTCTTCCAACTAATGCAAAGATTCAGATTTCTTGGGCTTGATTTGCTCCCTCAAAGAAGTTTCTGAATGTCTCAAATCAAATCTTTTCACTAACCTCCTAGTGAACTTTGCATAAGAAGAGATATTTACACTTTTCAAGGAAGAAGACTCAAATAGCCACTAGGCATAAGCCTTACCTTGAAGATGTAGCGCTGCTACTCTCATGGCTTCTTCTTTTGAAACTTGATGTAGCTAGAAATATATGTCAATCTTCCTTACCCAAGACTTGGATGAGTTCTTAGGTGATCCATCAAAAGTAGGTAGAGAGAATCTACCCAAAGTGTGCTGCATGCACCCTCTTCTTCTACTGTAGCTGCTGGATCTTATTTATTCTTTAAGTTGATAGAAATTTGGAAAACTGAGATGCTCCTTGAATCTATCTGATTGTGACTCATATTCTTGGAGACAATAACCAAGAGCTTCCTTCTTTGGTGTTCCTCCTTTCCTTCCTTCCTTTGTAAAGAAAATGGGCATGCTCCAACGTTGTAGATCAGGTTGTGTGGCTGAATGCTCACACACATAGCAAGAAGTACTGGGGCTTCCTTGATGTAACAATCTCCTTGAGGGATCTGCATGTCTTTCCCTCCTCATTCCCCAGATTTCTCCTTTCAGCTCATACATAGCTTGAGAAAGAGTTTTAGAGAACTATTCTCCTTTCAATATTCTAGATAAAGGGGTTTCACCCTTGTTTCCTTTGTCTTATGTGTAATAAATTTTCTTCTGTCTTCTTCTTAGACACCTCTTTTCTCTGGTAGTAAGAGGTTCATCTTCTTCTGAAGACATATTGGCTTCTTAAAATGAAAATCACAGGCTGTGCCAAGATGATGCTCTGATACCACTGTAATATCCCAAAATGGGAACAACAACAATATTAAATAAATACTGCTTCAGAAATAACACAGTTCAACAAAGTAAGCATAGGAGGCCAATATGGAGGCTCAAAAATTACATGTACATCAGCAAATTAGATTTACAATGTGGCCCATACAATGTACAAGAGGAAAATGGAAGACTTTTATGAAGAAAAGCCTCAAAAAGAGGTGATGCTACAATGTATTAAACTGCAAAAATGCATGACAACATTATTTTAAAGAGTTGTAGTAGTTGTATATTACACTTCAGATCTAGAGTAGATATGTGTAAAAAATATTAGATCTATATCATATCTGTACACTATATGAGCTCCTCTACAAATTACCCTTGGGGTTTTGAGAAAAACATGAAATACAAAGAGTAGATCTGAGATCTAAAGTTGCAGATTTACAATAATATTCAGAAATTTCTGAAGTAAATACAATAATAAGCAGATCAGATCTAAACATGACATGGATTATTTCTGTAATCCATGGATCACCACAGTGAAGGGAAGAACCCCAACACTAGAGATCTCTCCTCCAAAAGTATGCCAAAACACCCTGCAACTGTATACTTGCAAATAATGCAGTACTAGAAGGAAAACTGCACTGTAGGCTCTAGTACTGGCTTAGCCTAATGTCAAGATTTGAAAATGTAGCTCCAAAGGTCTAATACTCTCTTACCAGGGGGATATAAGACTCTCCCACTGAAAAGAGGCACTAAAATGGCCTAGATCTGAGTAGATCTAGCCTCCACTTGCTGCAGCTTACAAGGACAACCAAACCCTCAACAGGATCTGCGTTGTAGTTGGAAAGTGAAGCTTGTCCAAATGCCTGATAGTGGAAAATATTAGCAAGAATCCTCCAAGAGGCCTCTCAAGGAAGGAGGTGGGATTCCCGATCAGGAACACCCAGTGCTAAACATCACTCTTATCAGCTATACAACAAGAGAATGATATACGTCTAAACAAACAATTTATTCATAAATATAATATGTTCAACAACCTTCTTCTGCTATCCTCCTCTTGCTTTTATAAGATAAAAGTCTTGCAAAACCCTAAACCATCTCAATGATTTAGCTCCTTTCACATGTGCCACCTCCAACTAAAACTGCGCTGTGCATCAAGGAGGTTCACTGCATCTAGACAACGCTGTTGATTTGGTCCTGTTGACCCAGTCAAATGTCTCAATCCCTTTCACACATAAGGGTGTTTTATTAAGGTAGCCAAGATTTAGCCTTGTTCACATGGGGCATTGATTTATTCACTGATTTTAGGAGTTTTTCTTGTCCTCCTTTACAAATTTATTCATGCAACAGGAAAATGAAACAAAATTGTATATTCCCATTAGCTTGGGCTAATTAGGAATATTACAATGGGACAACATCTATCAGACCCCCACTCTTCAACAGAAACAATTTAATATTCTGTAAGACAAGGACAAGATCCTATCTTCAGTCTCTTGGAGCAGATGTATGGGCTATAGTTGAAGGCAGTTATCAATATCCAACCTCAATTCCAGAAGATCCAGCATCAAGGAAAAACTATGAAACTAATGCAAAGGATGTCAATGCATTATTGGGGAGTCTGACTGAATCAAAATTTGTCAAAGTTATGTAGTTAAATACATCGAAGGAAATATGGGACAAAATCATTCTAATCTATGAATGTGATGCCAAGGTAAAAAGTGCTAAACTCCAAACTCTCAAAATTCAATATGAAAAGCTCAGAATGCATAATGATGAAAGCATTGCTAGTTTATTTTGATGTCTAGATGATATCGTAAATGGTATGATAAATATGGGTTAAACTATAGTGACACCACTCTAGTAGACAATGTTTTAAGATCTCTAACTCCTAAATTCGAGTAAAAAGTGTCTGATATTGAAGAGAAGCAGGATCTACAAACTCTTACTATTGTTCAACTTCATGGGATTATGACTGCGTGTGTAATGAGGAAAGGAGGTCCATCTAAATTCAAAGAAGCTGCTTTTAGAGCTACTACAAAAGGCAAGGAAATGAAAGAACAAGAATGATTAGGGTATGTATTAGAATAATATGAGATAAAGTTTTTAAAGAAATTTCAACTTGGCACTGGAAGGTTCAGAGATAAGATTCCTTTCAAATGTTTTTCTTGTGTAAGAGTTGGTCATTACGCTGCTAAATTTCCTCATAAAAATAATCATGAAAAGGGAAAGGATTTGGAAAAAGGTAATAAGAAGGTTTTTCTCAAAATAAAAAGTTATTATACTCATGAAGATAGTGATGGTCTATCTAATAGTGAAGAAGGAGAATATGATCAAGATGTTAGACTACTCATGGCATTTGAAAAGGACTTTAGTGAGGCCAAAGACACTTTTATGGATGCTTTAGAAGAAAATAATTTTCTTGAAGAAATCAATCAACTCAAAATATGTTTAGAAGAAAAAAAAATAGCCATAGATACTCTAAAGAATCAACTTATAGAAAAGGAGAAGCACAATGAGAAATTAGAATGTGAAATAGTAAGTCTAAGAAAGGAAATTGAGAAAGTGAAAACTTTAAATCTTAGATTTTCTAAAGGATCTGAAACCTTAGATGAAATTATCAAGGTGCAACGTTCTCCTCTTGTAAAGACAGGTCTTGGATATATTGGAGAAAACTCACAGTCTTCAGAAACAAGCTATCTAAATGCAGCTAAAGCCAACCAACAACACTTCGTCACTCAGTAAAAGAACAAAGAGAATGCCCAGGTAAAGCATGAACACTTCAATTCAAGGATGAAAAATAATAGAAATATCAATCAATAGTTAAATTTCAATAGAAGGTTCCATGATGGAAAAAATTTATTCTTTAATGGACAATGTTTCTCATGTCATAATTTTGGTCATAAAGATGCTCAATGTGTTGCATACAAAACCATCATGACCAGAGAAGCAAGAAAGCAAAGAAATGAGATAGGATTAAAGAAGAATTGTTATAACAAATTTTCTCCTCTTCAAGACAAAATTGAATGTTCTTATTGCAATAACTTTGGACATGAATAATATGAATGCAAGAGAAAAATTATGCCAAAAGAACATATACCCACAAATTCCAAGGTATGGATAAATAAGGACTTATAGTTTGAAAGCTGTGGCATAGCTTCCTTTGCATAAGGAGAAGAAAATCAATGGTACATTGATAGCGGATGCTCAAAACACATGACAAGTGACAAAAATAAAATTCTTTCATACAATGGATTAGAGAAGGAAAAGAAGGTTACTTTTGGAAATGAATCTCCTGTTATCATTAAGGGTAAAGTTTCTGTTTTCCTAAAAGAAAAGGTTAAAGCTATCAATGTTATGTATGTGGATGGATTAAAGCATAACTTGTTGAGTGTGAGTCAAATGCGTGCTTAAGGAAATGAAGTTATCTTTATTTCAAAAGAATGTGTAGTTCATGAACTTGACATAGGAAAAACTGTAATAAAAGGAACTAGAACACCAAGCAATCTGTATATATTGAAAGGTGGCCAAGAGAAATGAAATTTAGGTAAATCTACAAAAAATTGGTTATGGCACAGAAGATTGGTACATTTGAGCTTCTCTCAAATAAGAAAATCTAGCAGACTCAAATCAGTTTATGATCTACCCAACGTCACTCCACTTGAAAGTACCATATGCAAATCATGCTAGTTCGATAAGAAAACTAGGGTACAATTTAATGCCAAATAAGGATAAGCCAGTAAGCCTCTTGAAATTATACATACTGATCTATATGGTCCTGTAAGGAAAAAGTCACCTTGTGGAGAATAATACTATATTTTATTTATTGATGACTTTTCTAGAATGTGTTGGATTGGTTTATTGAAACATAAGGATGAAGAGTTTGAAAAGTTTAAGATCTTCAAAGCTTTGGTTGAAAATAAATTAGATCTAAAAATCAAATGTATTAGATATGACCGAGGAGGAGAATACATATCAGATGAATTATTTGATTTCTATGAACAATATGGCATAAAAAGAAAATTTAATGTAGATGGAACTCCACAAAGAAATGGTGTGGTAGAAAGAATGAACATAACAGTTCAGCAGATGGCCCGTGCTATGCTGGATGAATCTTAAAATCCCAATACATTTTTGGGAGAAGCAACGCATACTGCAGTAAATATTCTCAACAAGGCTCATGTTTATGTGAAGAGTGATAAAACTCCTTATGATCTTTGGTATGGTAATATTCCCACTATGAAGCATTTTAGATTTTTTGGAAGCAAATGTTTTATGAAGAACAATGATGAAAAACTTGGTAAGTTTGAGCCTAGAGTAGATGAAGGAATATTTCTTAGTTACTCTTCTAAAAGTAAAGCATATAAATGTTACAATAAAAGACTTCGAAAGATTGTTGAATGTATTGATGTTGTAATTGATGAGTCTCTCACAACTCCCAAAAGGGAAATAACAACGAAAAATGAAGATGATGATGATGATGTATATTTTCTCTCATCAAATAAAAACAATATATAATGAGAAACCAATGAAGCACCAAAAGAAGATATATCAGAAAATGCTCCATATAGGTATGTTCAAAAGAATCATCTAGAATCTCAAATATTGGAAGAAAAGGGATCAGGTGTCCAAACAAGAAGAACTCTTGTAGGATCCCCTAGCTATCTAGCATTCTTATCCACTATTGGACCAAAAAATGCAAATCAAGCTAGTAAATATGAATGTTGGATTCAAGCCATGAATGAAGAACTTGATTAGATTGAAAAGAATCATACTTGGGAACTGGTTCTGAGACCTCATGATAAAAATGTTATTGGAACAAAATGGATATTTAAAAACAAGTTAAATGAAAATGGATATGTTATTAGAAACAAACCTAGACTTGTTTGTAAAGGGTATTCTCAACAAGAAGGTATAGACTTTGAAGAAACATTTGCACTTGTAGCTAGACTTGAAGCCATAAGAATATTTCTTTCTTTTTCAAGTTTTGAAAAGTTTAAAGTTTATCAAATGGATGTAAATCTACTTTCCTAAAAAATGAAAAACAAAAAATGCTCTATATGGTCTCAAACAGGCTCCTTGGGCACGGTACTATAGTCTTGAAAAATATCTTCAATAACGAGGGTTCAAAAAATGATCCGCGCCGCTGACAGTAACTTATCACAAAAATTGAGAGTGATAAACTATTAATTATAGTTATGTATGTTGATGACATCATTTTTGGGGGTAATGAAGAATCCATGAGTCAGAAATTTGCTTATGTTATGAAGCAATGATTTGAAATGTCATTGCTTGGGGAACTAACATATTTTCTTGGCTTACAAGTGCAAAAAGAAACATATGGCATATTTCTATCACAAGAAAAATATCTCAAGCAAATCCTGAAGAAGTATGGGATGGAAGACTGCAAACCTGTAAGCACTCCAATGGTAACTAGATGTAACCTCAGTTCTCATGATGATTCTTCGATGGTAAATCAACCAGAGTATAGATCTATGATTGGAAGTCTGCTTTATCTGACAGGACTAGACCAACAATTATGAATGCCGTTGGAATTGTTGGACGATTCCAAGCTAATCCAAAGGAGTCACATCTTCAGGCTGTAAAAAGAATATTCAAATATCCACAAGGGACTCAAGAATTTGGTCTATGGTATCCAAATAATTCCGATCTTACTCTTCATGCTGACACAAATGCGAAGTGGGCTGGAAATATTGATGATCGAAAAAGCACTAGTGTTGGTGCATTCCATATGGGACCCTGATTAGTATATTGGTTCAACAAGAAACAAAGATCCATTGCTTTATCTACAACCAAAGCATAATATGTGGCTGCCACATCATGTTGCACACAACTTCTTTGGATGATGCAGACATTACAATATATTCAAATTAAATTCTCTTCTCCTATATCCATCTAATGTGATAATAAAAGTGCCATAAGTATCTCAAAAAATCATGTTATGCATTCCAAGACCAAGCACATTCCTATCAAGTATCACTTCTTACGAGAACAAGTGCTTGAGAAAAAGGTTAAATTGAAGTATGTTCCCTCCAAAGAACAAGTCGCTGATATATTTACTAAACCTCTTCCCAGGGAAGCATTTGAATATCTCAGACAAAAGCTGGGAGTTGTCTCTACCTCACTTATAAAATATGTTTGATTTTAGAAGATTAAATTTGGTACATAGGTTTCATGAAGACGAGTCACGTATATATGCGAGTTTCTGCGTATAAAGTTGCGTATGGTTTTTTTTTTTTTGCTGAAAGAAAATCTATGGGTCAGTTTTCAGAACAATCTGTGGTGTTGATGGGTAAACTCTGTTTTTTTGGTATTCATCTTACAGTTCCTTTCTTTGTTATTTATCTTCATGATGAAGATGCTTTGATGAATTTGTTTTTGAAGGTGTTCAAGATGCACAGGTTTAGGGGGAGCATTTGTCTTGCTGAAAAGATTGCATTGTTGGCACTAAGTTGGTTGCTATATTATGATCTCTTGTTTGAGATTCTTTGGTCTTGGTTATAAAAATTCATATTTGTAATTTGATATAAAAGTCATGTTGAGACCCCTAATGTAAATATTGTCATGATCAAATTTGTAAACCCACTTGGTTGGGTAGTTGAGTCAATATGTAAATCCACTCGGTTGGATCCTTGATGTAATTTTGTGACCTTAGTGATAGGAAAGGTCATACTCTGTTGAGTTAAAGAGTCATGTATTTTACTGAAAATCAGAAGCCTTCGCATGTGCTCAAGGTGAGAATTTGTCTGCCCTTTGCTCTTGATGTCAAAGGGGGAGAGTATTTGGTGTTTGAATAATGTTTATGTATCTACAGGTTGTTGGTGATCAAAATCCAACATGGTTTCCATCAAGTACAAAGGGGGAGATTGTTGGAAATATGATTCTTATGATTGCATATGTTGTCCTTGATGGAAACTCTCTTGAAAATGATGAAGTATATGACTTCTGGAGAAGCATAATGTTTTAGTAGAAGGTCTAGCAGAAGAAAGGTATGAGTCAAATAGAAGATGGTTAAAATTCATATTGAAGGTTCTATACGCAAGTTCATGCAGGCCAAGTTGTGTATACACGCGGAAAAGAATGATCCAAGTTGCGTATGCCTCTTGTGCTCTAAAATTATGATACTGGGGGGCATTACCATGGTTTTAGCTGACAATATTGAGCTCTGTGTCATCTATTTGATTCCGTCCAAGAATATCATCGACACTTGTGTGGTTTTGGCTCATGGTATTGGTAAAGGATAAACCTATATAAGGATAAGAAGATCATAGTGCAAGGAGTGTGTATATATAAGGGTTTTAACATAATACTTCTCTCTGAAGTATATCTGCATGGAATGGGTTCCTTTTATTGGTAGATATAAAATAATAATGCACCTATGGATACAATGATGGATCAGGATCTCTAGACCTGAAATGACTATGTATTTACTTGATCTATTTGTGAGATGTTTAGATCTGTGACTTGGTTCATAATTACCGAAGTGAAGAAAAAAAAATCTGGGTAAGTCTATAGATATGAAACTTTCTACAATATTGAATATTCACAGATCTATATTCTGGTTCGTCACGGTGAATGCGAGTATACACACAGGTTGGTTTCAACAAAAGCGTGTATGGAAGTTAGGGTTTTCTGAAGCTTGATGGAGAGGTTATCTGTTTATTGCTGCTATATTTCTACTGTCTGCCAATGAATTCTTCATGTAGAATGGGTTTTTTGAATACTGTATATGATGCTAATTGAATATGTACAAATATGATCAATGAGTGATTAAATATGATTGATGATGCTGACTAAATAAGGGTTCTGCAAATTTGAAAATATATATGACTGAAAGTCTCAGATCTGTTTCTGAGTCTGATCAAATTCTGGAAATTCAGTATTCACAGATCTATACATAGGTTGGTGTGTAGGAAAGTGTGTATACACGCATGTAACAGTGAATTGAAGTAGCGTATGCATTTAATGTGGTGAATGATCAAGGTTAAAAGCATTTCTGCATGACCATTCAGAATTCTGGGTTTATTTCTGTGTTCTAGTTTCAATGATATCAATGCTGTTTAAATATTGGGTAGTGGCTATTGGTGTTGATCTATATATATTGAGTTGTGTTGAAGCCATTGGACACAGTATGAAAATTTATGAAATGTGGTCTACAGTGGGTTTGAGGATTGAAACCTTCAGTGTGGAAGTAGAAGCTTCGTGCCAGTAGAAGATGATGTTCTAATCAGGGGGTTGTGGCTCCCTTCCAGTAGTGGCTGGTAAACAAGATCAGGGGGTTGGAGCTCCCTTCTATTAGTAGCTGGAGAATGAGAGAAGGTTGCAGCCTTCTGCAGGTAGATGTCTGTGTACTGATATGATTCTGCATCAATACAACATTGTAAGCAGTTTTTTACAGGGAAAGTTTTAAGGATGGATTTTTATCTTAAAGATTAGAAACTTTGGTGAATATTACTAATCCATAATATGAAAACTATAAAATGTTTGGTGATATTTTAGTGAAAAGGTAAATTAATTTTTTCTTATAAAATTTGGGTGAATCATTTTTAGGAAAAATGGGAATTGGCAAATCTTTTTTTTGGAAAAAGCATGGAAAATTAGCCCTTTTGCAAATATTAGCCCTTAAAATTTTCCTCGATTTTTTATATGATAAATATTGAAGACAGAGACGACATCAGCGGTGGTTTTCTCCCGACTTGGGTTTCCACCTTAAATCTTGGTGTTCTTGTGTGATGATTTATTTTGTTAGTAGTGCACATTTTTACTGCTTAACTATCTGATGCATAACTGATAATCTTAGCTAAAGAATGTTCCTGAATATTTATCTGAATAGTAAAGTTATCTCGGTATACAAAATTTTCTGTTAGGATATCCACCTACATACACTAGTTGGACTAATTAAATTCACGAATAGAAATCAATAGAATAAAATTGAAAAGATTGTGATTTTTGTAAATACTAATTCACCCCTCCCCCCTCAGTATTTTTCCCAAAACATTTCCCATTCCGGTGATAGATGAATTATTGGATGAATTACATGGAGAAATTTATTTTACCAAGTTGGATCTTTGTTCAGAATATCATCAAATTAGAATGAAGACTGAAGATATTTCGAACTCATGATGGTCATTATGAATTTTTGGTCATGCCTTTTGGCCTTACCAATGCACCTTCTACATTTCAATGGTTGATGAATTCCATTTTCAAACCCTTCCTTAGAAAATTTGTGTTAGTCAAATCTACAATAGGTCTTGGAAGGATCATGTTCAACATGTTGAAAAGGTGCTCAAAGTATTGGAGGAGAAATAATTATATGCAAAAACCTCCAAATGTTTCTTTGGCGTACAAGAGGTGGAATATTTGGTTCATATTATATCTCAGGAGGGTGTTAAGGTAGACCCTAAAAAAATTTAAGCCATTAAGGAATAGAAAGTCCCCACAACCATAAAGCAGTTTCCAGGATTTCTCGGGTTAACAATGTTAGTATGAATCTTAATTCCAAGCGTACGAAAAAAGACCACTTTAGCTGTGCATAAAAAATAGCCTTAATAGCAAAGATGGCTGCCAATATCCTCAGTTCTGTAGTTAGGTGATCAAGATAAATGCTGCAAAAATCTAGATCTATGCATTAGAAGACATTAAGCAGTAGAAAAAACAAGATTTACTCCATGCATCCAATAGACAAGGCAAGAATATGTTGAGTGAATTTTGTATTAATGGCACCTAGGAGGAAAACACAGAAGGGTGTTACCATTTCTCCTCAATGGGATTGGTTCTTGTAAGTCCTCAACACTTCAGATCTAAAATTCCTCTCTCTTGATGGTGTAGAAAACCCAGACAAAAATGGTAGAAAAATATGACTATGATGGTGGATCAATAGCCAGACCAAAAGTATAGATCCAGAGTGATCTTTAGGCAAAAAAAGGTGGTAAATGAATGGGAAAACCCTTCTATTTATAATAAAACATTGAGTTAGTCGAGATATTGGTGCATAATTAAAATATTATTAACCAAATCAAGATCCAACTTTTATGGAATATTTTATTATATTTGTTGGAGGGAAAAGGAATTTGACTTGGGTCAAATCCCTTTATTTGTAAATAATAAATAAATAAATGATTTATTTATCATTTTAAAGATGTGGTTGAGTAATAATCAAATAAATAATGATTTATTTAATTATTTAAGGGTGATTTAGTCATATTTAACAAAGAATATTGTTTAAATAAGGTTTAAATAATTATTCTTAGAAAATAATAAGATAAATAATGATTTATCTAATTAATTTCCTTGTTTTGGGTTAAATATGACAAGGAATATTAATTAAACTGCTGTTTAACTAATTATTCCTTGAGGAAAATCAAACAAATGTAGATTTATTTAATATTTCCTCGTGGGGTTTCCTGTTTAGACCATAAACAACTTAATAAAGGTGGTTTACTAGGTTATTTTCATAGTGAAAGCAATTTTACTTAGGGTAAAATTGGTCTTACATGGTGTACTTGGGTCCATCTATTGATAATAGGTTAGATGACCAAAAAATGGTGTAACAATTGCCCCCCAGTGTGCGAGCATTAGGAGCTAATCGTATGACCGAAGGACGTTGTAAGAACTCAATCACTAGACACCGAAGGGGAAGTCAAAGAGAGAGAAATATAAGGTAAACCAAAGTGCTGAAAGGACTAGAACCTGAGGAGGCGAGACTTATAGGTGTGACAAGTCTCTTTTATGAGTGAGTACCTATGCTATAGGCGGTGGGGGAGGCATACTGATGCAGGGGAATTAGGCTCAAAAGTTACTTTGTACATAAGTAGACATAGGGGTTCCCATGTTCTTTAAATTTCTTGTAAATATTAAATAAATTTGGTAGGGAATTGTAATTATTCTCAAGTCATTTTGAGAACATGAGAAATTGGTTAAGATAGGAATACGAAGAGTCAGTTTAGGATCAATTTAGTTATTGAGTCTAATTTTAGGAATTGGGAATGCTAAGAGTTGCTGAACTGTTTGGAGACCTGAATTGATTTAGGTCATCCTTGTGGTATAAATTTAATCCTGAAGAGTTTAGATATGGAGAGAGGTAGAGAAATTCTTCAGCAACAAAGTAGGAGGATAATGGCCACTGAACTGAATATCTGGCCTGTCATGAAATTGTAAGCGATTGCTTTGAGATTGACCACCTATATATATATATATATCTGTTTATGGAAGACTGTCTTTGAATTAAGTGTGTCTGGATGGGGTTAAACCCTGTTTGAATGTCTTTGAATTTCAATGAGTACCTTTGGATATGTATAAAAGAAATTGTGTCTGAATTCTGTGAGAAGGGCATTCTTGCGTTAATTGCTGAGTGAATAACTTCCGTATCTCAAAACCAATTATATAAGAATGTGTAAATATGTATTCTACAATTTGAGATTGTATGTGCCTTGATTGAACTGAGTTCTGCGTAATTGAACCGACTCGAGGTATAAGAACCATCATGAATAGGCTCTGCGGAGATGTTAGAGTCTCGGACTTGAAACTACAGTTGGAAGGTTTCAGAGAATCGTGTGTGTATAAATGGGTACCACGAGTGGGTTGGCGTCGAGGAATGGTGGATGATTGCCGTGTAGCCAAACGTGATCACGTTGCAATCGAACTATTGATCGAATTGGACTAGGCAAAGTCAGATGGTAGCAATGGAACCGGGTGCGTCGAAGAAGATGGAACCTTGCGGGAGTGAAAAGTGAAGGCGGGTTACCAGGTTTGATCGCACCGCTTTCGTGGGGCAAGTGGTAATTAGAAAATCGGAGCGATTCCATAGAGCAGCTGACACGTGGCATAAGGCGGGACCCCAAAACCGCTTTCATTGCGCACCATCGCACATTATCGTTCGTGCATCTCGGCCAAGCGATTTCCGTTGGATCAAATGAAGCGATGCGACACGATAACAACCGTTGGATGGGCGTGTGGATTTAACGAAGGTATGAATTGGGTTGTGTGTTGACTCCAAATTGGCAAATGCATTGTATGTGTGGGCCCCAAATTAAAGATGTATTGATCGGGACTGTTCAACTACGGTTGCGAGTTTAACCGAGGCATGTCCGATGTGGTTGAGTTTGTTATAACACTTCCAATATTGAAGAAGGCCGTAATATATATATGGATATATTACGTATAATGGTTGTATATGTGAGGTTGGCACAATATGAAATATGTGATGTAGTGAACGTGGTTTAATATATGTACCTGCCGAGGGTTATATGATATGGTTGATTTATATCAAGAACATGTTGAGTTTCCCAGATTGTGAGTTGATTGGGCAAGAAATTTTGAATGAAATTGTACACACAGCTTTGTTAAGAAGTTGAGCAAAAATGGGACTGTGGACTTGAGCGTTATCAAGTGGTATCAGAGCTTCAGGAATAGCTCTTTTTGAAAAGTCCAAGTTTGGTGAATGCAAGGAAACCAGACTTGTGGAAACTGATAAGATTGCAGCCTACATGGATACAGTGAAGGTAATTGCAGAATTGCAGAGTCCAATTGGAAGACAAGAGTTTTGAAGACTGCAGATTTGAAGAAGGAAGATAAGGCAACAAGGATACACAGAATCACAGTGAACAGGATTTGCAGAGTAAGTGGAGGACAGGATCATGATCTTACAGGTAATTAATTTAAATCTGATGTGTATTCTATGTTTGCAAAAGTGTGGTTGCTAAAAGTACAGACAGAGTTTGATAGTGAAGGTAGTGAGCCTGATATTCAGCTAGATGCTAGATAAAGAGGACAATTGCAGTGTTTTCAAGAGAAGGTGAGCAATTTTTAACTCTAGTTAAAGGATTGTTTGTAGAAGTCAGAGTGCAGACAATTGAAGACATCTCAGCAAAAGTAGATCACAACTTTGTGAGCAGTGGTAGAAGAGTCAAACAAGGGACTCTGAGTGAAGAAGAAAAGTGTGGCAGAACCTGAAAGATTCCCAACAGAGGTTGGATGACAGAAGAAAAGAGGTGTTCTTGAGAAAGTTGCAGAGTGAAGCCTAGAAGGTTCTAGCAGAAAGGGGACCAGTACTTGCCAAAAGCCGGATCCAGAGGAAAGGATTGGTGAGGTGAGTTGCAGCAAGAGAGCTTGCTGTTGCAGAGGCTTAGTGCAACTTGCGAGTGAAGAACTCCTAGAGAAGAAAATGGCTACTGAGAGCCATAGCAGAGACTGCAGAGATTGCAGAGGTTCTGAGAGAGGCCACAACAGAAGAATGACGAAAGATGCCAAAGCAGTTGGCATGAAGAAGAGACTCACAGATGAAGAGTATTGGAAGGAATTTGCTGAGATCAGGGAAGAGTTCAACAGATTGAAACTGAGGATAGAAGAAAGCCAGAGAGTTGGTTGGCTCCTAAGGAAGAATGTGAAATGGAAACCATTACAGTTGAGGTTGAGGCATAAGAAGATTGCCTTGTTGAGAGAAGAACTCAGAGCAACTGAGTTGAAAGAATAAATTTCTGCTTGTGAAGCAGAACAGAGCACAGATGAAGAGTGGAGACCTACAGGAGATCTTGTGAGACATAGTGAAGAATTGAGGCAACAAGAAGTCTGTCTTGCTGAAGAGGAAGTCATTGAGGAATTCCTGAGTTATTGGACAAGTCTAGATGATGTGAGGGTTTGTGTTCTTGAGTCTGACAAATGTGAAGTGATGACAGACTCCACAGAGGAAGAAGAACCCAGAGTTCTTGAGACAAGGATTGAAACTGAAGATTCCATGTGCAGACTGGTTCAAGAAGAAGTGTTTGAGGAAGTAGCCAAGACTGGAAAGTCTTGTGATTTGAAAACTAAAGAGTTGTGTGTGTTTGCAGGTACACCACTGGAAGATGAACAAGCTTCAGAGTTTGTTGGTGAGAAGAAGACATTGAATTTGAAATCTGTTCAGATCAATGCTGAGATAGTGAGATATTTGGAAAAGATGAAGAGAGAAGAGTCAAACGAAGATATTCAGCAGAATGTTGAAGCTGAGAGAGAAGGGCCAACAGAGGATTGGTCAAGAATAAGCAGAGGCATAAAGGGTTGTGTAAGGTTCCCGAAATCTACTCCTATGGAAGTTGTTGATTTGTATAGGAGGTTGGACTTCCAGAGAAAAGAATTGGAGGAGCAGAGGACCTATTCACTAGATAAGTTGCTGGGAAAGCAAGGCATGAAGATCTTCATGGATGGAGTTTATGGAGCAGATGATGGAAGAAAAATAAGACTAGCTGACAGTCTCATGAAGGATGCAGATCAACATGCTAAGGTGCTGACAAAAGGTTTGGAAAGGAGTTCTGCATAACATACTGATGTGTTGGTAGAGGAAAAGGAGGCATTGAAGCATTGGAACTTTACTGCTGATGATCCATGTGTTAATCATGCAGAGAAAGAGGAAGAACAATAGTTGGAAGTTGTCAGAGAGATGAATAAGAAGGAAACAATGTTGGCTGAAAACATAGTGAGGGATCATCATTTGGGCATAATGATTGGAGCAGTGGAGATGGCTCTGGCAGCTGAAGAAAAAGATGATGAAGAATTTCTGAGCCTTGAACCAGACTTAGAACTGCCGGGAGAAGAATTGGTGACTAGGTCATCAATTGAGATCATTGGGTCTCATGGTTTTAACACTGACAGTTTGTTTATGTGTACGGGTGATGCAAAAGACAATTCATCCTTTGAAATTGTCTTGAGAGAAGAAAATCTGTTGCTGAAGGAGGATGAGACAACCACGTCTCATATGCAGGAATTTGTCACTACCATTGACAAAAAAGAGTTGGATAGTTGGATAGGCCAAAGCCAGCCTGAAGAACAATTTTTAGAAGCTTCTGAAGTAAGGAGGAATCAACATTCCATGTTGACAGAATATGAAAAAGAAAAGCTCCGAGAACTTGATTGGATTTCTAGAATCCATCAGGAGGATGAGAGGCAATTGCTGAAGATTGCCCACAAAGAAGATGAAAATGCTGAGTCTAACTTACAGCATGTTGAAGGTGTAAAACAAAAACAGGAGAAATGGATAAACTGTTTGCTGGGAGCATTTGAAGAAGAGAAAGGGATTGCAGACCCTTGAGCAAGGATGCCTGAAGATGTGAAGAAAAGAGGAGCAGATACTAGCTTGTAGAATCTAATTCTGTTTACTAGTATACTAGATGAGTATGTCACTGCTGGTAGGAAATTAAATGGTGAATTGTTTTCTGAGAATGAATTTGCAGATGATGAACAAAAGAAAAGTGTTGCAGAGGGACAGAAAGGGGAGGCAACAACACCCACGGTGGCAGCAGACGCAACATGGAGGATGACACCTGCAGAAGTAGTAAACATGTTAATAGCATGTGATACTGCAAGAGCAACAATATTGGCAGTGACAGAGATTGAAAGCAGCAGTAGAGGGCAAGATAATTTCCAGCTAGAGGATAAGCTAGACATGGAGATTGAATACATCAGAAGACTAATGGTAAGGGTGTATCCGAAGCAGCAGACAGCAGCAAGGAAATAAAAGGATTTTTGTACAGGAAAAACAAAAGCAGATTGTGAAAGTATAGCTGGAAGTGACTTACAGAACAAAGTCTGGAAGCCTGGAGAAGATCAGTTGAAGAATGATGCAGCTGATGGACAACAACAAAACCAAGTATGGGATCCTGGGGGCAGAGACGAAGAGTACATGATCAGGATATCATGAACAATTTGAAGCTTGGGAGTCTGATGCAGGGGCATTAGGCTCAAAAGTTACTTTGTACATAAGTAGAAATAGGGGGTCCCATGTTCTTTAAATTTCTTGTAAATATTAAATAAATTTGGTAGGGAATTGTAATTATTCTCAAGTCATTTTGAGAACATGAGAAATTGGTTAATATAGGAATACGAAGAGTCAGTTTAGGATCAGTTCAGTTATTGAGTCTAATTTTAGGAATTGGGAATGCTAAGAGTTGCTGAACTGTTTGGAGACCTGAATCGATTCAGGTCATCCTTGTGGTATAAATGTAATCTTGAAGATTTTAGATAGGGAGAGAGGTAGAGAACTTCTTCAGCAACAGAGTAGGAGGATAATGGCCACTGAACTGAATATCTGGCCTGTCATGAAATTGTAAGCGATTGCTTTGAGATTGACCACCTGTATATATATACATCTGTTTATGGAAGAATTGTTTTTGAATTAAGTGTGTCTGGATGGGGTTAAACCTTATTTGAATGTCTTCAAATTTCAATGAGTACCTTTGGATATGTATAAAAGAAATTGTGTCTGAATTCTGTGAGAAGGGCATTCTTGCGTTAATTGCTGAGTGAATAACTTCCGTATCTCAAAACCAATTGTATAAGAATGTGTAAATATGTATTCTGCAATTTGAGATTGTATGTGCCTTGATTGAACTGAGTTCTGCGTAATTGAACCGACCCGAGGTATAAGAACCATCACAAATAGGCTCTGCGGAGATGTTAGAGTCTCGGACTTGAAACTACAGTTGGAAGGTTTCAGAGAACCGTGTGTGTATAAACGGGTACCACGAGTGGGTTGGCGTCGAGGAATGGTGGATGATTGCCGTGTAGCCAAACATGATCAGGCTGCAATCGAACTATTGATCGAATTGGACTGGGTGAAGTCGGATGGTAGCAATGGAACCGGGTGCGTCGAAGAATATGGAACCTTGCGGGAGTGAATAGTGAAGGCGGGTTTCCGGGTTTGATCGCACTGCTTTCGTGGGGCAAGTGGTAATTAGAAAATCGGAGCGATTCCATAGAGCAACTGACACGTGGCCTAAGGCGGGACCCCAAAACCGATTTCGTTGCGCGCCATCGCACATTATCGTTCGTGCATCTCGGCCAAGCGATATCCGTTGGATCAAATGAAGCGATGCGACGTGATAACAACCGTTGGATGGGCGCGTGGATTTAATGAAGGTATGAATTGGGTTGTGTGTTGACTCCACGTTGGCAAATGTGTTGTATGTGTGGGCCCTAAATCAAAGACGTATTGATCGGGACTGTTCAACTATGGTTGCAAGTTTAACCGAGGCATGGCCGATGTGGTTGAGTTTGTTATAACGCTTCCAATATTGAAGAAGGCCGTAATATATATATGGATATATTACGTATAATGGTTGTATATGTGAGGTTGGCGCAATATGAAATATGTGATGTAGTGAACGTGGTTTAATATATGTACCTGCCGAGGGTTATATGATATGGTTGATTTATATCAAGAACATGTTGAGTTGCCCAGATTATGAGTTGATTGGGCAAGAAATTTTGAATGAAATTGTACACATAGCTTTGTTAAAAAGTTGAGCAAAACGGGACTGTGGACTTGAGCGTTATCACATACCTATGCTCGCCGAGACAAAGTACAAAGAATAAGGCATCTAGTAAGCAAGGGACTGAACAATATAGTACATGCTGGCATAAACATGAGCCAGATAAATAACATGATAATGAATCCCACATACATATTGCGCCTGGGATAACAGCCAGGACTTGTACAATAATATCTAAGTACATGAGATATAAATACAACCAAGATGCCCCTGTAAATAGGAAAGGGCTCTGAAAATTTGACTGATACATGCAATCAAAAAGACGCTGCAAGCAACCGAGGCCGACATTATCAAATCTATGGAGCTGCATCAAAGGCTAAGAAGAAGAGGTCATCCGGGCATGTGGGGGGCTACCTGTAGGGCCACCCCCTGATGAGGGCTGAGACATCTCACACACACCCAGGAATCACTAATATCAGCTGCTGCATCACTAGACCATCCAGTATACGGATCTCGATCATGCTGAAAGGAGCTGGAGCTGAGAAACAATCAAGTCAAAGGGAAATAATGAGTCCCTTTTCCTAATCCAAGGCACCGAACAAGAGTGGAAGCTGGAACGAAGTTACACCGCCCTCTAGAACTATCTTCTGGCATGAATGAGATGATGTTGACAGAAGGAGGTCCACCATAGGTGAGGAAATAAGGGATCCATAACTAAGGCACGAGAGAAAATAGTAGAGCGACTTACAGACTGACACCAGGGATGATGAAGAAACAGGGGGTACTGAGTAGTAGACGAACGACTTCCTTTGTTAGAGCATAAAGGGCATAGATGACCCGGCAGCAACCGACACAATATCATGAGGGATAGGGGACACTGGGACTGAAGGCCATAATGTGCGACATGAGAGAGGAACCAAGAAATGAAGGATGGAGGACTATAACGGGATACAAAGGGACTCGGGATAGAATCCATGAATGTAATGATGACTCAACTTAGATGCTCTAAACAAGGGCGACTCAATGGTGCTACCACACAGAAAAAAGGTCCAATGGGGACCATGAAAACATGAGTACATGATGGTTACTCATGACGAATATTGACACAAGCATGGAAAAGTATGAAGGCAAAGGGGTGCTCCCAAGTACAAGTGTGGCAGGTGAAGAAATTCAATTTTGAGGAGTGGTGAAGTGACCCTTCTTGGACAAAATGTGTCTCGGTGAAATATCAAATCATGAAAAACTAACAAATACCCATTTGAGGGCTCGGTGAGAGCTTTCCAATGGTACAGACGGTTTGGAAAACTGAGATACGGTTTGGTCGTAGTAGGAGAAATAAAAATCAGGGGTTTCTCTTTTAATAAGGCATTTTACCTCCAAATTCACTCATTTGCATGTGGAGCTGTGGTGAATGTAGAGAGGAGAGAAGGCCCTAAAACTTGCGGCGATTGTAGCGGACAAACTGACCATTGGAATCGAGATCCGTCAGTTGCAGGTAAGAGGCCTAACCCTAATCTTTCTTTTCGGTGGATTGAAAGTTCAGATTAGGTCCCCAGGGCTCAGGAACAGACCCCTGCTCCTCTTCACGGCCCGGTCACACTTTTTGGGGCAAAAAGTGTGACCTGGGTAGCAGGTTTTGAGCAGCAAAAGTGCGCCTGTCCTAGGTTTGGGCCTGAAAATCATGACCTGTCAGGGAGGGGTTTTTATGTGCTATTTTTTGGCTGAGCACTGGGTTTTTATGATGAGATACAGTCTTTCATATCTGTACATTGACAAATATGATGGTTTTGTTCAGATATGGCAGATTTACGGATCAACTGGAGAGAGAGAGACTTGGGTGCATTACGATCGGAGATCCGAGAGGATAAAGGTGTTCGTAGTGCATTGGCCAGGTTTGGGGTTCTGAAGTTTGTGGAGAACCCTTTGATGAGAGCGGGAGAGCCCTTATTGGCTCGAATTTTCAGCTATTGGGATCTGGACCATGGGGTCTTTATAGTGTAGGGGCATCAGATCGAGTTGACGGTCCAGGATATATATTTCCTGACTAGTCTCCCACCACTTGGGATGGTAGGGAATACTCAGCCATTATTACTGTGGGGGCGGAATATCATAGAGTTTGTAGAGTGCCATTTTCGACCAGGTCTCCAAGTCAAGGGGACTTGGATACCCATCGGGGATTTGGAGAGGTTAGAGACCCGTGCTGTGGATCCTAGGCAACCAGGCACTCCACCACATCACTGGAGGGCAGATGATGCTTGTGGAGAGTGTTTTGAGTGGGACCTACTATGGATGAGCTTAGATGATGCTTTCGTCATTGAAATAACAGTTGTCGCTATGCAAGCGGCAAGTGAACCATGACTGTGCATATGGTACAGTTTTGTGCTCGTTCTTCGAGAAGATCCCGACACTTTGACCTCGCATACAGCTCCAAGATGGGGGCCCAAGAGAGCCTAGGATGCGCTGGTGGGGGCGACTACTGTGCAGAGGAGGAGGTGGGGCGGTTGGACGGGTGTTCCGACCCGAGTTCTTTGTTCATTAGGATCAGATGCCACTGTATATAGAAGACTATCCCTATAGTGGGATGAGTTATTGTGGGGACCCAAATTTTCCACTGTCACAAGGTCGAATATGGGGGCCTGATGGTAAGTGACAAATTGCTAATCTTTTATGTGCATGTAAAGGTATAGAATAATGTATGTGGTATTGATTCTTTCACTTTTGGTATGCAGATACAACACTGGTAAAACTGGCCGGATATATGGGACGACCTGCAGTATCGGGGACCGCAGGACCTAGTGGACCTAGGGCGTAGCAAAATGAGGATGCAACAACCCTCCTGGAGTACATCCGTCATAGATGTGAGAGGCTTCTGACCGTTGTTTCAGAGCGCGGCTGATAGGACTTAGATGACCAGTACATAGAGCCATGTATTGGTCTACCCTCTGAGTGGCGAGGGGTCATGCAGCGCATGGCGATGGCCGAACAGGGTATGCATGATCTATGAGCTGTGGGAGGAGAGTCATTGGCTCGGGATCCTCCAGATAGTGATTAGTGTGTAGGGGTAGGTGGTGCCCCCAGTTTTGAGTTTTGTAACATGCTATGGGCATGTCATATGTATTAGAGTGGATGGACTCTAAAACATTTTATACGACACATATTATGGATATGCATTGTTTTGATATTTTTATGTTATTATCTTGCGTTAAATGTGTGTGTTAAATTCCAATCTAGAATATGGTTTGCCATGCTATCTACATAGTGATTTTTTTCTCTAGGTACATGACTGAATGTAAGGATTTCCAATTCACGCATCAAAAGCTTCACTCGCAAATATTTTCTAAAATGGATAGGATTATGCACACGATAGACACCATTCAATTGCATGAACATAAGCAGGGAATATAAACAAACATGTAGGTGGAGGATGTGATGTGAAAGGGCATCAGCTAATAAACCTCGCACTGCATCATATTCGGCCTGATTATTGGTAGCAGTACCAATGCATACCCCATTCGAGAGAACAAGGAAGTGCAAGGGGGTAAAAATGGCCCAACCTGCTGAGGCTAGATTCTTGGATTAGTGACTTGCACCATCAACAAAACCAATATAAGGTGTGGACGGGAGGTCCATATGAAAGGTGCCACAAGACAATAAATGGGAGGATGATGAAAAATGATGGCAACCTAAGCGTAAAGTAGAAATCGAATGCACTCCACGGGAGGGAGTGATCTGGGTAGGATGTCTACTACTCACACACTGACGATGAGGTGGAGTGTGGGAGCTACCGGAGGTGTAGCTTGCATTGAGATCGCGAAAGTCACCATAGGCACAGATGGTGCCATCCTATTTATGGGCGGGAACGACGAAGTCAGGCGTGGACATGGCTTCCATGATGTCATCATCGCAATAGAAGATGGAGTGACTGGAGGAAGGGAGACCACATGACACAGAAAAGCTACCTGACTCATCATCATGAGAAGAAAGGTTCACATGCGCATCGTCATGGGGGATGAAAGAAGAACAAGCAGATAAGGGATCTACCGATGTTGAGCCCAGGGTGATCGCTGAAGGGAGGTCAATCGAAACAATAGGGGAAGATTCAGAGGGAGCTTCCACCAAGGGTCTCATGGATGATGAAAGGTAGAGGATGGTGGCCATAGGCTCCTTCATATCGACGGAAGGGGGGGGGGAATGTCAATGGGAGCGGGTAAATCCTCAGTCTGGCCTGCAGCATACTGCACAAGTATGGGAGAGGCAGATTGGTTTTGTTCAATATCGTACTCCCGAAATACCTCTAACGAGGCACGATAATGCGTAAGGCGGGGACAATGGTGAGAATAATGGCCATGGAGATCACACAGAGCACAAGGTTGGTTAGTGTGAATAGTTTTAGGATTCTTGGCTATAGTCGAGGAAGAAATAGAGGCTTCAGGGACCGTAGACTTAGGGAATGAAACTTTAACCATGGGCTTGATATGGGGCAGTTCAGGACAGTTATGGGTGGCATGGCCGACGGCATCGCACAAAGCATAGGGCTTTGTGGGTAGGGGAGGTGCAGGGTCTGTCGGGGCAGCCTTGTCCTTGGAGGCCCTCTTGCGAGCTTTTCCCTTCTTACCCTGAGCGATCACAATAGGAGGTGGTTCTTGCTGAGGTGGTTGAGGCACTGTTGCAGCGAGAGAAGTCATGGGGACTGGTTGAACCAGGGTCAAAGAAAGATAAGGTTTGGGTTGACTTGGAAGGGTAGCGGCTGGAGGATCAAGGTACCAGATGGGAATCCCAAGGGTCAAGTTAGGAAGAGAGAGGGTGGCCATGACAGGTGCCATATAAAATCCAGGTGGGGGAGCTAGGAACGGTATCTGACTGGAGGGGTAATGGCCAGGCGAGACAAATCCTAAATGGTTAAGGCCCAGAGGAACTGTTCCAGGAGGGTAAAGAGGCTCATGAGTACCAGCTGAAGGGCTAGGGGGAGGAGGTCCAGAAGGCTGAATTGAAGGGCTAGGAGTAGGCTGCGGAGGGCGAGGAGGCTGCTGACTAGCCGAGGCAGGCTGTTTGAGGGTAGCCCAAGATGATTGCATCATGCAAACATTCGATGAGCTGGGATCAGAGATAAGAGGAGGAAGACTAGGGAATGTACCAAGAAATGAGGAATATTTGTGGACTCTGGGTGAAACACTGGTCAGCGGATCGACAATTTGCTTGTTGGCCACATAAGAGACAGTGGACTCAAGGGAGGTCTGAGACTTCGGTTCGTAATATGTCAACTTGTCAATGGTGACTATCTTTCCATTATGAGGGAAGGAAATCTTGCGGTGGACCGCGAAAGGGATAGCAGATATCGTATAAGTGTAGCTACGACCTAATAGAATGTTGTAATCTAAGGGGGCATCTATGACTTCTACGTCGAAGAAAATAGTCTTGCCCGCAAGAGTAATAGGACAATTTCGGAATAAGCCGATGGACTGGGAGGCGTGGCCATCCCACACTCGGAGAGTGATTGTGGAAGGAGCCAACTCAGGTGATCTGAGTTGCTTCAAAACTGAAGTGGACATCACACAGGTGGATGCCCCCTCATCAATAATGCAATGGGAAATGTTAGCGTTCCGGATCTTGACTGGGATATGGAAGGCAACGGAAGTAGGGAGAGGAGGATGTTCTGACCGGTCAACATAAAATACAATAAATCAATTTTTGGAAGGATCTACAATGCCCATGGTAGATAGTAGAGCTTTTCGTTGTGAAGGGCACGACTGGAGGAGTTCCAGAATTGAAATGGTAGCAGGGGATTGTGCCAAATCATCTAGTATGCTATACGAATGGGAAGCTTTGCCGGAAGCAGCATTTCGGCGTAGTGGTCCCTTAGGGATCTTGGTATGAACCTCTGCCTTGGGCTGAGGGATCTATAAGGGACCATTGGTGTCGAAAGAACCTCTGTAGAGACCGAAGGAGGTGGCTCGGGGACAGACGTAGCAGGAGGCTTGTTGTACTGACGAGACCGAGTCTGAAGATTGATGTCTACGGTTAGAGGTTGATCAGAGTTCATCATGAGAATCTGGTAATCGGAGGTACCAGATGGAAGAGATTGAGTGGCCACCTGACCTTCAGTTGGTTGGGTAGCCACAAATCCTTGCTGAGGGAAAGGATCGGTAATCACAACCGGTTGAGTAGGTGCAGGACTGGGAGGGACGACTTGTTGTCCTCTCAATGTTTCTTGAGACTCCCACAGCTGCCGCATCTGTGGAAAAATAGGGCAATCATGTGTGTAATGACCATAAACACCACAACAAGAACAAGGATTGTTCGTGCGAACAGTCCTGTCCTACTTAGGCTGAGTGCCCTATTGCTGGTTCGTAGTGTTAGGAGCATTACCTTTATTATGTCTAGGATTACCAGGGGCAGCTTGATTTTTAGTGCCTTTCCTATTCTTTTTTTAGGGAGGAGGATTAGTCGCACTCTACTATGCATACACTTGCCCCTGAGGGGGCAGCAGTTGCTGTTGCGGGGGTTGAGAAGGCAAGGGAGGAGGAGGTGCTAATGCTGGAGGAGCTGGAGCACCAGGCTGTGGATACGGATAATAAGGGGGTTGTTATAGTGTGGTAAAAAGGAGGTTGGGAAAAAATAGGAGACATGCTGTATCCTGGATACGTGCTACCAAGAGGGGGAAAAGTGCAGGAGGTGCTGGTCCCCCCTGAGGAAAACCATAGTCCATGGGAGGTTGAGCATACGGATTAGAGAGAGCTCCAACGATATTGTCAGCGGCGTGAGATGGCCCTAGTGCGTTGGCACCACTAGGTCTGGGAAGATCAGGTAGCACGGTATAAACATAACCTGACTGAGCGTAGATCAGGTCATATTTTAACGCAATTTGGAGAGTGGTTTCTTTGGATTGAGGAAAGTGCGATGCGACATCTTTTCCGATAGGTGGAAAAAGAGATCTAAGGAACTAGTCCATGTAGACATGGTCTTCGAAGGTAGGAGCTCGACATAGGCTCTTTCTTCTCCTCCATTCCTAGACATGGTTGGATAGGTGGGTCGCAAACGATTGACAGAAAGAAGTCAAGAGTTCAGTACCAATGTCATAACGAAGTGGAAGCTGGAAGTAAGATAGAAAATCCCAGGCAATAGTCGCAAAGGTGGTATGAGAGGAAGGGGCCTGATCAACATACTACTTAGAAGCTTCACCTATAAGCGTACGTTGGAACAACCGAAGACGGACAGAGTCATCGGTAATGGAGTTAGACGAACACCACATGTGGAAAGGTCGAACATGATTTCTAGGATCTTCTCCTGCAAGGCTTTCAAACTTAGGGATGTCGGAAGGGAGCTTTGTCGGCATAGTAGGCCAACTAGCGTCATTATGTATAGGGTCATTTATCAACTGGTCAAAATCGAGGAGGCTGAGGCTTGCCATGAAGGGGAGCAAGGGCGCAGCCGGGGTAGTGTCCGTTGCAGTCCCACTAGTGGTATTCCCAGCATGAGGGCCGGGGTTACCACTAGCATTAGGTCCTACACCAAACATGGTGAAGGTGTTAGGGGGAGAACCGAAGGCGGAACGAGAAGGAGAACCCAAAGGACCAGAAGAAGAGTCGGTGTGCGGACTTGGTGGAGGAATAACTCGAATCCTACTCAGAGGAGTAAGTATTCCTACCGAAAACTGAGGATGAAGGCCAAGAAGTCTCTGGGATAAAAGTCATGGTGGCACAATGATGAGTCTGTAGTGAAGAAGGTTAAGAATTGTAACTTTCTTGAAAATCCAGGCTAAATATTTGACGAAGTGAGTCAAAATTTGGCATTGCATCTAGATTGTTCAATAAGTCTCGTATCTCACCCTACTGAGTTGACTCGATGTGATGGTGTATCAAAGAAATGGATTGAGTCTCCTCATCACTACTATTTTCTAGCCATAAGGTATCTTGAAGCTCCTGAATAGATCTAATAGGTGGATATAAGGTGAATTTATTCCTAGCATCTCCATGGGAAATGTACATATCACTAGAGCGGCACCCAATATAAGTATCGACTGTAGCAAGCCATGGTCGCCCCAAAATCAAGGGATGTCCTCCAATAGGATTTTTTGGCTGAAACATAATAAATCTACAGGGTATTCCCAAGAATAGATTGAAACAACCACATCATCCAATACACCTTCTGGCTTGATTTTAGATCTGTCTGCAAGTTTAAGCACATTAGGGGTAGGAAGAATATGAACAACCCAAGTTGATCCATGGTTTTCTTAGTCATAATATTAATGGCTGCCCCTAGGTCTATTAACACATTGGGGACAAGGATATCACATATCTAAATAGAAACAACTAGGTTTCCATGGTCGGTATATTTCTCCATTTGTACACACCCTGTCATCAACTCGACTACTCTTCCAATGAACTGAATGGTTTGAGGTTCTACTCTTTTCCTTCTTGGCTTCTTAAGACAAAGTTCCCTAATGATTTTTATACATACGGGGATCTCTTTAATAGCCTAAAGAAAATGGACCTTTATAAAAATATTCCTAAGATCAGAAGCCAGACTAGACTCTGGAGTGGGGTCATTATTCTCCATAAATTGCCTCTCTAGATAGGGGGAGGCCAGTTTGAAGAAGATGGCAAAAGCTCTGAAGGTGTGGGGATGGGTTGAATGGTGACATCTCCTTTCGAATGATTAGGAGTTTCCTCCTCACTTTTCTCCTCGATAATCAACATAGGTTGTTTTTTGTTTTTTTGGTTTTACTACCCTCCCCGATCTCAATTGAAGGTCGTTGACCCCAACCAACATGGTCTCATGAATGGGTGAAGGGAGAAGTCCAATGGAATGAATCAATTGTATCGCCTTATTATTGGGGTTTGGTACTGATTGAGGAGGCAGTTGGGGTGGTGAAAAAGGTGGAGGTAAAGGTAATGGTGGCATAGGTTGACTTTTCTAAGGTAAGGTTGGTAAAGATGGTTGTGGCATCATATAAGGTGCATATGTAGGAGGATATGATTGCATGGGTGTAGGATATGAATAACGAGGATGGGTTGATCCTTTCCATACTTTTTTCCAAGCTTGAGGAGTTTCCTATATGAAAAGTGATTCCCATGCTGCCAAGGTTGAGAGTGATTTTGTATTATGATAGGAATATGGTGGTGCATTATAACGAAAAAAAATATGGTGCATGTTCAGGAACCATACCTGTACCTACCTAAGGCCAAGTTTTCCGTGCTCCCATAACATGTAATGGCCCAGGTTTGGATTTATCTCCTTTAAATGCTGCTTTCAATCCTGGTATAGAGGGACACTCCTCGGTGTCATTTTTTCCTGTAAAAATCACACATTTATTAGCACCTTTAACATCAACACAAAATTCTCTTAAAATATGATTTTTCCTACACTTTGGACAATAAATAGACAATGAATCTTGTTCTTCTGCAAGTTTTTATCGAAATTTCAAAGAGTTTATTTTTTTGCTAACGATGTTCATTATTTAAATTTTCATATTATCCATTTTATTCTCCAAACCAATGATCATAACATTTGTAGATCCAAATTTATTATTTCTACTTCGAACTCCTCTACCGAATCTAGATTGGTTCTGTGAGAGCTTCCTACACAAGTCACAAATCTGATCAAAATATTTTTGAGAAATACCCCCTTGTCCTAACGAATTAAAATTATTTCTAGCATCATTAGTAAGCCCACATAGGAACAAGGTTCTAATAATACTTGGGTCAAATTTGTGTTTTGACCTTTGGGGGATATGTATAAATATCTCTAGATAGTCTTCTAAGGTTTCATGATCACCTTGCACAATAGTGAAGATCTCATCTTGCATTTCTCTAGTTTTGCAATATTCCTGATATTTGAACAAAAATACTCTCCACATCTATTCCCAAGAAGCTATAGTATTCCCTCCCAATCCCATAAACCAGCGCAAGGCTGAATCTTTGAGAGTTGCAGGAAATAATTTTAACTTTTGGGCATCTGTAGAGTAATCATAGCTTCTACACAATATATCAAATTCAAATAAGAAAGAATCATGGTCATTATGTACCTTACTATGGAAATGAGGAAGAGTCGATGGTGAAATTTTCTTCATTTGCACAACTATGTCTGGATCCACGATTGGAAATCCAAAGGTGGATTTATTTTCATTTACCTGATTCTCACTGGTCCCCTCAGCATGATCCTCGTGATCTGCCATTTTTTCACCTCCAATCAAACCACTCTCAACAGAATGAGAAGGTTAACTATGGTTCAAATTAGTTTGAATTCCAATAGTTTCCTTCTTCCCCTTAGTTGGTTGTGTCACCCCTGAATTACTGTTCCCATAGTACAAGTGGACAGTTCTTGCGTGATGGGTCTGTGTTTGTTTGGAATTTTTGCTTGCAAAAGAAGGCCCAATATGAGAAAAAGTTTTAGATTTATAAGTGTTTCTTCGACCCTTATTGGGGTTCGAACCCCTACCTTTTTTAGGCATTCATCTTAAAATAATCAAACCAAAAAAATGATAGAACTCAAATGTAAAATAAAGAAAATATCAAATCAAATGTTGCAAGTAAAAATATTCAACATTAAAAATAATCCTTCAAGTAATAGAAGCACATTGCATGAAAAAATAAAGCAGACTTACCCCTATTGTAGAAAAATTTATGAAGTTCTTACCAAAGCTTCAATTCCCTCTCGACAATGGTGCCAAAATGTTGGGTGATGGCCCATTGTAATTCAATAAAATCCCTCAACAATTAATTGTCAACCCAGGGCTTCGTAAGCTTTGAGGCGTAGCACAAGAAATGCCAAGAATAGAGGTGTAAAATTCACTAAATCTACTTCTATCCTTCTAATTACGCTTGCAGAATCAAAATAATGGAAAGAAAATAAAACCAAAATAATTATGGTACTAGAATCAACAAAAGGAAATACTTGCAAAAATAAAATGAAAGGAACTTGAATCAGCAGAAAAAAATCCTAGTAAATGAAAGAAAGATAACAAATCCTTGTGATTGAGTATTAGTGCATTAAGAGATATAGGAAATAATTAGACTGATAGTGATTCCTGTCTTTGTTACAAGTTTTCCATTCCTGGATTAGACCAATGTTCCTGCACCGCAACAACTTTCCTGTGCTAGAGCATTGTTCCCGTAGCAGTATTCGGTTCTTGCACTGGATGTTTTCACTGTTCCCAACCACTTGCATAAATCATAAAGATTTCTAACTGTAAATAAATTGAAATAAAATCAGAGAAAGGTAAATAATCATAAATGAACCATTCAAGACAAAAATAACTCTCACTATTCATTCACTCAAAATAAAAGACGTTGCAAGAATCAAAAGAGAGTTTTATCATAACAGAGTTTCTTCATGTAAAAAGTAAGCATCTAATCTAAGAGATAGAGCATTCCCTCATTCTCATATAACTGTCACTGCATGAATAAGATCTGTGTCTTTCTAAGATAGATGTTTCAAATCAAGAGTCTCTGCAACAGATCTCAGATGTTCCCACAAGAGGGCTGGTGCAAGTACAAACTTGTTATGTGGACAGAGTTTCATTGACACATAGGAAATATGAATAAACCAAATGATCTGATACCTAAGTGAAACACCTTTGTTGGAAGTATAAACTTGTTCTTGGAAATGTAACACACTTTGCATAAAGGAAACAAAATAAACCTGCAGGAATAAAATGAACTTGCTGAGATAAATCACGCTTGCAAAAATAAAATGTATCTGTGAAGATTAAATAGAAACATGCATTTTCAGAAAGAGAAATAGATCCACATAATGCATAAAAATAAAGGAATGAAATGCTACAACAACCTTGAATACATGCACAAAAAACCACATTTTAAAACCTCGGATCTGAGAAGCACACAGTTCACGAAGAAAATATAAATCTGTGACTTAGGGGTATTAACGAAATAATATTCTTCTCTAAATATCCATATAAAATATTTAGCACACTCTTATAAATAGAGGGAGAAAAAGCTGGGTTGGCTGGGCCGTAACCAACCAGCTCTTTTCCCTTTACGAAAGCTGGGAAATCAAATGAACAGGTAACTCATTCACGAGATTAAAAACCAGAGTGTTATAGTTCAATTTGGAAAACATCCCTAAGACCAGTATGAACAGGGTCTATCATCCTCTAATTCAATACAAATAGGGTCTATCATCCCCTAATTCAGTTGCTACATGCCCTAAAGAAGTCATTCCACTGATGGATTTAATTCATGAGAGTTTCAATGTTTGAAGTATAGTTAAAATGACCCATTGACTCATCAACGCTCCTCTGAATGGGCCTAATTGCTTTGCAAAGTGCCTACCCCCATGCAAGGGTTCTCTGCAAAGAACTTCTCGACACTCAAGGGTGTATTGGGCTCCTAGGAGCGAAATCATCATTGTTCCAGGAATCTCCACATGTCCAGTGCCTTCTAGAAGAGCTCATAGGTGTCATACTTTGAATACATGTGTTAATCCATCACCATTTAACCTGGTGTTGGCTTGAGGGGTCCTAACCCAGGTTTAGAGGTTAAGGTTTGCCAACAAACCCCTATACTACTATCCCTTTTGGAAATTAGATATTTTCGCAAGCCAATGTCTCACACGAAGTAGTATGGGAGGGTGCTGGAACCAGGTTTCCACACCCTAGGAGAGAGTAGGTAATTAAGGCGGATCAACGTTGCAACTATCAGGTTCACACAGATCAAGTCTATTCATAGGATTCTAATAGTATAATTAGAAAGTAATCATAACAAGGCTATTTTAATCAACAGATCTGATCAATACATTCACATCCACATGCGCATCAAAAATTATCAACACAGATGTAATGATCCTTTTTCGGGATTCTCAAGATTCCCTTTCAGAGATGGACTACAGAGGCATTTACTGGATATTTCACCCTTCAAAGAAAGGGTGAGATCCAGAGCCTACCTGGCCAACTGTAGACTCTGTCTATAGAACTTGGAATAACCCCTTTCAAGGAATTTCAACAAGGTCTTCAAGGAAAATGATGTATAAGTAAAAATGAGAAATAATAACGTAGATCAGGGCTGGTTTCCCCTCATTTATGAGATATGTGACTTATATATGGAATTTCATCAGAAAAAAAATCAGTTTAAGCACATTAAAAAGATCTCCCAAAAAGTACACTAGCTAAAAGGCACCCAAAGGGGAAGGCTGCAGTAAAATGCAAGCACTGCTTCAGGAATTGCACAGTTTTAGCTAATGTTTAGTGGAGATCAGAAAGAGGACTGATATCTCAGTATTACATCAGCAAATAATCATTATTACAAATCCATTTCATTATACAGTGGAAATCATGAGGTAATACAACAATAAATCTTCAGAAAAGAGAGCAGATGTACATGTAAATTTGCAGAAATGCTTCAACAATGTTATTTTCCAGGAGGTTCAGAAGATGTGAGTTACAACTTAGATCTAGAGCAGATCTATGGATAAAATATCAGATATATATCAGATTTGGAAACTCTATAGTTTTCTCTACAAGATCCACTTGGAATTTTGACAAGAGAATGCATGAATAAGAGTAGATCTGAGAAACAAGTTGCAGATCTGGAAACTACTACAGTAAATTTCTGAATATGACATTACATTACAATGGATTAGATCTAAATAGAACATAGATCAGCAAGCCAAACCATGGATCACCAAGTGGAAAGCAAGCCCAGCACAAGAGATCTCTGATCTAAAAAATGAGCAAGACAACTTGCAAACCCTCATACATAAATAATGCAGTTTTCCCAGTGGGACAATGTTGTAGCTCAAGAGACATAGAAAAATACTGAATAATAGAAAATCTGAAAGTACAAGAAATGGTACTCTCTTCCAGAAGGTCAAAGGACCCACTCCATGGAGAGAGACTCTCAAAATACACTAGATCTCTGCAGATCTAGATCACCACTTGCTGCAGCTTGCAGAGACAGCAAAACCCTCACTAGATCTGCGCTGCCAATGTAAGTAGGAGCTTGGCCTCAAGCCTGATAGTGGTTCACTTCAACAAACTTTCCTCCTTGAATCATCAAAGTAAGAGTTGAAACTCCTGCATAGGAATTCCAGATACAATCCTCCACTCAACAGCAGAGAATGGTATTTGTCTAAGCAGACAAATACTTCAGAAATATGATCTATCAACAACCTTCTCTTGCTACCCTCCTTTTCCTTTTATAAGATGAGAAAGCTCTTGCAAACCCTGAACCACTTTGATGAGTTAGCCCTTTTCACATTAGAGACTCCCTTCTATAACTGCGCTGTCCCTTTTGGAGATGCATTGAACCTAGACAACGTTGTTGATCTGGTCAAGGTTGACCCAGTCTTTAGCTCAAACCTCTTTCACACCTACAAGTGATTATTTACATAGCCTTGATTTGTATTTTTTCACATGGGCATTGATTTATTCAGAATTTTTAGGAGTTTTACATGTCCTCCTTTATTCATTTATTCATAAAACATAAATTAAAACAAAATTGAATGTTCCTCTTAGCCAAGGCTAAGTAGGAACATTACAGTCCTCCCCTCCAAAATGTTGCTTGTCCTCAAGCAACTGACAGGGTAAGAGCTATAGTTCTTCTCCTTCTCCATTGATGACACCATCAAGGATCAAGCTTCCATCATGGATTAAGTGCTCACCAAGCCAATACATTAGAAACTGCTCCTCGAATGCTAACATGATAGGGGCATAGTATATCCCTCCAAGAGTGTAAAACTCAACAGAAATAAACATGGGTGAAGCAATGTCACATCTAAAACATGTATCATGAAGTACAGGATAAAGTTCCATCCCATGTGGTACATATACACTGCCTACGTTTTGTCCATACAAACCCATAAATAATACCAATATGTCATCTATGTATGGAAGCAAAATCACATATAGAAAAACTGAAATTTGGACTTGTGGAGGTGGGTCACAATCCCACATAAGGTACTAACGTAGTGCACTCCTTGTTTTGAGTAGATCTGAGTGTGATAGGTGGTACCCCCACCACATATTTGCTACATGGGTCACTTTGACATGGCTGAAATTGAAGCCCTCATTAGGTGCCTTTGGGAAGCACCCATCATGATAGATAATCTCCCTTTGCACCTCAAGGGAGTGGCCAGCTTTGGAATTCTTATTGGCCTCATCAATTCCATGAGATCTACATGTAATATCACTCCTTGTAGGAGCCATGGCCCGCATACATATGGTAAAAGAATGTGCCAAATCAGAAAAATAAAAATGCTCCATAAGATTAGATTCTTTACCATTCAAGTCTCCCACACACATAGATTTAGGCATGGTATTTTCTCCTCTTTTAAGAGAAGAAAGAGATGGCTGAAATGTCTCCTACATAGGATCCCTTGGCTGCCCCATCTCCTAATAACTATTGCACTCTTTTAAGTGCTGATGCAGTTCCTCCCAATCATAATGCTGATGTAGTTCTTCCTCCATACCCTCCCAATAAAAACTCTTCAAGATTAGGGAGTAGATTTTTGCTGACTGCATATAGCTGGAAAGGAACTCTTTGTGTGCTTTTTGTAGTATCTCTTGCTTAAGCTTGGAGGCTTGAGACAAGAATACTTTAACAAGATGATATATGACCCCTTCATGGACCAAATAGCCTCCTCCTTGCTTCATGCCACTAATATCATCCCGGTGTGCAGATCTTTGGAGTACTCCACAAGGAGTTGAGACCTCCAATATGGATCTACACATCTCAAGAAAGACAACGCTACTGATGCATCTATGGTGGTGCTTGCTTTGTTGCTGCTTGTTTCTTGGGCATTATGCATGCCAAAATTGTTTGTGGGAAGGCTCCCCCTTGCTTCCTCCCACAGCGCTGTGGCTCTCTCTTCCATTGTTTCAGAACTTGGTGAGGCTTTCCCCACAGAATCTAATGGCATCCCAAGTGGCTTGCCATGATGTAGGAATGTTCCTTGCAAAATTCTAATAAACATGAGAGAAGGAACTGTGAGGTCCCTGCCCCCACTGCACAATTCCATCTTTGTTGTGTGGGTGGAAACATCAGGTGAAGGGTAGGTGTGCATGCCTTGAATGATTTGTTGTTTCCCACTCTTCAAATCCACCCATTCCATCTGCAAGGCCTTCCAATCAGTGGTGACTTTTCCCAAAGTAATCAACCACTAGACACCCAAGATGATGTTGGTGTCTGGTATTTCCACTACAAAGAAATGGTCCTCCAAGGTGTAGGTTCCCATAGTCACAGAAAGTGATGGAACATACTGCATGCACTGCATAGTTCTATCTCCTGGAACCAAAACAAAGAACCCATCAAAAGTATCAGTAGGGATCCCTCTCCTCTGCACAAGGTGAGCATCAATAAAGTTGTGGGTTGCCCCACTATCAATCAGAATAGACACTCTTTGGTTCATAACTGAACCTTGCACTCTAAGGGTCAAATACTTGGGCACTCCTCTCAAAGAAGCAAGAGTCCCACTGGTTGGAGCAAAGGCTCCTTCTTCTTCTTTGGATGATGATTGATCCTCCTCCTCATCATCACCAATGCTGTGACCTCTCCTAGGTCCATCATTTCCCTCTTCCTCCTCAAAATCAGAGAAGACTTCAATATAGTGTGCTATTCCAACAACACATCTATGTCCCGGTACCCATGTCTCTTGACAAGTGAAACATAATTTCTTTTTCCTCAACTCCCTCCGGAGATCAATATCAAGAGGTTTCTTCAGTGAGCTCTCCTTGACTGGAGCAACTTTCCCCTCCTTCCCCTTAGAAGAGTGAGTGGCTTTGCTTGGGAAGGTTGCCTTTGCCCTTGGCAAGGCATCTTGGAGATCTCTAGTTCTCTCAATGGCATCATGCAGAGTGATGGGCTTGGTAGACTTAACCAACCCATGCAAAGGTTCTTCCAGGCCATCAATGAGCATGTAGAATCTCCTTGCTACTGATAGATTAGGGACCATTACAGATAACCTCAGGAATTCAGAGATATAGGCCTCCACATCTCTTGTCTGTTTAAGCTTTTCCAAGCTTATGAAAGGGGCCTCCAGATCTTTCCAATCGAATCTCTCCACTAGTATCCTAGTGAACTCAGCATATGTGGACACATTGCTGTGCCCCAATGTAGATAGTCCATGAAACCACCAGTTGTGGGCTTCTCCCTCAAAATGCAGCGCAACAAGCTTGATGGCTTATGCTTCGAGCACTTTATTCAACTAGAAATAGATGTCCAACTTCTCCACCCATGCTTTGGTAGAACAAGAGGGTTATCCATCGAACTTAGGCAATAAGAACCTGCCCATAGTGTGGTATCTCCCATGAAGGAAACCTCCATCTCTGTACTGCTGCCATGGCCTCCTCCGATCCTTGAGATGGAAGAAGTCTTGAAAGCTCAAGTTATCCTTGAACCTTTGAATTTGTGAGTCATATTCTACAAAGTAACCTTCCAAAGAGGTTGGCTCTTGTAGCCCTTCATTCTCTACAACCAAGAAGGTAGGCATTGTAGAGCATTGTGAGGCCTAGGAAGCTTGTGGCAAACTCACAGGTTGACCAGTCCCAAATTAAGACATATCAGAACTTTCTCCTTGATGGAATATCCCAAAGGACTCCATCATTCTATCTATCCTCATCTCCTTTATTTCCTTGGACAGATCTTGCATAGCTTCCAAGAGATTTTTTTCAAACTCCTCTGCTTCCTTATCTTTATCATTCACAGATTCAGGAGCTTTCCCCTTGTCTTGACCCTTGTCAAGGTCAACAGTAGTATAGTTATACTTTCTATGAATTCTATTCTGATATCTCCTCTCCCTCTCAGAAAGAGGATCTTCATCTTCAGAATGCAGCATGACTGGTGCTCCAATGCTAGCACAAGCTGTGGCAAGAGTGGAGCTCCGATACCATTGTAATGATCCTTTTTCGGGATTCTCAAGATTCTATTTCAGAGATGGGCTACAGAGGAATTTACTAGATATGTCACCCTTCAAAGAAAGGGTGAGATCCAGAGGCTACCTGGCCAACTGTAGACTCTGTCTATAGAACTTGGAATAACCCCTTTTTAGGAATTTCAACAAGGTCTTCAAGGAAAACACTGTATAAGTAAAACTGAGAAATAACAACGCAGATCAGGGATGGGTTACCCTAATTTATGTTGTATGTGACTTATATATGGAATTTTATCAGAAACAAATCAGTTTAAGCACATTAAAAATATCTCCCAAAAAGTAGACTAGCTAAAAGGCACCCAAAGGGGAAGGCTGCAGTAAAATGCAAGCTCTGCTTCAGGAATTGCGCAATTTTAGCTAATGTTTAGTGGAGATCAGAAAGAGAATTTATATCTCAGTATTACATCAGAAAATAATCATTATGACAAATCCCTTTCATTATACAGTGGAAAGCATGAGCCAATACAACAATAAATTTTTAGAAAAGAGAGCAGATGTACATGTAAATTTGCAGAAATGCTTCAACAACGTTATTTTCTAGGAGGTTCAGAAGATTTGAATTAAAACTTAGATCTATATCAGATATATAGATAAAATATCAGATCTATATCAGATCTGGAAACTCTATAGTTTTCTCTACAAGATCCACTTGGAATTTTGCAAGAGCATGCATGAATAAGAGTAGATATGAGAAACAAGTTGCAGATCTGGAAAATACTGCAGTAAATTTCTGAATATGACATTACATTACAATGGATCAGATCTAAACAGAACATATATCAGCAAGCCAATCCATGAATCACTAAGTGGAAGGCAAGCCCAACACAAGAGATCTCTGATCTAAACAATGAGCAAGACAACCTGCAAACCCTCATACATAGATAACACAGTTTTCCTAGTGGGACAGCACTGTAGCTCAAGAGACACATAAAAATACTAAATAATAGTAGATCTGAAAGTACAAGAAATGGTACTCTCTTCCAGGAGGTCAAAGGACCCACTCCATGGAGAGAGACTCTCAAAATACACTAGATCTTTGCAGATCTAGATCACCACTTGCTGCAGCTTGCAGAGACAACAAAACCCTCACTGGATCAGTGCTGCCAATGTAAGTAGGAGCTTGGCCTCAAGCCTGATATTGGTTCACTTCTACAAACTTTCCTCCTTGAATCATCAAAGGAAGAGGTGAAACTCCTGCATAGGAATTCCAGATACAATCCTCCACTCAACAGCAGAGAATGGTATTTGTCTAAGCATACAAATACTTCAGAAATATTATCTATCAACAACCTTCTCTTGCTGCCCTCCTTTTCCTTTTATAAGATGAGAAAGCTCTTGCGAACCCTAAACCACTTTTATGAGTTAGCACTTTTCACATTAGAGGCTCCCTTCTAGAACTGCGCTGTCCCTTTTGGAGATGCAATGAACCTAGATAGCGTTGTTGATCTTGAGAGTGTCAATTTTGTCATACTGCCATCAGTGATCAAATTTACTCTTTTGCATTTGCATAGTAGGAGTCCCATACTAAAAAATTTCAATCATTCCATTAGGTCATGGATTCATTGATGGTAGTGGTCTTTCATCAGTTTTCCCTCATGTGAAAACTTGCTGATTCTCCTCTCTATGGTATTCATTCATGGTTCACTTTCACTCCGAAATTCATGTTATTAGGTCGTAGGGTTGGTCTCATTAGGTTCTATGGTCTCATCATGATCAAATTAATGAGGAAAGTGTCAATAAAAGCAGCAAGGACATGAGGATGCCTAATAAACTTAAAGCATGGTATCTAGAAAAATCAAAGAGGTTGTTCTTTCAGCTGGATGTAATTGTCACCTCAAAACATGTTTTGAGGTGAAAACATGGTACTTTGTTTTGATTATAATCTTTTATGTAATTTATGTCTCCATATGTAATAAGTTGAACTTAAGATGTGGCTATCTCCATAAAGCTAAAGGGGCTTTTTCTATGCCTAGTTTCCAAAGGTGTTCTCCACAGGATTTTTAGTGCAAATCACATTCTAAGTATGATCATCAGAAAGAGCCCGGAAAGAGCTTTCTAGTGATATATCCTTCTCCCAAAACTGACTTCTGGATTGGAAGATATGCCTAAGTGAATAAAAGCCCCCAAAAACCTAACCTTACCCTTCTTTCTCATTTGGTCCCTTAAACTTTATAATTTCTACCTTTTCATATGATTTTAGAATCTTCATCTCAATAGTCCTTTTGTATTTTCATTTCCGTCTCCTACAAACTTCCGATGCGATTGGCCAATTTGATCGCATCGCATCGCAAGTCCGATCGCATCATCGCATCGCAAGTTTTCAACACACCACATAAGTTCATGGCCGATTGACCCTTCTCCGATTAAAAAACTCCGATGCGATCACACTACCTCTGATCTGATCGCACCATCGCATCGCGATGTCACATTACTAAACCCGCCCTCCATTCGTTTCGCCGATGCGATAGTCCTTATCGCATTGCACGATTGCAACTTCGCAGTCTCCGTAGTGCATTACCCTGCCCGCTCCATTTCTCCGATTTGATGCCATCGCATCGCAATATTTCATTTCCCAGCACTTAACTCCGTGCCATCCCTACCGATGATGCGATTGTCCTGCCAGTGCTTTGACTCCCGCCGATGCGATAATTTTCCCTCACACTATCTCATCGCGCGTTTGCATCCCACAATGTTTAACTTAACCCGCTCGCCTTCCACTACGATTTGCGATTGCGATTCTCCCTGGGTCCCACCTAAAAGCCCTTCCGCCTTTTCAAAAGAGAAGGGTTTTTCTCCGTGTAAAAGCAGAAATCTCATTTCATATCTGTTTAAAAAGAATTTCCTCCACCCTCCTCTATAGCTCCCTTATCCTTTTCTCCATCGCTCTGTCGCCATCGCATATCGCAATTTCCTCCGCTATGTGTTACACCCGATCCCCTTCCGATTTGCGATTGTGATTTCCCCTGTCCCACCATAAAGCCCACTTCCCATCGCACTTCATTCCATCACACAGCCTTCCATTGCACTGCTCCATGATGTAATGCGCCCTCCCCCCTTTCGATGAGATTTGCGATTGCGATTTGGGCCCACCATCCTTTCCTTTCGCTCCTTTTCACTGAAAAAGGGGCTTTTCTTCATTAAAATGACAAATTCGATTTTCATTGATTTCAAAGGCATTTTTTCTTCGAAAAAGGGTTTTTCTTCAAAGAAGTAAAGACAGAGATATTTGTTAAGGCTGTGAGCTAAATATAAACGCAGAAATCATTCCGACATCGAAGACAACGATATAAGAGGAGAATTGGTTCCAGATTTGTCTTTCTTCTCCTCTGTTTGAGTAACTGTAACAACGAAATCTTCCAGATGGTCAAAATGTATTATTTTTTTTTTAGAGGCATTCTGTTGGTCTCTTTCCTATATTCAGATTTTAGTCTCTGGGCATGTGAAACAGCTCCTCCTTTTGCGGATTTTCCCCCCTTGAAACTGATCTATTTAATGTAGTTTTTAATCATTTGTAAGGGGAGAAAAAAGGTGGAATAAGTTGGAAATTATTGAGGATGCTCTGCGCTCCATTTTGTAACTATTTGGCAGGGAATTAATAAAGAAATGCAACACTGATTTATGGGATCCCTGTGGTATGGATTTTAGCACTATTCTTTCCTTTGTGATCATTTTTTAATCGTTATGTTTGCCATTCATTCATTCATATTTCTGTTTGGATGTTTTCAAGATAGATAGGTAGAATCCATTGTATAATGCTCTGCCTTGGGAAAATCATTCAATACTCTATGTTTTCTACTGTTTAAAGAGGATCCATCTCCTATGCCCTTTTCAGCTTCTCACCAGTCTTAAACATTCCATCATCATTTAAACAAAGTTTTTAAAATCCCTGCCTACCTTGCCCCATAGAATAACCTGTATCTCTGACTTAACTGCCCAGATTCAAACTGCCCAACCCCATCTGTTCCATACCACCCGGAAAATTGATAAACATTTCGAGCTACTATACCTAGCCTAAAATCAATTTGCAGTTATATTTCATTGAACATATTTCATGGAGAGAGCCCTCTCTTGACCTTGTAGGGCTAGCTACAAGGCTGAGCGTGGTTTGAAGTTACCCTGATTTTCCTTCTTTCAGCTTGAGGTTCAAATTCGGTGCTAACATTCCTGGCGACCATACTGTGGATATTTAAAACGAAAGACTGATCACCCCAGTAATATATTCCATAGAAATTCTTGGACTCTGGATGATGAGGTTCAGAGTTTGCTAGGTTGAAATAAAACATTGTAAAGTAGAAAATCAACCACACTGGCTGCAAGGAAATAAAAAAGGGCCAACCCTAATCCAAATCCACCTCCTGTATTTGAAAATCCTAATCTCATTCCATGAATAATCAGAAGACAAGAAGGTTCAGTAAGCCATAGACCTATTCTGAGATCCCATACCTAGCCCAGTGAGTGGTTTTTTGTAGAAGACCTCTCTTTTAATGAGTGTTTTGAGATTTCTTTGTTTAGAAACAAATCTAAAACTGTACTTGACGACACAGTTTTAGACCTTGAGTTTCTTATGGATCTTGAAGTTCAAAGGGAAAACAGATCAATTGATGACTACATCTTAAATTCCCCTCGGACATCTATCATTGTAACCAATATCCCAAAGCCTTCAGAGTTACTAGAAACAACATTTTCTGCCCTTAATTCATCAACATTCCCATCAGTTTCAGAAGTCAATTCTCAGCTTTCGACTCCTCCATCAACAGCTCCCTTGAATCCTAGTAGCACAAACACTGTTGTAAATCCACCTCGGTCATGGGTGCCCGGTATGCACCCCTAGTTTTACCTCAAAATCTGAATGATATGCCTGCTGATTACCAAAGTAAAATACCTCTCTTTGATGCCACTCAAAGCATCACAACCCAGCAACATGTTGATAAGATGAATGACTTCTTTGACCTTCATGAGGTAGAGGCAGAAAATGTGACCATGAGATTGTTTGTCCAAAGCTTTGGAGGTGAAGTTAGAAAATTGTTTAGGGCCTTACCAGTAGCCTCTATCCACACTTTTCTGGAGCTACATAGACAATTCTTAGACCGGTGGGAGGTAAAGAAAAACCCACTCCGAATCTTGTCTGAATATGAAAATATTAAAAGGAATGTGGGTGAAATTGTGCAAGTTTATTGTGTGAGATTTAATGCATTGTATAATGCTATTCCGGCCAATCTAAAACCCCCCACGGGGTTAGCTTTGCTCAAATTTCCGGATGGTTTCGATGCTGATATGGCATATCAGCGATGGGAACGAGATCCTACCACACTTGAAGACATGCAAAAAATAGCTGTGAGCGTAGAAGCAAATTTGCTGGCCAGAAGAGCGCGGAAAAGAGCCGAAAAGAGGGCAACTGTAAAAGAAGAAGCATCTCCTTCAAATACAAAGATGGATACTCTGATCCAAACAGTGGAGAAGATGGTTGATCGGCTGACTATTTCAGATAGACCTGAAACACAAATCAGGAATCCAAATTTAAGAGGACAGCAGCAGCCCCAATTCCGAATTAAACAAAGGGAACACAAAACGCAAGACCAAACAACACAACAACAGCAACTTAGAACTCCTTTGCAGCAAAATTATGTTCAGGGAATGGAAACATATGATAATGATGATCTGGTAGTTGAAGCTAATCATTTATTCACTGCCTATGGTTCGCCCATTTTTTTGACAGAAGATGAAGAATATGCAGTGAATCTAGACACTCGAAGAGATGATGATTTCATATTGGCCAATGATGTAGTGTTAGAGGAAGAATCCGATGATTACCAACGAGGATATATGAACGCTTTGTCAGTGCAATAGAAGCAATATTGTTTGAGGAGCAGAGATGTGCCAGTCAATCCCGTTCAGAAAAGGAAAGAGTTGCAACCAAAAAATGACTCTTCAAATACTCAAAGGAAAGGGAAAGAGCCTGCTGATCCCTCTCCCAGCAAGACATCCTCAGCGACTAACATTGCAAATGAAAAGAATCAGCTTAGCGCAACAAAGGAGCAAGTGGAGAAGAAAGATTCTCCCGTCAAAGAGGTAGAAAAAGTTCCATATTTTAATTTAGAAAATGAAATTACTAAGATGAAGGTGTGCATGCCCTTGACTGAGTTGGTAAAAAATAGCACTTATAAACATTAGGTGTCTAGAATTTTGCAAATAGACTCTATATCAGATATGGTAAATGTTGAAGGTGACTATCCTGAACTCATTTTTGGTACAGCCATAGAAGGTCAGTCTGAAGAGAGTGAAGTCCCTCCCTTCTACCTGAGTCTTAAATTGCATGAGTTCATTTTACATAATGATATGTTGGACTCTAGAGCCTCACACAACTTGATGCCCAAAGCCATTATGGAGAATTTGGGTCTTGATATTACCTGAAAGTACCATGATTTGTACTCCTTTGACTCCAGTAGGGTCCATTGTATTGGTCTTATCAAAGACTTGGTAGTATCTTTAGATCAAATCCCAGCCAAGAATGTTTGGTTGTTGTCGATGTTCCACCACAGTTTGGAATGATTTTGTCCAGGTCGTGGGGTGCAAAATTGAAAGGAACCATACAACTTGATTTCTCTTATGCCACCATTCCCGTGTTTGGTCAGTTGAGAAAACTATACAGGGAGAAGAAAATGAAATACATGATCACTAACAAAGAGAAGCCAGTTAATCATCCAATTAATGCAGTCCACACAGATTTAGAGTCATTTGTATTATATTCAGATGGTGGTTTGAATGATGAAAATTTTCAGTTGGTGGAAGTAGATGAGGTACTTAAAATTTCAGAAAATTTTAGGGAAGCCCTTAGAAAAGAAAGAAATAAAGCAGCAAGCATCTCTGAGCTTTCTGCCGGCCAACAGCAAAAGGAAAATGAACAGTAGAAAAATACAGAAATCACTCAAGATAAAGTAGAGAAAGAAGCAAAATTTCAGCATCTAGAAGAAGAAGAAGAAGAAGAAGAAGGCCTTTGGAACGTGGACTTTGACGAAGCTGTTGGTAAGGATGGTGCTGGTATAGGAATATGGATTCGGAGCCTTGTTTTCCAACCTGAAAAAGTTCCTAGTAAAGTTAGATTATGTGCTTACAAATTGGCTTTTGACTGCTCTAACAATGAAGTAGAGTATGAAGCTTTGATCGCAGGTCTGAAAATTTTGAAGAAGCTAAAGGAAAAGAGGATTTTTGTCTATGGAGATTCAGAGTTGATAATCAAAGAGTATCAAGCAAAGCATCCATGATTAAGGGCCTAAAGAAATGCAGTCCTAGACATCTTGAGGATGTTTTCTGAATACACTTTGACAACTGCACCCCGAACGCAGAACCTCATTGCAGATTCTCTTGCCACTACTGCAAGCAATTTGAAGATTCCAATGAATTCCATCAACAAATTTGAAATTTATGTCAAACATCAGCCTGCTGTTCCCGATAATTTAAGGTATTGGCAAGTGTTTTGGGATGACAATGAAATCAATGCTTTTTTTCAGAGTGAAGGAAAATTCAAGGATAATTCCATAGAGGGTGATTATGATGTCGATGATCAAGAAATCGAAGAAAACCAGATGGACGTATTACAGCTAAAAGAAAATTTAATTCCTAGAGGTCTCATACCTTTAGAGGAGTTTTTTGATCAAGATGATGTTGCAAAGAAGCCGAGCTTGGTGCCTACTGATAAAGGAGTTGAAGATGTTAATCTTGGGACAACTGACAAGCCTAAGCTTGTGAAGTTATCAAAAGCATTGCCCCCTGAGGTAAAGGAAAAATATGTTAAATTACTTTCTAAACTTTCTGATGTGTTTGCGTGGGATTATTCAGTTTTGAAGGTGTATGAAAAAAATATAATTCAGCATACTATTCCCATCAAGCCAGATCAGAAGCCATTTAGACAGAAGCTGAGAAGGATCAACCCAAAGCTGCTTCCATCCATTGAAAAATAGGCAAACAGATTGTATAAAGTTGGTATCATTGTCCCAATTATATTTTCTGATTGGATTTCGAATTTGGTCCTGGTACGCAAAAAGACAGGAGAAATAAGGTTGTGTATAGATTTCCGGAATATGAATAAAGCATCCTTAAAAGATAATTATCCACTTCCGAATATGGATCATATTCTGCAAAGAGTAGTTGGAGCATCAAGGATGTCACTACTCGATGGTTACTCAGGCTATAATCAGATCTTGGTGCATGAAAAAGACCAAGACAAAAACTGCTTTCACAACACCTTGGGAAACTTTCCAGTATGCCAAAATGCCATTTGGACTGAAGAACGCTAGAGCCACTTTCCAACGAGCAATGAATATCGCTTTCGATAATGAAAAGGAGCTTTTCTGGTCATTTATTTGGATGATCTGACAATGTTTTCTGGTTCTGATGATGAAAATTTGCACCACTTGAGAGTTGTATTTCATCGATGCAAAAAGTTTGGGATTTCTCTCAATCTGAAGAAAAGTTTGTTTGGTATGGATGAAGGTAAGCTGTTGGGGCATATCATCTCTAAAGACAGTATCCACATTGATCCTTCAAGAGTGGAGGAAATTCAGCACATAGACTTCCCACGTAACAAAAAGGAGATTCAGGCATTCAATGGCAAGATGAACTTCTTGCGCAGATTTATACCCAATTTGGCTGAACATTTACGAGAAATGACTAATATGTTTAAAAAGGATAGTACTATCAAATGGACTGAGGATGCTATCAAGTCATTTAATCTATTAAATTTTGCCCTGTCCAATGCCCCAGTCTTGATTAGTCCTGATTACACTCAATATTTCATTATATTTTCATTTGCATCGGAGCATACCATGGCTGCAGTATTGATGCAAAAGAGAGATCAGGTTGAACATCCCATTGCCTTTTTCAGTAGGAGCATTCGAGATGCTGCCTTGCGGTATAATATTATTGAGAAACAAGCATTGGCTCTTATAAAAGCATTGAAGGATTTTAGAGTATACATTCTGCATTCACATACCATAGCATATGTTCCTAATGCAACAGTAAAAGACGTGTTGATGCAAACTGATTCGGAAGGAAGAAGAGGTAAGTGGATAGCATCAATGTTGGAATATGATTTTGAGATTAAACCCACAAAGTTAATCAAAGGACAAGGTTTAGCAAAAATAATGGCACAATCAAACCTGCGTGCTCTAGACATAAACCTCATAGCAGTAATGTTGGAGGATGAGGATGATGGTTCGCTTGTTCTGGTTTCAGACATTTTTCTCCAATCCCCATGGTATTCAGACATAGTTTATTTTCTTCACCATCTTTCACCACCTCCCGGGATGTCTAGAAGAAAAGGTAGATCACTAAAACTCAAGTCTGCTAAGTTCTATATTTTAAAGAATGCTCTTTATTGGAAAGATATAGGAGGTATTCTACTTAATTGTTTGGTTGAAGATGAGGCTCAGCAGGTGATGCATGAATTTCAAAAAGGTGATTGTGGTGGTCATTTTTTTTGGAAAACTATAGCTAACAAAGTGTTGAGAGCAGGATATTATTGGCCCACTTTATTTTCAGATTTGTATAAAATAGTGATGAGCTGCCATGAGTGTCAAGTTTTCCAAGGAAAAAGGAAACTGATTCCTCTTCCTTTGAAACCAGTTCAAGTAAATGCTCCTTTTCAGCAGTGGGGACTTGATTTCATAGGGGAAATCCATCCCACTTCATCATCACAACATTGATGGATCTTGACAGGTACCGATTATTTCACCAAATGGATTGAGACCATTCCAGCAAGGCAGGCCATGGATACGGTGATCATTCAATTCTTAGAATCAAATATCTTGTCTCGTTTTGGTTGCCCTCACAAAATCATAACAGATAACGCAGCAACATTTAGATCCAAGAAAATAATGGAATTCTGCGATAAATACAATATTGTGTTGGGCCATTCGACAGCATACTACCCACAAGGCAACGACCTGGCAGAATCATCAAATAAATCTCTGGTAAACATAATCAAGAAAATGCTGGAAGCAAATAAGAGGATTTGGCATCGAAAGCTCATCAATGCGTTATGGGCAGATAGAGTCAGCTGCAAGAAATCCATAGGTATGTCACCATTTGAATTAGTTTATGGCACTGATACTGTGTTTCCCACATCACTTATAGTTCCGGTCATGAGACTATTGCAAGAGGATGGAAGTGAAGAGGATGATAATCAGCGAAGGATCAATCAAATGATCCACCTTCAGCAAAAAAGGGATGAAGTTTCTCAAAACACTATTCAGTTGTAGGAAAAGATCAAAAAAATCTATGACCGTAAAACCAAAGCAGAAAAATTTCAGTTGGAAGATGTGGTGTTGAGATGGGATGCATGAAATGAGGACAAAGGGAAGCATGGTAAGTTCGATAACCTATGGAAAGGACCGTACAATATTTCAGCGTACGGGGGACAAAATGCTTTCTTTCTCATAGAGATGGACGACCAAGATTTCCCTGGAGGGCCAGTGAATGGTAGGCTTTTGAAGCACTACCATTTTTGAGATAATGGGTCCAAAATTATGTCACAGTAATTGTATATACCATGCCATTGCTGGTTAGATTTCAAGTACATAGTCATTGAATTTTGGGGCCCTAGGTGAAGGCTATAAAACTTGAATGATATGTGTAAGGTTTGCTGGTGTTAATTTAGTTTTCAGTCATAGTTTGAGTCAAAGTCAGTCTGCATTGTGTCATTTTTCAGTATTTTGACCATATTTTCCCAATGGATAAGGCTATTTGGTCTACGGTGTTCTTGGAACCTCCAAGGAGCTACCATCCCCATTGGAGCCAATGTTAGTGTCAGTTTTGTCATACTGCCATCAATGATCAAATGTACTCTTTTGCATTTGCATAGTAGGAGTCCCGTACTACAAATTTTCAATCATTCCATTATGTCATGGATTCATTGATGGTGTTAGTGTCTGTTACAGGTCAAAATACCTCCTCATCAGGTCAAACGGGAAGACAAGCATGGAAGGAGTACAAAGACCTAAATTAAACCTATTTCTGCCAGGGTAACGCCTATCTATAACAACACAAGAGCGTTATAACACAGCTAATCAGTGGATGGGCCGCGTTAGTGGCTAGGGCAATGCTCTGTTTACACTAGAGGGAAGCGTTACTCGTGTTTTAAGTTTGAATAGGGAAAAGCCCGCAGAGAATGATTTGAATCTCCGGCTTTCCCTCACAAGAGAGTCAGTTCACAAAGGAAACTGCAGAGCACCAGTTCATTATTGGTCATTGCTATAACAAGACTGAACTCCAAAGGAGGCAAAAGCATAGAGATTAAAGAAACATCTAAGTTTTTTCCATTCCAAACTAGTGGAAAGAGAAAGGCAACAATGGCTTTCTCCCTCTCCTATAAGGAGTTGAAGGCTCTTAATTGAAGGTCGAAGGATTGCTAAAGGTTTTTGCATACTTGTGGAATAGAGAATAATGTTATATTGTGAAGGCCAAGAGTCAAAGAGGTTCCTAGAGAGCTTGTTGACTTGGAATTCTTCACTTGAGAGATAAAAGAGATTGGGAGACTGAGGAGGGCTTGGTACAACCGACGGTTGTAATCCTCCTTCTTTCAAAATCAATATAACTGTGTTCGTTTTGTCCATTCAATGCTTAATATTGTCATTATTGTTTGAACATTTACATAGTATGATATGAATGGCTCAGATGTGTAGAATTTAGAAGTTCATTATATCTTGACTTGATTGATAGGATATATGTTATGTTAGAAATTACACGGGTGCTTTGACTGATTGCAAGACTAAGATTTGGAGCCGGTGAAGAAGGACTCTTGTTTCGCTGCCTAGCGCTCTCCAAGGGACTCCAAGATTGTCAAAGAGGTAATTCTCTATCGCATTCCATCAAGTTATTTTAAGTTAATATGAACATGCTCATGCCATATTTGTGAACAGCACAGCTAATCTTACTGTCTGCCTCGGGCACCGGAAATCCCTGAGAGGTATATTTGAAAACCAACAACCCAACCAGTTTACCCTATAGCAGAATTGGCGACTCTGCTGGGGAATTTTTCCCCATAGTTTCCGGACTATTTCTTCCCTCCTCTCTTCTTTCCTCTGTTCACAGACCCTTCCGACCATTTTTGATGCCCAGTAGACATATCAAACGCTCGCAGAGTTCATTCCTATTTCTGTTTGACCAACTAAAGAACTTTTCCCTGGCTAACGCTACCTCCGTAGGTTGTCCAGTGCGTTATAACGTTGTCTCTGATTAAATACAGTGCGTTAGTCGCTGTCTTTACTCACAGACATAGCGTTACTCAACCAAAACCTTGTTGTTCACTGCTGTGATGGTGTTTTAGTTGCAGATTTTTTTGGCCACTAGTACCTTTCGCTGACTAAATCCCTGTGCTTGTCTGCTAAGATGGTATTTCTATTTGTTTCTCTTGTTTGAAAAGTCAGTGTCCAAAGCATTTACTTCTTAAGAGAATTTTTTTTTTGTATTATTTTTCTGCATCTAGCTGAGTTTATTCTGAAATTTTCAGTTCATAGACTGTTTAAAAGAGGTAGATAGAAGTCTGAATCTTTAAAAGTTGAACTGTGCTAGTTGAATGTTAGTGCATGGATTTTGAAAAGAAACCTCTCCCTGTAGAAACACTCTTCATCGAATTTAATATCTAGAGCATTTTTTGCATGGTTTCTTGAGTCAGAGTCTCATCACATTTCATACGTCCACTCCCCCTCCGCAAGACTAATAATCAAGTACACTAAGAATAAAACGATAATAAAATAAATCACATTACTCTTTTTTGAACTCACACAAATAGTAGTTCAGGCTAGGATCTTGGGTTAGGAGCAGTGAGAAAACTACCCAAGATCTCAAAACTTGAAACTAGAGTCGTTAACGAGAAAAATCCTACTGCACTCATATTATCGGGACCATTCCTTTACTGGAGCTCAGCACGAGACAACACTTGGGTGCACAAGAAGGTAGCCCGCCTTCGACTGCATCCGGTGGGTGTGTTATATATTGGGGTTCCCTTCGGGGATGTCGAAACTAGATCGAGGATCTAGGTATTATGCCCATATAGCACACTGTCCTTGACTGTGGACCCCCCTGATGATGTCTGTGATTTGAGGTATCTTTAGTGGCCATACTTTTTAGGGACTTACACAAGGTGATTGGGACGGGCTGTCCTGGTACCTGAAATAGATAGACCCACTCTGTCTTCGGTCTTTAGGAGGGTACTCGTCTTCACGAGAGTGCTTACACCTATCGTCTGAGGTTCGGGCGAAGCTCTAGAGTGACCGTAACTGTACTTTCGACCAACCCTCTCTGTATACTATTGTGATACTAGATTTCATCACCAGAAAACGGTAGTACTCAGACAGGGCACCCTATTCTGGCTGCTTGCTGATTGATTTTAGAGAGTCCTTTTTTCTTTTATTTTTTTAGGTGTGTGGTTACTGTCACTAAGACTTTATAATACATCACAATTTATTAAAATTTGTTAAAATTAAGCAGGTCACCGTGGCATCCCTCGACCCACGCCGTCTGTCTAGACGATAGCAAGGTCTACCTTCTCTAACTATTGAGGAAGAACTGAACCTTGGTGAACCCGTGCCTTCTACAGAAGAGCAGTCTCCACTGACTAATCTTGATTATCACATAGCCTCATATCATCCAGAATTTCTGGAGGACCCTTTCACTGAAGGGGTTGTACCTCATTACAATCCTCTGCTCACTGATCCATTAGGGCCTGTGATAATTCAGATTCCACCACGCCAAGATATGTCTTTGGCCGCACCAATATCCATTTCACCACCAACATCCACAGGGTCGATGCCAATGGCAACCATCCCAGGTTCGCCACCATCCTCCCCGCCGGTGGTCAGTTCTATGCCATTACTGGGTAACCCTAGTAGTCAACATATACCTACTCCCAACCCTATGGTCATCACAACTGTCAGTAGCTTACCAAATCCTTCGACATCTACTTCTACCGTGACCACGTTGGGACCCACGGTAGCTCCTCCCACGAGTATGACTACTTCAGTACCTTTTAGCAACCCTTTCGGTTGGAACCCTCTGCTGAGTTCAAACCCCTTGGCCTCTATGCCAGGGGGCAGTGTCACCAACATGCAGGTAGCAGGGAACATTTCACTTCCTCTGCAATCCTTAGGACAAATAGGACAACCTATTGTTAATACTCTTCCCTTAAGTGGTTCAAGTATAGGTGTAGGGTCTATGCCGTTGCCAAACTATGCAAGTAGTAGCATGCCTTTGGGAAACTCTATTGCATCCATTTGGACTAACCAACCCCAACCTCCATCTAGAATGGGAGGGTACTTTTATACCGGGGGAAACCAACAGTTCACCCCGCAATACAACATGCCCTATGGACAGCAACCGTATGTCCCTACTCCTCTGCCTATAGGAATTTTTTACCAAAGTCCTACTTATCCTCTTGGTAACACATTGATGGGTGGACCCTATGGTCTAAATAGTCAGCCCATACTACCTTGGTTAGATTCAGGGGCAAATCCACAATTGCCATTCTTGGCAGCTTTGGACATCCCTGATATCCATAAACTGACTAACGATCCCATCAATCACAACCCGCTTTGGCCTCCAGTACCGCATAAGATTCCTTCCGACATCCCGAATTTCGACGGGAAACAAGGGGATGACCCAACCACACACATCACTACCTTTCACCTATGGTCTATATCCAATTCCATGGTAGATGATAGTGTCCGACTTCGACTGTTTCCCCGCACGCTTACAGGCAATGCTGCCAAGTGGTACACTGAATTACCACGCGTGACCATCAATACATTTGGTGCTTTAGCAATGGAGTTTCTAAAGAACTTCCAACTACCAATTAGATATGAAACCGGAACGGAACTATTAACCTCGCTCCGCCAAGACACCGCCACTTACATCTCTGATCACATTCATGAATGGAGACGTAGGAGGAGACTAGTCAAAGCGCCAATTCCGGATCATGCCTTAGCCAATTGGTTTTGCAAGTCTCTCTTACCCCACATAGCTAAAGACATTGGCCTTTCTGGTGCAGTTACAGAAGATCAATGCATTCGCCGTGCCTAGCATTTAGATTTAATCTACTCACAATCTGGCACGCTATATGATTTGCTCCCCCATGCCCCTGGCAACCCAAATTCTCCGGCTACTCAAAAAACCGGAGGTCATGCCGATGGTCTCGTTGGCACGATCTCTGGCGTAGCCACAAAGTAGTCTCGGGGGCAAGCCTCCTAGCCATCTTCGGCTACCACCGCCCCTCACCAAACGACTACCCTTCCCACCGCTGAGGTAAATTCGGTGCAAACCTCACAAAAACCTAGCGGGAAAAATAAGAAGAACAAGAAAAAGTCATCTTCTTCGGAAGAGTAGTCGGATAATCAGAATAACCCTAATTAGAAAAACATTGCCAAAAATGACAAAGGGAAGAATAAACCCATGAAATTTCCTTGCAAAATCTGTGCAGAGGACCACTTGACATACAAATGTCCTCGGCTGTAGGAATGCACCGATTTTATTGCCAACAAAGATTCTGGGCGAACACCTTCCGTTCTTCATAATCCTTTCCCTAATCAACAGCAGCAACATCAACACATGGTTGACAATCCGCCACAACCCCATCAACGGGGCAACGGTGGTTCATATCCTTCCGGCGAAGGACCATCTGCCATTTATGGCATTAAGAGTGTTGACCTTCAAACTCTAGCTAAGCTTTATGGAAACCCTACCATAGATGCTCAAGAACCTGGTACTAGTTCAAATCCACCATCGCCAAACGATTTGCATATCGAACGGCCTACTGCTGACCCCATGATTTGTCCGCCCAAAGGGAAACTTTGACGCACGACTCATAACACCTCTGCACGTGCAGCCCAAAACTACAACATTGTAGAAGATTTGGCACAGGCACCGTCAGCTATGTTTGCTCTTGAAATATTACAAACCTGTCCAGCACAAAGGAAAGCCTTGCTTTCGGCCATTGGTGGAATAAACCCCCAGGATTCCATGCTAGCTATCTTTGATATGGAAAAGGCTAAACCTCGCCTCTCACACCAAATCGCATTCCAGGTGCAGGTTGTGTCGAAAGGGAGATCAATCCATCGCACTGTCATAGACGAAGGTGCTTCGACCTGCGTTATGTCACAAGCTTGCTGGCTCAATTTAGGTTCTCCTACCCTCACCCTGCCATCGAATTCCCTCAAAGCTTTGGATGGCCACACTTTCCTCCCAAAAGGACACCTTGCTAGCTTTCCCATCACTCTGAGTGGGAAAATGGTAAACGTGGACGTTGAAGTCATAGAGCGCCATCTAGACTATAATCTATTGCTTGGTCGCAGTTGGTCTTATGCCATGACTGCCATTGTGTCTTCGGTCTTCCGACTCATCATATTTCCACTGGATGGGAAAATAGTCACAGTGGATTAGCTATCCTTCTGCACCCCTGATTATGCCACGTTACCAAGTAGCACTGTACCCCTAATAGGAGGCTTTCCTGACTCTTATGTCAACATCAATACCGGTCTTCTGAAGGCATCTTCCCTACTGGGTTGTTTTCCTCTCCCGCCGCCATTGATCCCAAACACGGTTGCAATGATATCCACCACTGTAGATGGCTCTATCGACCCATGGATCATTCCGGCACCTTCAGACATTGATTCCTACGGAGATCAGATGCCGCTCTCACCAGCCGAGTTGGCTTACCAAGCCATCCAAACTGCATCTGAACCCTCCACTGCTATGGTTTCGACCAAAGGTACAAACCTCCCTCCCATCACTGTTCTCTCTAAGGATCTCCTCAATGAAGTCTTGCCTACAGATGAAGCTATTCGAGAGATCATGTCTCTAGAAGAACGACCTTGGGGAGAGTTTCACCATCGTGCTTCGATGATTGACTCGGAGGCGATAAAAACTGAAATCCCATCTTTTGACCCACCTGAGATGGTTCCCTCCGCTTACACGACTGTCCAAACTATCGAGTCAGAAGGGAACTTGGGTAATCTTTCTAAGACAATGCTCATTGACATCTCGGTCAAAATGGGTATCGTGGAAAATATTCAGATTGGAGCCGATTGCAATCCAGAGGAAATTGCATGCTTCACATCCCTTTTTAAGGAATTCCGTGACGTGTTTTCTTGGTCTTATGACGAAATGCCCAGCATAGACCCTTCTATTGTCGAGCACGAAATCAAGATCTATGACAATGCCAAACTAGTTCAACAACGACTCAGACCTGTCCACCTGCGCAAAGCGGCCGCCATCAAGATTGAAGTAGAAAAACTTTTGAATGCTGGTTTCATCTATCCCGTTCCCTTAATGGAATGGGTTTCCAATCCGTTTCCCGTTGATAAAAAACAAGGCACCATTCGAGTCTACGTCGATTATCGCGATCTGAACGCCGCTTGTCCTAAAGACAATTATCCTACACCGTTCATTGATCAAATTCTCGAAAATTGTGCTGGATGCAAATCTTTCTCATTCATGGGTGGATTCTCGGGCTATAACCAGATTGCAATAAAAAAAGACGACCAACATAAAACTTCTTTCATCTGTCCTTGGGGCACATTTGCATATCGAAAACTCCCATTCGGTCTGAAGAATGTTGGAGCAACCTTTCAATGGGCTATGGACTACGCTTTTCATGACATTCAACATATTGTACAAGCTTACTTGGATGACCTTCCGACCCATTCCAAGAAACGACGTGATCACCTAGCTCATCTAAGAGAAATTTTTGCTAGGTGCAGATTCTACAATATACGTTTGAATCCTCATAAATGCGTATTTATGGTCGAGTCAGGACGTCTGTTAGGTTTCATTGTTTCCAAGCACGGGATTAGGGTTGATCCTGATAAGGTTAAGGCGATTGTTGAATTGCCGGCACCACAATCCATCCTTCAACTCCAACGTTTGCAAGGGAAGGCAAAATTTTTGCGTTGTTTCATCGTTAACTATGCCGAGATGACGAAAGGATTTATGCGATTATTGAAGAAAGGAACACTATATTTGTGGGATGATCAAGCTCAACGGTCATTTGATGCTTTAAAACATGCACTTGTTTCAGCCCCACTCCTTAGTGCCCCCGATTACTCATGCGACTTTGTCCTCTACCTGGCAGCCTCACCATCCTCACTTGGAATGGTTTTGGTTCAAGTACACGATGACGACAGTGAACATGTGATATACTATTTGTCCAAAGGTCTAATCAGACCTGAATTACGTTATTCACATGTGGAGAAACTTTCTCTGGCAGGAGTTTTTGCCGTCACCTGACTCCGACACTATATATTGCTGCGACAGACTATGGTCATTGCTTTGGAGAACCCCATGCGCCATATCTTGTCTAGACAAATTATTGGAGGAAAATATTCCAAATGGATCGTAATCCTCCAGCAATTTGATTTGGTTTTCACGACTGCCAAAGCAAAGAAATCCCTCGTCTTTGCCGAATTATTATCAGATCTTCCCCGAATCGACCCAGGAGAAGTAGCTCATGATCCATTTCCTGATGAATCTGTATACTTGGTCGATTCTTCGGACCCATGGTATGGAGACATTTTGGTCTACCTACAAACCCAACGCTTTCGCCCGACTCTCACGTCCGACGACCGTCGTCGTATCCGCCACCAAGAAAAGCACTACCTCGTGCTAAAAGATACACTATATCGTCGTGGTGTTGATACTATTCTCCGACGTTGTCTCACTTTCGATGAGGCGGAACATGTTTTGAATGACTGCCATGCCGGGGCATGCGGTGGTCATCTTTCGGGCATAGCTACTGCCCAAAAAATCTTGCGCGCAGGTTACTATTGGCCCACTTTGTTTAAAGACTGTATTGCAACAGTCCAGAAGTGCCATCCATGTCAAATTTTCACAAATAAAATGCGCGCTCATCCTGCCCCCCTTCACTCGGTTATCTCCATTGGTCCTTTCGCTAAATGGGGAATTGACTTCGTCACCTGCAATCCCATTTCGGAAAATGGACACAACTACATCGTGGTTGCGGTTGACTATTTTACGAAATGGGTAGAAGCCCTTCCCACTTTCAAGGCCGATGGCAAAACCGCCGCTCTCTTCCTGTTTAATCAGGTAATATTTTGGTTCGGCGTACTCCTATCGATTGTCACAGATCATGGATATCACTTTCAGAATCATATGATGACCGAATTAACATCCATGCTAGGTTTCCGTCAAGATCATTCTTCGTCTTATTACCCTCAAGCTAATGGTCAAGTTGAAGCCATAAATGGCGTCCTCAAAACCATGATTCGTCGATTGGTCGAAAACCATAAAACCACTTGGCATCGGAAGTTGTATTCCGCGTTATGGGCATACCGAACGTCATTCAAAACTGCCACAGGCTTCACACCATTCCAACTTGCTTTTGGCCTAGAGGCAGTACTTCCAATCGAGTGCGAAATTCCATCACTCAAACTTGCCGTTGAACTCCTGCCCAGCACCACTGCCACAGAAGAGCGCTTGCTCTCACTTGATCAATTGGATGAAACTCGTCGAGATGCTACACTAGCACTCGAAGCTCACCAGCGCCGAGTCAAGTCTCAATACGACAAATCTGTCAAGCCTTGTTCTTTCCAAGAGGGTGATCTAGTTCTACTTTACGATCAGAAACATGACCTCTTGGGGGCAGGAACGCTCCAACCACTATGGCTTGGTCCTTACATCGTTACTAAAGCCCTCTCAAAAGGGGCTTACAAAATTCAGGACTGTAATGGAATTCCACTCGAGGAGCCCCGCAACGGGCTCTATCTCAAGAAGTATTTTGCCTAGTTTCGCACTAGGCATATGCTTTGTAACTTTATGTATATAATTTTTTCTTATTATTTTGATGTCTTCTGGATTGTGTCTTGGTTTTCAAGGTGTTTTTTCTCATGTATAATATTTTTCTTTCACACAGATGCCGTCACTCCCCTTAGCATACGTCGGATATGCAGACGGTGCTAGTCGTCACACTAGACGCATTGCTTCAGCTGCTTGGGTTCTCTACACTCCTCGGTCGGACCTTCTTGGTTCCGGGGGAATTTTCCTGGGTAATGCCACCAATAATGTTGCCGAGTACATGTCAGTGATCCAACTCCTCACGAAAGCGGCCTCTCGTGGCATCTCCAATTTAGTGGTCAGGTTAGATTCCCAACTCGTCATTATGCAGTTAAATAATCACTACCATGTCCGTCATCCAGTCTTGTTACGTTATTTTTTAAGAGTATGACTTCTAGAACGTCATTTTCAAACAATCACATTTGGGCACGTTCCTAGAGAATTTAATACATTAGCTGATTCTTTGGCAAACTATGTGTTAGATTGGCATTTGTCACATTTACTATAAAAGAATTACTCATGAGTATATACATTTTTCTACCATTGAAAATACATAAAAAACTATAAAACACAAAATCACCAAAAAGTATGTATATATATATATATGTCATGTCCAGAACAATAGTTACATCAAAATTTTTTCCAAAACTTGGGTGTTTTACAAAAATTTGGCTACATTAAGCCACGCTCTGACACTAATACATCTGCTCCGCCAGCTAGGCCTGATGATCATGGTAGCATACAACTGCTCTAGCTATCCTCCTCAGAGGCACCAAGTATCTCTCCGGCACACCGACGGTATGCCGCTGTAAACGAACTGGAACCACTCGCATAGGAAGGGGTGGTATGCCCATACTCAAACACTCCAAGTTTCTGGAGAGTTCATGTAAAACTTGGGCATCATCATCCTCGCCGGCTTCCGCATCATCTACTAGTGCACCAGCCCTGGGTAACTGCAGTCCTCGCCGTGCATAGCGAGGGGCCCCAACTGGCCGGACAGGTGCCACATCTGTGTCAAGCAAACAAGCGCTTCATGTCAAAACATAATTTTCACCTTGTTCTTAACAAAAAAAAATTACATAAACATTCAAAAGACAAAAAAAAGTACTTCTTTGAAATACACTGATCATTTCCTTCTTACCATCGAGCCCCCACTGGGTGCCAGGGGGCAACACTAACTCCGGATTGCCTGTGAATTTCATCCCTGCATAAGGATAATCCTCGATCATAATAATCTGTGAGTTAAGCCAATCGAAAAATCCATCATCAAAACAGTGGTGGACAGGACCCTCTCCAGTCTGCGGAAGCAAAGCAGGCCACTGAGCCTGCCTCGGCTCACGTGGACCCAATGGCACTGTAACGATCCTGGGCCTCATCAGTGGTATCCGCTCCAGTATGAAAGAGACAATCAGTGTACTGTATCCAAACTCTCTCTGGGTACGGGTCTTACATGCGGTAAGCTCTGCTCGGACCCGACGGACAAATCCGTCACACCAGTCGAAAACCTAAGGTTGCATACAGTCCAGGGCTAGGAGCATCTGGGCCTTGGTGGCCACATGCTGACTCTTGGAGCCTGCCAAGCGAACAATCATCCATAATATAGACCGCAACGGTCTCAAGGTCACCTGGGCGATCGATATCCGGTTGCTCACAGCCTGAGTGTCACGTATGCAATGTGCATGAATCAGATCAGTAGTGGAACGTGGGTCATCTCTGGACCCCGTCAAGTTGGGCCTTGCCCCACGACATGATAGGCCAGTCAAAAAGTACACATCATCCTTTTTGATTGAGAGCTCATTGCGTCCAATCCGAAAGACATGATGGCATTCGTCCCACTGCTGGATTAGCCACCTCAGGAGGTCCTCTTGGCCCCTCATCAGTTCTAAGCGGGCATAATTTAGCAATCCGCATCTACGGAGAGCCATCAAGCTTGCTGCATCCGTCACCATCTCTCGTTCTTCTCGCTCATGTTCTCTCTCTCGCCAGATACTCATGATTAACAGCTGAATACCTGCAAATACAACATTTTCAACCGATCAAAACTTGCCTGGACCACTTCAAAACAGCAAAAATCGAGTTGCTAGAAAACACGGTGTGCCTAATGCTGGCTCTCGTACAAAACAGAGCGCGCTAACGCGGTCCCGTTTTACGGGTTTTGCATTTAACGTGTATGTTATACTTTTGCCCCGCGTTAGGCTCAAACATTTTTCTAGGGCCTCGAAATTTTCTAATTTTGAACTAGCAAAAAGTAACAAAAAGACAATTAAATGATAGCACAAGGTTTAAGCTCTTACCTGGATCTCACGAGAAGGAAAACCGTTGCTCGGATTGACCGTAATCTTCAGCTGAAGATTTCACCCCTTTTCACCCCAGAGCTCTTTCACAGCACAAAACAGTGAAAATGGAGGACTTCGGACCTTCTTATAGCAAATTCTGGGGCATGACTCTCTCACGCTAGTTGGAAAAAGTTGTGAATTCTTGCTACGCATGTGTCACAACTATTGAGATTTGGTACTAATGTCCTAATGAGTGATCAAGATTTATATGCAGACATACTCATGTTATATCGAGCATTCTTTTTACGGTATTTTTCTTGCTCGTTAATCTGAAAAACCTCGATTTCCCTTCTTCAGACTCGTTAAGCTCATACGAAGTTGATATCGAGCATTCTTTTTATGGTCTTTTTCTTGCTCGTTAATCCGAAAAACCTAGAGTTCTCTTCTTCAGACTCATTAAAATCATGAAGAAACACTGAGCATTCTTTTTAGGAACCTTTTTCTCGCTCATAAAACTGAAAAAACCCTGAGTTGACTTTGTCGGGCTTGTTAAACTACCATGAAAGAGAGCAAGGAGCCATTCTTTTCCTCTTTTTCAAAAGCTCTTTAAACCGAAAAAGTAATCGAGTTTTCTCTGCGTGACTCGTTAAAATTTCACGGAGGGCACCGAGTTTTTCTTTGTTGGACTCGTTAAAATTTCACAAAGAGTATTGAGTTTACTCCGTCTCCTCATACTCATAACAAAATGAGGTGGACGTCCATCGAACATATATTTCTCACTTTTCCAGCTTCAATGGACTAACTCATGGAAAATGAACTATTTCGGGCTTACTATTACCCCTTTGCCATGCCTGGTTATCAAGACATGACAAAGGTACCCCAATGGCGTCGTCTTTTACGATATTTTTCAGACTCTCTAAACATGAAAAATTCACCGAGTTTGCTCGTCAGGACTCGTTAAACCTAATCAGACGAAACGTGGAGTTGTCTTTCCTAAAAAATTTCAGACTCTCTAAACATGAAAAATTCACTGAGTTTACTCATCTGGACTCGTTAAACCTAATCAGATTGGGAAAAATTTGGACAAAATGGATACTACCTCTGTTACATTTTCAAAAAGGTCGATTTGGCAACAAAATTCTTGAACATGGCACTTCCCAGAAAATTCTTTCGCAGTTAGCCGAACCCTACCATCTATGAGTATTAGCCTTCATTTCCCAGTGTCCCTGCACCGGTAAAATCCTAACACACTCTTTGGTGTTCATCAAGCTTCAGCTGCCTAGTACCCTGCTAGAGTGCCTTCTATTGTTCAAGCAGATCTCGCTATCTACTGCTCCTGTTATCAACCAAACCGCTCATTATGCCAGAAATTATTTGTCGTCCGACATTCCCATTTACTCTTCATTATCTCAATCATAAACAAAATCAGTTGGTTTCCGTTTCGTGTTGACTGATGTAGGACACCTCAGTGCCTACCTTTCAACAGATCTCTTCCTATCGACTTCAACATCTTATCTAGGAAGTTGATCCAGAAACCCATCAGTACCCGGATACTTGCAGACATCAGTGGCAGGTAGTCTTGTGTTTGATCAGGGGTCTTCATCATTGGCTCCTGGTCGAATGATTCTACGAGTTTTCGACTTCAACTCATTTTATTCACACTCGCTAGATTGTACTGTGCATCTTAGGGACCATCATCATTATCGGTGGCCACCTTCGCGTCTGTTAACAGTTTTCATTATCAACTGGTAATCAGACAATTTCTCACATGTTCGACGACAACTCTTTCATTCACATGTCGAGAAATATGCAGTTTAAGTGAATCGGCGGTCAAGACCTTGGGGCAAAGGCTACATCATTAAAGTTGTGTTTCCTTCCCCAAGTTGCGATATTGTTTATGGAGACAGCTTCTTCAGCCTGATCATGTTATGACAGAAACTTCCACATTGTGCCTATCGGTGGACAGATTCTTCATATCTCTATTCTAGAGAAATCATGTTGTTTAAGCTACTGAGCATGGTAAATGCCCGACTCAAGGCAGATACTATATTTTCTGACATATTTTGTTGTTTCAGGTTTTCCTCAGTCTTTCAATCTATTTATCTCTACACAAATTATAAAGTATTTCGGCCATCGTCTTCGTCTCTGACCTCATACTTTAGGGGGCATCTGTTACAGGTCAAAATACCTCCTCATCAGCTCAGAGGGTAAGACAAACATGGAAGGAGTACAAAGACCTAAATTAAACCTATTTCTGCTAGGGTAACGCCTATCTATAACAACACAAGAGCGTTATAATGCAGCTAATCAGTGGATGGGCCGCGTTAGTGGCTAGGGCAACGCTCTGTTTACACTGGAGGGAAGCGTTATCCATGTTTTAAGTTTGAATCGGGAAAAGCCCGCGGAGAATGATTTGAATCTCCGGCTTTCCCTCACAAGAGAGTCAGTTCACAAAGGAAACTGCAGAGCACCAGTTCATTATTGGTCATTGATATAACAAGACTGAACTCCAAAGGAGGCAAAAGCATAGAGATTAAAGAAACATCTAATTTTTTTCCATTCCAAACTAGTGGAAAGAGAAAGGCAACAATGGCTTTCTCCCTCTCCTATAAGAAGGAGCTGAAGGCTCTTAATTGAAGGTCGAAGGATTGCTAAAGGTTTTTGCATACTTGTGGAATAGAGAATAGTGTTATATTGTGAAGGCCAAGAGTCAAAGAGGTTCCTAGAGAGCTTGTTGACTTGGACTTCTTCACTTGAGAGATAAAAGATATTGGGAGACTGAGGAGGTCTTGGTACAACTGACGGTTGTAATCCTCCTTCTTTCAAAATCAATAGAACTGTGTTTGTTTTGTCCATTCAATGCTTAATATTGTCATTATTGTTTGAACATTTACATAGTATGATATGAATGGCTCAGATGTGTAGAATTTAGAAGTTAATTATATCTTGACTTGATTGATAGGATATATGTTATGTTAGAAATTACACGGGTGCTTTGATTGATTGCAGGACTAAGATTTGGAGCCGGTGAAGAAGGACTCTTGTTTCGCTACCTAGCGCTCTCCAAGGGACTCCAAGATTGTCAAAGAGGTAATTCTCTATCGCATTCCATCAAATTATTTTAAGTTAATATGAACATGCTCATGCCATCTTTGTGAACAACACAGCTAATCTTACTGTCTGCCTCAGGCACCGGAAAGCCCTGAGAGGGATATTCGAAAACCAACAACCCAAGCAGTTTACCCTATAACAGTGTCTCGTGATTTTGCTGATTCGCAAGCCAAATGACAGTGTAACATCAAACCAATATTTGGAGCCCAAGGACCTAGCCTTCCTGGACTCAGAGAGGGCTCTCTCTATTTGTGTAAGGGATATCTATGTGTTTTCTTATTGTGTTCTTGATTTTAGGCTAGTTATGAAGTAGGTTTTTGGTTTTTGTTTTTAGGTTGTGAGGGATGAACTGATCAAAGACATAATATAGGTAAAAAGATGTTAGATCAACTTGGCTATGGGGTCGAAAAAGTCAATAAAGCTTTCAGGTGGTGATACAAGGTTGTTGCAGGGCCGATTTGAGAGAGGTAAAATGGATCTTTGGGTAAAATGGAGTGAGATGGACATTAAACTTGTGAAGGACAAAGGATTTCAAACATAAATAGTTTAATAGCTGACATAAATATGGTAGGGAAAACCATTAATCATGAGAAATGTAACTGCAAACTGATCAATGTATAGAAATAAACATTCAAGCCATGCATAGAGATATATGACTCTCTAACTTTAGGAAATGGCTATCAGATTTTGGGGAAATACATTTAAGACAAACAAACAACTCAAATCACTATGAAGGAAACTCCTAAGCATAGTATTTAAGCTATTGGGCACTTTGAAGCAAGATTGCATAGTTTTAGGCAAAGGGCAAGATCAGTACAAGACCTCCTTGGTTCAACAAATGAAAATCTAATCAATCAAAGAGAGGTTTCATAGGTGGAGCTATGACTAGCCATGAGTAAGCAGGGCATACCGTGAATCATACTTAGCATGCATAAAACCATAAATGAAACAAGCAAACAATATTCTTCAGTTATCAAAGAGAAATCAAGGATTCTTTGATATGACTAAGAAGGAAGAAAACATAGAAGCTATAAAGAAACAGGAAATTTGAGGTGCCTCCAAGGGAATTTCTCAAATCTATTCTCTACTGTCTTATAGCAAGCAAGAACATGGAATTATGAATGAAAACTAAGAAACAAAACAGAGAGAGAGACACTGTACCATTCTACCAAGTCATGGAATCCAACAACAATCCTCTTTCATCATCCAAAAGCACTCAAGAAACTCTCCAAATACATGAGACAAGTGTTTCTTCCAAGCTTGTATAACCATATATTGCTTCTATTCATCAAGTTCAGCCTTGTTTACAATTAAAGCCTTTGGAATATATAGGCCAAAGTGAAGAAAACTTCCTAGTTCAACTTGCAATCTCATTGGCCTATCCAAAATATCTGATTTTGTCCTTGAGGCTTTGCAAAGCCCAAGGCACAAAATATCTAATAAAATATCTCAAAAATGCTAAAAAAGGAAAATAAATTGACTTTTCCTAACTAACCATGCACAAAAATAGCTAAACGCACATGAGGAAAAGTCACTTTTGAAAGGTACATTTTTTACAAAAATACTTAAGAAATACATTAGCAGAAAGTCCCCTGACTTGTTGGCAACTTTTGGAGGCCTTCCTGATGTCAAAATGAGGCCCGTGATGGCTCATTGGAAAGCTCTAAATGTCTATTTTCTGAAAATGTTTAGTTTTATCTAAACTGACCACTGGAAGTTCTCCAAAAATAGACGTGTGTGTAAAAACCCAAAAAAGAGGCCTTGCCGATAAACGGGGCAGAGTGTAGAAAAAACGAGTGTTTTTCGCCATTTTGGGGGAGAAAATGATATTCAATTGATATGAAAATCACTAAGTATATGACCCTAAAATTATGGCATCCAATGATACCATTTTCATCTTTTGAGGATGCCCCAAACTAAAATGGCGATGCGCATGAGTTTTAGCCAAAAACCTAAAAATGACAAAAAACCAAAATTTGTCGAATTTCGCCCAATTTTGGCGAGCATGACCCTCAAGGGTTTTCAGAAACATGCTGTGAAGATGAGGCCAAAATTTGGAGCTTTGAGGTGTCTTTCTTCAATTTTGGTGCCGGGCGCCTCCTTTGAGCCTCCTTGAGTTTTTCCTGTGTGGCCTTCAATTTCCGCCAAGCAAACTGATTGAGCTTCTTATAATGCCCGGTCATCCTCCGTTGAAGGTCCAAATCTCTATTTTCCTTCTCCAATTTCTTTTCCAAGTGATCATTTACCCTCTCAAGCCAAGCTTCTCGATTGTTCTCTATCTCTTGGGTGAACAATGTAGTGAGAGGGGTAGATTGGAGAAGGGCAGCTTCTTCTTCCTTTTGTTTCTCAAGGGCTCTTTTGAGCCCCATGGTTCTTGGCCTCTTTCTCCTAGGCTGATATTCATCTTCGCTCTCATCAAACTCACCCATGAGTTCTTCCAATCTCACTTGTGCCTTGGAGGCCTCTTTTTTGTATTTGATGGCCCGTGTCTCATATACCTCCATATGGACACTCATCTGTTTGTTTTGAATTTGAAAAATGTGATTGAAGTTTCTAGCCCTCTCTAGATCAGTCCTCAAAGCATCAATTTTGTTTTCTCTATTGATCAAGAGATTTTCTAGGATTCGGGCTTCATTGTCGCTATCATCACTTTGGATTTGAATTATGTCGAAGTCCCTTTCCTTTTCATAACTGCTTTCTTCTTTCTCCTTTCCTTTGCTTTGGGTGGCTCTTTTAGTCTTCCTCCTCTTGGGAAATTCGATAATGGGCTTCTTGGGCAATTTTTCCCTTGCTTCAGAGTGCCCTAGTAACATTTGGAGTTACAGCTTTAGGCACCATTTTCCTTGATGTCCAGGGCTTGGCCACTTTTGGAGAAGAGAGCATGGCCCCTTGCCCAGGAGAGGCAGCTAGCACATGCTCTATTGGCTCTTTTCCCTTGTTACTTTGCTCATCATTCTTGCCACTGTATTGGATTTCTTCATGGATGCCTTGAATGTCCTTTTGCATTTCTTTTTGAGGGTTGTCCTCCTCACTGTGTTGCACCTTTTCATCATGCTGTTGTTCTTTTTCATGAGGCTGCTGTTCATCATCATGTGGCTGCCTCTCCTCACTGTGCTGCACTTGTTCATCATGATGCCCTTCTTCTTCATGAGGCTGCTCATCCTCACTATGCTGCACCTGTTCATCATCATGCCCTTCTTCTTCATGAGGCTAATCATCCCCACTGTGCTGCACCTGTTCATCATGATGCTGCTCATCATCATCTTCCTCTTCATCATGCCCTCCTTCATCATGCCCTTCTTCCCCTTGCTGCTCTGCCTCACTGTGCTCTTCTTCCCCTTGCTATTTTGTTTCATCATGATGTTGCTCATCATCATCTTCCTCCTCTTGCTCATGCTCTTCTTCCTGTTCAATGGGAAATTTGAGCTTCTTGGGAATGGGCCTGCTTGAAGAAGGCGAAGGATGGTGAGTGGAAGGTGAAGGAGATGTATGAAATGAAGGGACAGTGGCGAAATCCGGATGTGTAATGAAAGTATCCCAAGAGATTTATTTCTTCTCAAGCTGATGAAGAATGATAACCTTGATGAGGGAGGGATGGAAGAGGCAGGCTGGCTGCTGAGAAGGAGGTTTTTTTTGAACAGTGGAGGCCATTTTCTCAATACTTCTATGTAGGAAGAAAGGGAGGTTTAACAATTTGGCTCTTGTGAAATGCATGAGAAATCGGACATGGTAAGCATAGACTCGGGAGAATCTTCCCTCGCAAGTGAAGTATTTCATGATTATCTTCATGAGGGGGGAATAACTAGTCAATAGATATGAGAAGGGAAAAATGGATGGACATGAATCTCTATGCTTAGGCTTCAGAAAAGGCTTGTATTGTTCTGAGTCTATGTGGCTCTGTTTAAACCACTTCTCTTCGACATAAGGGATTTTGGTGGCCTTGGAATGGACCTTGGAGAAAATTTGAAATCTAGGCCTGCCAGCTGAAAATGCTTCTCTTGAAATCTCAAAGCACAAATATGTGTCAAAGGGGAATAGATTTTCACCTCCTGCACCCTTTGAAAAAACTCTAGACACCCAACCTCATGGAAATTAAACAGGACTGATGGATGAGCATCTACCTCTTCAATTGAAATAGGCTCAAACCTCCTGTGAAGGCCACTCCTACTGTCTTGCTTGGGAGGCATTTTGTTTTGAATGTTATTTTCAAAACCAAGCTGTCTGAAAAGGCCTTTGGAATGGCTTCTCAAAAACACCTCTGTCCTCCTTATCAGTCACTGTTTGACCAAGACAAACCGCTTCAAATGTTTTGTGAAATAGTCCCCCAACACCAACTTTGTGCTTCTTCTAAATCACTGTTTTGTCCTCTTTTATGCCAGACAACAAGTATTTGTCAAATAAAAAGCACATAATCAATTTATTACTATGTTTGGGCAAGGTATTGAAAAGAGGTATCTGTGTTTTCTTGTTAGAACAAGGATCTCCTTGTGTTTAGATAAAAACAAAATCACCCTTCCTCCAAATAACACTCTTCTACTATTCACTGTTTCCTTCCAAAGGTAGACAAAAACACCCTCAAATTGATTTAAAATATCTTCATAGCATACTCTGTTTTTTGGAAGTATGGAGGCTGCACTAGTTTTCTCTGTTTCACCATTCAAAGGGGACACTTTTGAAGTGATAAAGCATTTCAGACTATGACCACTGTTTTCAAATTAGGCTCATTGTTTTCATCTTACAAACACTGTGTTTACTTTACAAACACTGCTTTCACCTTAGATTTTGTAGACAGAGGTTAATTTTGTATTATCACTGTTAGGACACCTTACAACAACTTGAAAACCTCTACCACTGTGTTTTTTCCTTGCAATTAGTGTTATGGTTTATCACTGTTTCTTGAAGGCAGTTTTAGGCCTTTTGAAACTGATACAAACACACCACCTTTCACTATACTAATCTTAGGCAATCATGGCAACAAAAAACCTTGGATTTTTCTCAAACACCTTACTCTCCAACCAATTTTTTTGTCTTGTGAAAATAACCTTGTCACCCCTTTCAGATTTTCAAAAACTAGTAAGGAACAATGGAGAATATCTTGCAATCTTGTCACGGGCCCTTTTTGATCATTTGGCAGCTCCAAAGATGCTTTTCGAGGGCCTTATGAGCGAGAAACACGTTCAGATGGAATAGCACTGCGCTATGTAGAGGAGTTGGGTCGGCCTTCAGGCAAAGGTTGACCGCGCGCACAGGCGCGCTGCGCGCCACTATATAAAGCCTTTGTATTTTCTTCACTAAACGCGCCGCGCGCTTTTCCAGGCACACCGCGCAGGATTTAAGCCTCAAAAACTTTGAAATTTGCTTGAAATCCCTCATTTCTGCTATGGGCTGCTTGAGATTGTTGTTTGGTTGCTTTGAAATTTGCAAGTGAGGCTTTGCAACGGCCAGTTACTCCCTTTATAGTCGAAAAAGCCAACACCCTTTGAAATTTGATTTGTGAGGGTTTTGGAGGCGTTTTGAAAAGGCTTTTTGTCTTAAAATGACATGAATCACTGTCTTTATGCTTTTGAAGACCTCTTTGATCTTTCAAAACAAGAATTTCCTTTGAACTTCATTAAAGACCTTTCACCTTGCAGCTCCTTCAAAACAACCTTTCAGACATATAAACCAACTGTTATGGTGTTCGATGGTTAATCATGCCGATTGTATAGGTTCAACAACAAAGGTTTATAAAATTACTCTTTAGGCATCAAAACAGAAACATCCACAGACGCTTATGTGTGCCAATCATAACAATCAAAAACCTTAAGAACCTGCCCATCTTGAATTTCACAAGTGCAACAATAAAACTATTCTAGGTTCATATCAATAACTTGCAAGGCTGGTATTTTACGATGGGTAATTTATCTCCTTTATTTGAAACCTCATTTGAAACTCCAAGTGAAGAGCTCTGCTACAAATAGTCTCCACCATCAAGGCAAATGACTAACCTTGGATTGTCAAAGTAATCTAGTCTTCAAATTTTACGGAGATATAGTAGGGGATGATGAGCTGAAGTTGAATTATAAACATTGGAAGGTTGTCCCTTTGTTCCTCTATGAAGGAGGTCTGTAAGAATAGTGAATTTTCATTCATTTCACCATTTTTGAGAGCAGTCCCTTTTGAAATGTTTACCATACTGAAATAAATGCTTTTCATCCTCAAACAATGGTGAGGCTTCTACTTGTTTATGAAGGAGGCCTATGTTTGACAAATGCCTGGGCTCTTTTCAACCCCTGTTTTAACCAAATGAAGAATTTTTATGAACACATTGTTAGTGGTTTTCTTTGTATTTGATAGCAGAAGTCAGTTTAAAACCAATATTTTTTTACTTCCTTGGTCATTCAGATGAGGCTGTCTTTAGTCAAAACTCCACCTCCAGATTCCTCTTTGAAGGAGATTCTTATAGCCATAAGAACAAAGGTTTTCAGCACCATTGTATTGAACATCTTTTTGTTTGATGTATCTTTTTCTCATCCTTTGGAAAGAAAGTGACTCATCATTTCTGAAGTCATCTAAAAAACCTTAACTTTCTGCTTTGAAATGAGGTTACATCTCTGTTTCCTGGCCCTCTGCTTATTAAATGAAGGAGGCCTTTATCAAATTGCCAAACCATTTGCTCATATTTGGAGGATTTTTTCTCAGTCATTCAACCCTCTACTCATGTATGGAGGAGGTTTCCTCAGTGATGCAATCTCATCTGCTTTCAAACAGTGTCATCTTTCCTTTCACTGCCTATTCATGCTTACGAAAATAACAGTGACAAATTGACAATATGCCATGATGGGTATTTCTTTGAGACATGTAATGCTGCTCTTAAAATACCTTTATGAATCTTTAGACATCAGAAGCCACCTGACCAGCATCTGCAGAGTATTACTTGTTATTTATAAGTCACTAACCTTTTGACTGTGTTTACAGGAGCTTATTGAAATAACTCTCTGTCCAATACTTACATCCCAGGCTCAAAACCACATGAGAAGCAGCTGTCTTCTCATGTTAAGTTTAATAATGTCTTCTGGAACACTGGTACACTTATGCTCTTGAAAAATACATTGAAACATTGTAAATCCACCTAATATCAGTTTGACCTATGGCATATGCACTGCTGAGACATCAAGGTTTGTTAGTGGCGCGAATTAAGAGTGTATCAAGCTTTGTTTATAGAATAGGAAGGTTATCTATGACTGCCAGATATTAGACAGAGGTTTTTTGGCTTTAGTATAGTTTTCCAAGGGAGGAATGCCTAAAGCGCCACTACCTAACTTAGGGGAGACTTTTTGGACAAATTTGGAGTATTCTCTTTGGAGCTGATGGACAAGTTTGTATGGCTGAGGCTAGATAGGGCTTGACAATGAGGTTTTATCTCATCGTGGGCTGATTTTAAAGGTAGGAGGGAAAAAATGTTTATGGGTGTTTTCCAGCTGGAAAATTTGACAAATTGGAGATCAGCTGCTAGAAAACTTGGCTTTAAAAACTAGTCATCATTAACAGGTGAAAAATACTGATGACTAATAGATGGTAGTGGTATTTCATCAGTTTTCCCTCATGTGAAAACTTGCTGATTCTCCTCTCTGTGGTCTTCAGTCATGATTCACTTTCACTCCACAATTCATGTTATTAGGTCATAGGGTTGGTCTCATTAGGTTCTAGGGTCTCATCATTATCAAATTAATGAGGAAAGTGTCAATAAAAGCAGCAAGGACATGAGGACGCCTAATAAACTCAAAGCATGGTATCTAGAAAAATCAAAGAGGTTGTTCTTTCAGCTGGATGTAATTGTCACCTCAAAAAATGTTTTGAGGTGAAAACAGGGTACTTTGTTTTGATTATCATCTTTTATGTAATTTATGTCTCCATATGTAATAAGTTTAACTTCAGATGCGGCTATCTCCATAATTCAAAAGGGGATTTTTCTCTTCCTGGTTTCCAAAGGTGTTCTCCACAGGATTTTCAGTGCAAATCACATTTTAAGTATGTTCATCAGAAAGAGCCTGGAAAGAGCTTTCCAGTGATATATCATGCTCCCAAAACTGACTTCTGGATTGGAAGATATGCCTAAGTGAATAAAAGCCCCCAAAAGCCTAACCTTACCCTTCTTTCTCATTTGGTCCCTTAAACTTTATAATTTCTACCTTTTCATATGATTTTAGAATCTTCATCTCAAAAGTCCTTTTGTATTTTCATTGCCATCTCCTACAAACTTCCGATGCGATTGGCCGATCCGATCGCATCGCATCGCAAGTCCGATTGCATCATCGCAATCCCCTTCCTCTGATCTGATCGCATCATCGCATCACAAGTTTTCAACACACCACATAAGTTCATGTCCGATTGACCCTTCTCCGATTAAAAAAATCCAATGCGATCACACTACCTCCGATCCGATCGCACCATCATATTGCGATGTCACAGTACTAAACCCGCCCTCCATTCGTTTCGCTGATGCGATAGTCCTTATCACATCGCGCGATCACAACTTCATAGTCTCCACAGTGCATTACCCCATGCTCCATTTCTCTGATCCGATGCCATCACATCGCAATATTTCATTTCCTAGCACTTAACTCCGTGCCATCCCTACCGTCGATGCGATTGTCCCGCCAGCGCTTTGACTCTCACTGATGCGATAATTTTCCATCACACTATTGCATCGCGTGTTTGCATCCCACAATGTTTAACTTAACCTGGTCCCTTTCCGTTGCGATTTTCTATTGCGATTCTCCCTGGGTCCCACCTAAAAGCCCTTCCGCCTTTTCAAAAGAGAAGGGTTTTTCTCCATGTAAAAGCAGAAATTTCCTTTCATATCTGTTTAAAAATAATTTCCTCCGCCCTCCTTTATAGCTCCCTTATCCTTTGCTCCATCGCTCCGTCGCCATCGCATATTGCAATTTCCTCCGCTATGTGTTACACCCGATCCCCTTCCGATTTGCAATTGCGATTTCCCTGGTCCCACCATAAAGCCCACTTCCCATCGCACTTCATTCCATATTATTTCATTCCATCGCACGACCTTCCATCGCACTGCTCCATGATGTAATGCACCCTCCCCCCTTTCGATGCGATTTGTGATTGCGATTTGGGCCCACCATCCTTTCCTTCTCCTCTTTTTCACTAAAAAAGGGGCTTTTCTTCATTAAAACGGAAAATTCGATTTTCATTGATTTCAAAGGAATTTTTTCTTCGGCAAAGGGTTTTTTTTCAAAGAAGTAAAGACAGAGATATTTGTTAGGGCCGTGAGCTAAATATAAACGTAGAAATCATTCCGGCATCGACAGCAACGATATAAGAGGAGAATTGGTTCCAGATTTGTCTTTCTTCTCCTCTGTTTGAGTAACTGTAATAGAGAAATCTTCTAGATGGTCAAAATGTATTGTTTCTCCTTTTTTTTTAGAGGCATTCTGTTGGTCTCTTTCCTATATTCAGATTTTAGTTTCTGGGCATGTGAAACAACTCCTCCTTCTGTGGATTCACCCCCCTTGAAACTGATCTATTTAATGTAGTTTTTAATCATTTGTAAGGGGAGAAAAAGGTGGAATAAGTTGGAAATTATTGAGGATGCTCTGCGCTCCATTTTGTAACAGTTTGGCAGGGAATTAATAAAGAAATGCAGCACTGATTTATGGGATCCCTGTGGTATGGATTTTAGCACTGTTCTTTCCTTTGTGATCATTTGTTAATCGTTATGTTTGCCATTCATTCATTCGTATTTTTGTTTGGATGTTTTCAAGATAGATAGGTAGAATCCATTGTATAATGCTCTGCCTTGGGAAAATCATTCAATACTCTATGTTTTTTGCTGTTTGAAGAGGATCCATATTCTATGCCCTTTTCAGCTTCTCACCAGTCTTAAACATTCCATCATCATTTAAACAAAGTTGTTAAAATCCCTACCTACCTTGCCCCATAGAATACCCTGTATCTTTGATTTAATTCCCTAGATTCAAACTGCCCAACCCCATCTGTTCCATACAACCCGGAAAATTGATAAAAATTTCGAGCTACTATACCTAGCCTAAAATCAATTTGCAGTTATATTTCATTGAATATCTTTCACGGAGAGAGCCCTCTTCTGACCTTGTAGGGCTAGCTACAAGGCTGAGCGTGGTTTGAAGTTACCCTGATTTCCTTCTTTTAGCTTGAGGTTCAAATTAGGTGCTAACAGATCTGGTCAAGGTTGACCCAGTCTTTAGCTCAAACCTCTTTCACACCTGCAAGTGATTATTTACATAGCCTTGATTTGTCTTTTTTCACATGGGCATTGATTTATTCAGACTTTTTAGGAGTTTTACATGTCCTCCTTTATTCATTTATTCATAAAACATAAATTAAAACAAAATTGAATGTTCCTCTTAGCCAAGTCTAAGTAGGAAAATTACAACAAAACGTTATAATCGCAACTAATTCCTAGATCACAGATACATTTGCAGCTTAAATGAACAACACATATGTACTTCAGTAATAAACACGATCAATACAGATATCATAAATATACTTTAATTATATTCCGCATTCATTAGTATCCAAAAACCCAAGTACAACCCAAGACAAAACCTATGCACACAGCCAACGGGGTCCGCACATAGATCTCTGCACACACAGCCAGTAGGAGCGCTTACCCAAAATAACCCAAACATATCTCAACAATTCATATGTAACATCAATATTACTTCTTACTTGCCTACTAGACCCAAATATCTATCTATTTATAACATCTTAGCATTTTCTATCTGATGGTCGTAAAACCGTGGTTTGCAGACCCTAGAGCTACCCTTTAACCCATTACAAAACATTGGGGGCTTTGACCCGCCCAAAAACCCCTACGCAAGACTGAATATTACAAAATTATATAAAAAACATAGCTTAGGAAACCCCATTCCAACACCTGGAAATATGTATCATCTATTATTAGAAGGCCCTTCAAATATCATTTATTGAGAAACTACCTACAATTTCCCTATAAATTGAGCACTCATCTAAGTGCAAGGGAGGAAGAAATTTGTCTAGTTTTATGCTATTGGATTTTCAATTATTGGAGATTTGAAGTACTGTGATGCTGCTGGTTTGATGCTTGGTGTGATGAGGACGGAATGAAGTTGGAGTAGGTTGACAACGAACTAATCGACTGGTTGTAATCTATTCCTCCTAATACTGCAATAAAGATATTTTTTCTTTATCTCATATATGCGATTATATTTTGTGAATGTATTCTCAATATTTGCATGTATTCTTAGATTTAGTCAGTTCAATCTGGTTATGATAGATAGATATTTTATATTTGTATCGTCTTTTGCTGTCTTCTAGGTTTTATTGTAGGTATTGATCTGGCGAGTTAATTTCGATCGAGAGCGACAAAAGTGACGAAAGAAGAAGAACGAGAGTGAAGGATCACAAGTAAGTCTCTTCATATTGTGTTTATCTGTTTATCTTAGAGAGAAAATCATTTACCTTTCCTTCGTTGTTATGAGTGAAGAAACACCACACTCAGGGAAGACTAGTTTATCCATAGATTAGAATTCTTCATAACAAATTGGCAACTGCACTGGGGAAATACATCATTCTTGGTGTTTCTGTCCTTTTTATCCATAATCAGTAGACTTTAATTCATATATTCATTCATTTGAATGTACTTTTTTCCTTAGAAGCGTGTTTATCTTGCTTGATCTTCAAGCTTCACTACGCCCACCATACTGTTGGTTAGGGTACAGTGCTCTGCATAGCACTGTTTCCCATTCAGAGGTGCTTTGCAATGCATTGTCTACCCTTAAGGGGTGCGTTGCCCCTCAGCTAGCCAAATTTGATCATAATTTGTCTTTTGCATTCAGTTTCAACCTATTTCTTATTGTATTCTCAGATGCTTGTTTGACCTTAGAGACCAGTAAACATTGCTAGTTCTTCCTCCTTTGGATAGTTGTTTGTTCAATTTTTCATTAGCTATTTTCTTTATCATTGTCAAATTAAATCTAAAGTTGTAAATTTTGAATTAGATCAATTCTCTATTTTCAAAAGGAAAATTGTCGTTTAAGTCTTCATTTCCTAAGAGAAAATTGTTGTTTCAGTCGTCATTTCTCAAAAAAGAAAACCTTGTTTTATTGATTAGTGCATTTAGTTTCTTTTAAATCATTCAAATCAAAGGAAACTAAAAAGAAAAACATGCATTTGAATTTAGAGATTGTGAGTGTTTCATAGGAATATATTAGGTAAATATGCATTTAGTTTGTGCTCTTTGATCTATGCTAAAAAATCTTATTTCTCTATTCCTTTAGTAGCTAATGTTTTCATTGAAAAACTGAATTGAAAAGATTTCTTCTCATTTAGTTTTCATTTTAGGAATTTCCCATTACATCTCACGGTGAACCTAAAAGATAATATGTTAAGCAATATCAACATAAAATTCACTTCAATCAACCTAAAAAAGCATTGTAACATTAACGATAACACTTAGAAGGTATAGGCTAGAGATGTGTTTCGGCATCGTTAAACATAACAGCTATCACTAACTTGTCTGTGATACATTACGACTGTGAAATCCCACTCCACGTAAGTAAGTATATCAGATCTTGTCCACGTACCTTCGTGTATATAGGGTGGTGTTCTAGTATGAAAAGTATAAGGGGGTGCTCTCACTGTGCGGTTTAACATTAGAAAGTGCTATTATGTACTTGGGCCTCCATGTACCTTCAGGTATATTTCAGAGAACAACTTTAGGTTTCTTACCATCCATAGGTAACTAAATCAGCTGATTTGTAACTTTTGATACACCGAACACAACATTCGGGGAGATTGCTTGCCTGTACTTCTTGGTTCACTAGGAGGTATTCTGCAGTTCACAATTAATTGGTAATCCTTTTTCCTAGTATCACCCTTTTATTTGTTTATTTGTATTTGTATTTGTAATAAAATCAATCAATCATCGTGGAAGAAGAACAAACATTTCCCCGTCATTCACGTAGAATAGTGCTTAAATGACCTTTATCACTTGAAACCATTTATGGTCGGCGAAGGCGATCTGTTCTACTGAATCGAGTACCATCAGTACCTCTGGTGCATTATCTTCATCACATCTACCAGAGTCGTCTTGAGTCATTTCTACACATCCTAGTTTATCTACTATCATCAAAATAGAGTCCTCATCACTACCTGTGGACACTAAAGTTCCAATAAGTGTGACTATACATCTAGAACTCGACGTTGTTCAATTGGAAGTTGATCCAGATCCCATCGTTCTTTTACCAGGACATTTAGATCTTGAAGTGGAACGAGAAGCATTTGTTCATGTATCGATCACTCCTTAGTCATCTGTAGCCATTGAGTCTTCCCTTCTATCGCATAGTCAACCACCTAAAATATATCTAGGTGTTATGTGGAATTATGGATTACAGATAAAACACATTCTCTAAATGTGGTGATATGCATTTAGAACAACAGATAAAAGAATTTTCAAACACTTTCTCTAAGAGTAAATAGACACATAGAAAGATAGAGGTACTTACTTTTGATCCAAGCACTTCCTATTCTCCGTCTGTCGCTCTTGTTGTAGCTTCCAATCTAACTTTGATCGCTAGACTAGTTCCTGCAAGTATAAATACTAAATAGCAAACAGATTGCAATATACAGATGGCTATTTATCTTAATCAGTTAAATTGATGAAACATGAAACATATATATCAATTAAGAATCCATGATATGAAAGATAGAAACATAAACAGATACATATATGGGAGAATGAACATCAATCTTTATTAATGGATAGAAGGGGGAGGTTACAACCAGCGATTGATTTAATGTCACCAGCTCCAGCATTCATCCCAACCTCATCACAATAAGCATCTCACCAGTAGCATATCACTCTTATCACACTCAATTGAGAATCCAACAACATTTCTTTACAAAATTTCTTCCCTCTTTAGCACTAGGATATGTCCTCAATTTGTAGGGCAACTAAAGGTATTTTCTCAATCAATGACATTCTAATAATAGGCAAGACATGTTCCTAAGATCAGAGATGTTAGATGGACACATGGATTCGAATTTTGACACATATGGACTCTTCTAGAAGGCACTGGCCATGTGGAGATTCCGGAACAATGAGAATTTCGCTCCCATTTTACTAACACACTCTTGAATGTCTGGAAGTTATTTGCAGAGAACCATTTAATGGAGGTAACTGCATATGCAAAGTAGTTAGTCCCTTGAGAGACTGTGTTAGTGAGCTCATAGGCAATATAAAATGTACTTCAAATCTTGGAAACCTTGCAATGGAAGTAATGGATGATTTTTCCTTGTTCTTGTCTTAGGGCATGTAACAACTGAAATGATAGGGGATGATAGACCCTAGTTCATTGGTTCCAGGGATGATGTCCAGTTTAACCAGGTCATTGGGAATGATGACCAAATTGACCTATAACAACTGCCCCCTAAATCATGAAGTTAGAATAATAACAATATTTTTTGAATGAGATGCTTTACGATGTGATAGGCTGGAACTAAAGTGGAGTGGCGACCGACATCAATATTACAATACATTACATCATGATATATCCTCTTGATCAAGAATTGCTGAGGGAAGTCATTCCCATGCTCAGCACATAAACTATCTAAAAACATGTACATAGTGCAGTAAGTCTTCTACATTGGAATGTTTCCCAATATAGACATGCCTACAGATATAGGCCCATGTCCGGATGACGATCTACATGTAAGGCCACCGTACAGATGATGTGTGCAAAAATCCTGAAATCACAGCTTGGATGGCTGAAACTAGATCTAGAATCTTCTTATCTCGTCCACTTGAATGTTCAGGTACAATTCTAGCCATACGAATATATGATTTGTAGTCGAACATGGTAAGACTTCGTTTTATTACCAGCCAATGATGTGAGCTGTTAAAAAATGCGAGAGAATAACCATTGATGTTAATGGCCCTAAAGGTATTACAGTACATTTCGTAAGGCGTGAATAGATGAGTTGATGTCAAAAGCCAAACTAAATATTTCAGTCAAAATTCCGGAAGCAAGGATCTTGTCGATGCTGTAACAAGCCTTATGGTACTGGAAGATGATGTTTCTAAGTAAAATTACTGGATGATGATTTGACGTGTAAAATAAGTCACTTTATTGCGAAACGAGAGCTACTGATTTCAGAGACAAAATATGACTTGATATAGCAATGTTCAGGGATGATTGTCATGAGAGTGAAGGTTTATGAGTATTGTAGAAGGATGAGTATTTACTGGATGAATTCTCTTGAACATATCAGAAACAATGAGATGAGTTGGCAGCATTGACCCAAAACCAAAGTGAAGGTATGATGAACCATAGGTATGAATGAACTGTCAAGAATATTACCCAACCCAAACAATCACGATGATGGAGTGAAGTTTCATGTTCAAGAGTGACCTGCTACTGTAAAAGTTCTGTTCACTTTCCCAAATTTTCCCCTGTCATTTGTCGACCAGTACCTCTTTATTTTTTAACAAGATTGAGGAGGAGAAAATATGCTTGATCTATAATTCAACCCTTCAGGCGAATAATGCATTGATATTTAATAATTTAACGAGTCTAGCGATGAATGAAACTCAATTCTTGCCATGATTGACAAACCAATCACTATTTTATGTTTTAACAAGCCTAACGACAGTGACAACCTGGTCCTTTTTCACATTTAGAGATTTTGAAAAAGAGGACGGAAGAAAACTCCATAAGTATTTTTTTGTAAAGTTGTCGCTCAGATCCGAAAAAGTGTAAAATGATATCTGAGAGAACCTCCTAGCCATGTTCAACTAAGGCATTCCTTTTTCGTAAATAATCTATCTTAGTCCGAAAAAGGGTTAAAATTATAATGAGTATATATCAATTCATTTACTTTTACGAGCTCGAAAAGACAAGTGCTTGACAATATTTTCACATTATTGGATTCTGAAAAGAGCTAAAAGAAGACTCCAGGGGTTCCTATTTTGCTGTTATTGAAGCTCAAAAAAGAGATAAAAGTGCGCTTCAAGTCTTTTTTTTGTTTTTATCAAAGCTCTAAAAATAAGGATAAAAGTATGCTTTGTGGTCAAATCATTCTTGAAATAGATCTGCATGACTAATCTGCTCATCAGTTGCAAACCTGTTTAGAACAACATCAAATGGATTAAAAATACCTATTTCATGATAAAAATTGAATAAAACCATAGTCACAGCAATAAATATGAATTGAAAATAATCAAATGACTAATTAAAAGATATTTACTATTCATTTTTACCATTTGAAAGTTACCATTTTCATTTTGGAGCTCTGAACCTGTTTTTTCCCCCGAACTTCAGCCGTTGATTGCGATTGATTCTATGGATGGTTTTCATTGTCGTTTGATCCAGGTTGGTACCATAAACTCTCTCTTTATTTCAGTAGTAATTTCATTTCATTTCACTGCAAATTTTTATGGATTTGGGCCCCTTAGGGTAAATTATTTTTCCAAAGAAGGAAACAAACCCTTGAGCATCGAAAAATGCATTTTGGAGCACCTAAAATGAGGCCTAGGTGCATATGAAACACACTGTCTGTTGATCAAGACCACGTTAGGTGCAATTCACATTATTTATTATTGCATTGTGCCAAAATTTTGCCTAATTTTTTGCATGAAAAGGAGTCTAATGAGTCTTATTGTTATGTTTCAGGGATTCATTGGACTAGAATGACGATTTGTTTGAGAGAAAGAGAGCATGAAGAAAAAAATATGATTCCCTTAATGATCCAGGTACTGTAAGAGCCCTAAGAGATTGTGGGTTATTAAAGTACTTCCACTTATCAGGTATGAGGAAACAAATAGAACTTTTGGAGTTCCTTGTTCATGCATGGGATCCAAAAATTGAGGAATTTCACATTAGGAACAAAGTGGTTCCTATTACAGTGGATGATATATATTTTCTGACAGGCTTGTCGAGGAGAGGCTTACCCATTTCTCTCTCAGGGTCTGCTCTCGGAGGAGAGATGGTGAGAGACTATGTTTTGCAGTATTTCTATCCAGGGGTAGAGCCAAGCAAGGATGGGAAAATCAACATCCATGAAGTTCGTGATTTTCCTTTGAGAACCATTCTTTTCACGATCACAAATATTGCTGACACCGTTACACTACATGTAGCGAATAGATATTATATGCGGTATGCGCTAGAGTGCATGGAGCAAATAGTTTTCAACTGGTCTGAAGCTGTACTTTATCAAATAAAAAAACAACTGAACAAGGAAAAGGGAGGAAGGAAGAAAAACTTCAGTTATGGTTCGATCCTCATTTCTATTGCCTTAGAGCAGATTCCACTAATGCAGCCTCAGCATGTGACACTGGGTGTGTCTAACCCTAGAGATCTGAGGATGTAGAGATGGGTAGAACTGATGGCTAGACATGCAGGCCAATCGTCCATCGTGTTCTCAACTACATCCTTCGCCTATTTTAGGTGATAGGTTATCGCCATTGATGAGTATGCATACGCATGCGTCGATTTCTGAGGAGATCTAGACTTAGCTTTACCAGAAGCCTCTCAGTGGGGTGAAATTGGTAAGAATTTTTTGACCATGTTTTTTGATTTTCCTAAGTTTTATAAAATGTTTTTGTATTTTGATGTTTTCCCAAGTGTAAAATAAAGTTTTAATGTAATGCAGATGTTGTTTGAATTCAACCAGTGGAGGAACCAGAGCATGGAGTAGATGAGCTAGCAGAGAGGGCTATCGGGAGAGTAGTCCTTTAGGATTTAGACATTGCTAAGACTCTTACTGAGCTTCGGTAGCACATAGAGGGGTTGACCTTCAGGATTCCAGATTAACTAATCAAAGAGTTACCCATGCGACTGCAGTGCCACACTATTGGCTTTCCTAACCATTGGATGCAGTTACTGCATAGGATAGCTAGATCTATAGCATGTTACCATGAGCATCACTAGTTTACTTTTGACATTTTTCATACATTTTGAGGTCAGATGACCAATGTGTCTTGGGAAATTTTTTTTGTAAGAACCTATAACTGTCTATCTATTTAATTTCATTGTTTTCCTATGTTTATTGCATAATCCTATTCAATTATGTGAATGCATATTTACATGTGTTGCAAATGTCTGTCTTTAACATGATTAGCTAAAGAATCAGTCAATGTGTTCAAGTTTCTGGAAATGTGTTGATATTGAATAAAGTCAAAGTGTATTTCCAATAGTCAAACTCTTAGGAACAAATGATGCAATGTATGATTTCTAACAGTATAAACACTAGTAAGTTGTAATACCACAAGTTGTGAGTCTAACCTTATGATGATGCGGTTAATACCAAATGAAATGGCATTTGAGAGAAGTTTGATCAATGCGCTATACTCAACGATATTGTTTGTCAATATATTGATACAAATCCCTTGAAAACTTACTAACTCGCTGTTCGGAGTGAAAATGGTCCACGCTGCAGAGTAGAGATTCTGCGTACTACGACTAGAACCATTAATATACCTAGCAAATGGTTCCAAATATTCAGACATCTGAGATGAAATGTAAAGCGGATTACTAACGTCATGAAAACTCTAAAAAACAAACTAAGACAATGAATGCAAATCAACAGCATATATATACAATATAATACAAAAAATTACTATGCTCATGATTAAGCATAGTAACGTTTTAGATACAACCCATTTCGGGGCTACACCAACGAAATTCCATCGTAATCCACTAACTTGTAGGCACCCTTAGCAAGAACCCTTTTGAGAATATAGGGGCCATGCCATAATGGCTCAAATTTCCTTGTAACTATTACATCGGCTTCTTGATCATAAAGAAGGACCAAGTCGCCCTCTGAGAAAATGCGAGGCTGGACATTTTTGTCGTATTACACCTTTATATGTCTATTATGCGCTTCATTGGCCAATTGGGCTTCACAACACATTTCATCAGGATGGATGAGTTTAAAAAGACGTTATACTTCATTTGAGGTGTCAGGTAACAAGTTGATTGCGAGTTTCAACAACGATATTTCACATTGGATTGGTAAGATAGCTTTGTAATATACCTAAATTAGCCATGAGCTAGTTGGAATATTAAATTTTGTTTTGCTTCTTTGTTTGATGAATAAGAGGACAATGGAGGTCCATAATTCTTCTTAATAAAGAATAAATCAATTCAAAATGTGAAAGAGATAAATCTTGGTAGCTTAATTAAGCACCCTTGGTGTGAAAAGGGGCTGGATCAATTTGACTAGGTCAACCTTGACCAAATCAATAACGCTGTCATGGAGGAGTGGTCATTAATGAGAGACAACACAGTTTTAGATGGAGATTCTTTGTGTGGAAGTAGTGCTTTTATTGGATGGGGCTTAGGGTTTTCAAGCTCATATCTTATTTAAGGAAGAGGATGGCAGCCATACAGATTATGTTATATTGATATTTCTGAATATATGGTCTATTTAGACATATATCTTTCTCTTGCTGTTTAGCTAAGATAGAGTGTTGTTTAGCACAGGCTGTTCCTGGTCGAGAATCCCACTTATTTCCTGGAGAGGCCTCTTGGAAGAGTCTTGTACTACATTTTCCACTATCAGGCTCAAGGCCAAGCTTCATCTTTCATTTACAGCGCTGATCCTATTGAGGGTTTGGTTGTTTTGCAGGTTGTAGCAAGTGGAGATTATATCTCTAGATCTAGGCCATTTCATTGCTCCTTTTTCAGTGGAGGAGGCTTCCTTTCCTTTGGGAGGACAGTATTGAAGGCCATTGTGCTTATTTTCAGATCTTGGCATTAGGCCAACTGGTTCTTCATCCCTACAACGAAGTTTTCTTCTAGATATGCGTTATTTCTGTTGGAGGAGTTGCAGGGAGGTTTAACACACCATTTGGAGAGCTAATTTTCTAGTGAAGGGGATATTCCTTTCACTTAGAGGATATATTGTAGGAGGCTATTGTATTGATCATATCATATCAACCTCACTTTCCATATCTGTATTTTGCAGTAGATCTGCAGCCTTAAATCTTAGATCTACATCTTGTACATGGTGTTTTGCTGAAAACCCTTAAGGGGTCCTTCAAAGGAGGTTGTATAGTGCTCAAATCTGAAATAGATGTATCTTTTGAGGCACATATCAGCCATAGATCTGATGTATAATCATTTGTTGTAGCAGAGCTAATAAAATAATGTTGTAGGGGTCTTCTAGCTTTTATATATAGTTGCAACACCTCATATTGAGGATTGTGTCCATTGGAGGCTTGTACTTTCTTGTTGTGTATCCTATGGCCGATTTATTATGCATATTTTGCTACTATTATAACATATGAAAGGTATACATATCTTCCTCTTGATTTTAAATGATGATTTGCAATATTGTTCCAGCATTTTTCACTATATTCCTGCTTTTTCCATTTGGGAATATTACAGTGGTATCCGAGCATAATCTTGGCACAGCCTATGCATATTGAAAAGCCAATATATCATATGAATAAGGAGAGCCTCTTACTGATAGAGAGAAGAGGTATCAATGAATAAGACACTGGAAGTTTGATTATACAAATGACAAAGAAGACAAGGGTAAAACCCCATTATCAGGAGGGATGAAAGGGAAGGAGTTCTCAAGACTTATTTTCCAAACTATTCAGGGCATTAACAAAGACATCATAGAAATGAGGATAAAGAGATATAGAAATTCTCCAAAGGAGCTTGTACATGAAGAAAGCTCAATATTTTCACATTATGGGTGTAAGCATTCAGCTATACTATCATATCTACAACGTTGTACCATGCCTACATTCTTGGCAAGAGAAGAAGAAGAAGGAGAAACACCAAAGGAGGAAAATCTTGGTGACTATCTCCAAGAATATGAATCTTAGTCTAGAAGATTCAAGGACCATCTAAGCTTCCAAGGGTTTTGTCAAATCAAAGGAGATAGAAGACCCAACAACTACAATAGAAGGAGAGGGTGCATGCAGCACACTTTGGGTAGATTCTTTCTACCTACTTTTGATGGGTCATCCAAGATCACAACCAAGGCTTGGGTAAAGAAGCTAGACACATATTTCCAACTACATCAAGTTTCAGAAGAGAAAGCCATTAGAGTAGCAGCGTTGCATCTTGAAGGTAAGGCTTATGCATGGTGGTTATTTGAATCTTCTTCATTGAGAAATGTAAATATATCTACTTATTCAAAGTTCACTAGGAGGTTAGTGAAAATATTTGATTTGAAACAATATAAAACTTCCTTGGGAGAGCAAACCAAACCCAAGAAATAATAACCTTTAGATGAGTTGGAAGGATCCATGAAACCAAGTCCATTTCATAACAGTGTTGAGGGGGTCAAAGATTTGCAACATATTTTTCCAAGGGCAAAAGCCCCACTTCAGCAAGAACTTTCTTCTCAAGAAGAAGATATGAGGATTCCCCTTTCAAAAGGATATCAAGATAAAGGATCTATTAATGATGATTTATTCTCCATTGATGAGGAGAAGGAAGAGGAAGAGTTGGAAAGAACCTCCAGCGCTGTGATAGCAGGAGGAGATCTACTTCTATTTGGAGATGGAGATGAAGCAGCAAAGATGAAAGAGCTCCTCTAGTTGAAGCAATTGCTTCAACTAGAGGAGCTCTTTCATCTTTGCAAGAAGTCACAAAGGATCATACAAATAAATATCATGAGTAGCATGTGTCTATGTTGATAGGAAATGAGACAAAACAATGGAGGAAGTGTGTTCCAAAATCGAATGCAATCTTGGGGACACACATCTCATTCCTTTGTGATTAAGACTCAACACCAAGGATATGTTGGGTGTATATGGGTTGACTACATTTGAAGAAGACACCTTAGCTGTGAGATCTTGCAGGAGGTAGGAGGAGATGAGAAGGAGGGCCAACATAAAGTGATTGGGAACATACACACCCATCCTTTTCAAGAGGTTTATGCACAGAAGTGGGAGGATGATTTGCGCAGTGAAAGAAGGGACAAATCAATCCATTCACATATACAACCTGCTGTAAGCCTTGATGTTTCATTACATGGAGGCATTCCACTAGGGGGACCCCCCTGATTGGGGAATGAACAAAGAGTTATCTGAACATGGTGCAACATTGATATATTTGGCTCATGAAGGGGCATTGGGGGGCCATGATACAACGCTGAGAGTCTTGGGTAAACTCAAGGAGGAGGGAGACATTCTCCCAACATCTTCATTACATACTCTCATTTCAGATTCTGCGTTGTGGGAGGATAAGCAAGGGAAGGATAAAAACCTTCCAACATATACCTTTGGCATGGGAGATGTCAAGGAGAAGGGCAGCCATATGACATATATTCTTTATGATAGATCATCAGCGTTGTCACTATTGAATATTGATCCATATTGGAAATCCCAGCTATTGGTGGATTATTCAAAGGATATTTTCACATGCATGATACTTGATGACCAACTACATGAGGAGGGATATTCAGTCCAAGATTAAGTCATCTACTATCATGGTAGGATCTTTTTATCTAGAGCCTCCAAGCCCAAGGAGAAGTTTCTATTGGTGTCCCGTGATTTGGAAGATTGGTATACAAAATGACAAGGCAACATGGAACCAAACTTTGGAGCCCTAGGACTTAGCCTTCCTGGACTCAGAGAGGGATATCTCTATTTGTTTGCAAAGGATTGAACTTGTTTGCTTTGTAGGGTTGATTTTAGGCTAGTTATCAAGTGTGAGGTTTTGTTGTTTGTTTTGGTTAGGTATAATGATCAAGAAGCATAGGTAGAATGAGGAAATATCTAAGTCATTGGGAAATAGAGTTTGATGGAAGTCATGATAAGTTCATCAATGGATCAGGGAATATCATAGGGAAAATCTAACTTGGCCAGTGGATCTTCAAGTTTTAAGGATAATGAGATGGACATCAATTGTAATAATGAAAAGTAGGGTAAAGGGCAATTAATAATCCTTTATCATATGTAATTCTCAACAAAGGAACTTAAATATCACAAAACATGAAGAGGCAATCAGTAGACAGGGCAAACCATAAATTCTACAATCCACACTTCAACAAATAATAATTCAAGACAAAATTTTTCAATGAAATATAGAAGGCGAGAAACTCATTTAACTTCTAGTGATTTCACCTTTAAGGACAAAAAACACTTAATACAGACATATAACAGTAATCAGAGAAGAGGGAACTCCTAAACATCCTTGATTATAGTTATGAAGATCTCTAAAACAATTAGTTAAGCAAGTACAAAGGGTATGATCAAAACAAAACCTCTTTGGTAGACTTTAAAGAATGGTACTTTAGAGAGAGACTTCAAAAAACAATGTTTAAGTGGCAACAAGTAAGCAGGGAAAACCATAAATCATGCTTGATACCAACTATATTCAACTATTTATGAAATAAACAAGCTTAGAGGGTCTAGAGAGAAATTAAGAATTCTCTAAAATGTCCTAGCAGAAGAAAACATTAAGGCAATGAAGAATAAACAGAACTAAGGTGATTTCAGAAGACATTCCTTAGCCTAAAAATTTTATTCTACTGCAACATAGAAAGGTGGAAAAATAATGAAAATAGGAAATAACAATAATAGATTAGAAGCACTTCACCAAAAACCAAGCTCAGGGATCCAATGATCTAGCCTCCTCCATCAACAAACAAATCAGGGCATCCACAAGTTCGAAGACTTCAATTTCTTTTCAACTTCTAAGAGACTATGTATTACTTCAAAGAGTCATCAAATGGAAAAAAGATAATGAGTTCAGATGCAGTATTTATGCTGCAAATTGGGAGGTGAAGACTAAGATAGGGTTTGAGTGTCATTTATTACATAGTTAATTCATTCCTAACCTTGAAGACCATGCAAGGCTCAAGGCAAGAATATCTGCAGATATTTCTTTGAAAAATAACTTCTATCTTAACTCCTAAGGAAAATTAGGTGACATGTTTGACTTTAAGGCCTTTTCATAACTGTTACAATAACTATCCGGAAGATATAACTATCTCTGACTTAGTTCAATAACTACTTAGTGCTTTATTGAAGGAAACAAAGCACTAGGTGGAAAAAATATCTTTTGAGGGAAGTAACTGCCATAGGCTGAGTCACTCGAATTTGATTGATTAAATATGCTCTTTGTTTGACCTTTATCTTTGTTATTTTAGGCTTTAAAACTCTATTGGAAATGTTTTCATTGATGGAAAAGGAGACAACAGAGGCAGAGACAGACAAAGGATAGCAGCAGAAGCAAAGAAGAAGACAGTAGGTAACATTTATAGGGAGAACCAGAAGAAACAGTAGAGCAGCAGAGACAGAGGCAGAGAATACAGAGGCAAAGAAACAATCGAGCAACAGAGATAGAGGCAGAGAAACAATCAAGCAGTAGAGACAGAGGTAGAGAATACAGATGCAGAGAAACAATCAAGCAACAGAGACAGAGGCAGAGAATACAGAGGCAGAGAAATAGTTGAGTAGCAGAGGCAGAGATAGAGCCGTTAACATAGTGCTGAAGAAATAACTTTATATGTATAAACCTATATATTAAACGTTGAAGAGATAAGTTGAACAAAGACTATATGCATATGAAAATAACGAAGGTGTGAAGCTTTTATTGGAATGGAACCATGACTTTAAGTGGAACCCTGACCATGAACAGTAAAACCAAAGGGCCACAAAACCAGTGGGTTCGCATGTTGATTGAAGTGGTAAGATATATTACCAAAATGAATGCGATATATGTCATTGAAGGACATGTGTCCTCAGGCGGTTTTGTAAAAAAACTTTTTTCGCATGAGTTTGGAGAATTATGAAACGAGCATTTAAGTTGCGCGATATTGTGCATCGTCCGTTGGATCATTGGAGTCGATGCGATAAACTGTTAGCCATTGGATACAAGAGGTGTGGGGCCCGAGAACATATATGTGTTAAAATATATCGGGGTTGATAACTAGTGCAATATTGTATATATATTACAGTTGAATGCACATATAAGAATGGGTTATGTGCGGATTATATATTTGATGCAAGGTAATACATTATGTTATACCGAGGGGTAATGCCATGGTCAAAGATTGACTTAGGATTATATATATATATATATATATATATATATATATATATAGACTTAGGATTATATATATATCTATATATATATATCTATATATATATATCTATATATATATATCTATATGTGTGTGTGTGTGTGTTCAAAGGGTGCTGTTAGTGGAATGTACTAAAAGTGCAGATTTTAACAAACAGATGTGGGCTCCATGGAATGGCTCTGTATTAAAATGTCGCGTTGGGTTTAGTTATAAGTTGATTGATGATCCAAATGAAATTATACAAAGGGACCTATAGCAACTTATATAATGTGGATGTGCTTAACTGACGAAGGTGAATAGTAGAGCGTGGGACCCGTGAACCACCATATGATATATGTGCTGCATTAATATATATACACCTTGAGTGAATGCTATAAGCTCGGGTGTATGAAATTAAGCCGAAACCAAGTCTATGCTGGGAACGGAAACATTAAACGAACTACGGAGCCCAAGAGATTATATATATATATATATATACATATACATACATATATATAAATATTAGTGCTGGGGTTTTGTCTAAGTCTAAGATTTAATATAATGTTGACGGAAGGTGTTGTGTGTGTAGGGTGGGACCCCCCTACATAAAATTCCGAGAATCATTACCCAAGCTGGAGTATACATAAAGATTGAAGCAACAAAGTATAATTATATATGTTGCGCTTTATATACATATATATGTATTTATATGTAGTGCTCTATAGTTCAAGTTAAAACAAACAAAGTCTTATATTGTGGGACCCTCACCAATCGCATCGGAGAAAATTGGTAGCGGATCATGTTAACAAAAAGTTGCGATTGCGATTGAGTTCCGGACCCGATATGGTCTAAAAGATGATTCATATATGTTTGAGTTCCGGTAAACAGTGTTATATGGCATCGAAGAAGGAGCAGAGCATCAGAACATACAAATAAAAGTTGATATTGCACTTAATCGCAATCGCAAGTATTTGAAAAGCGATTCATCGCATCGGCATATCAAAGTGAAAAATGATTGATCGCATCGGAGTGATCGCATCAGAGCATCGGAGAAAAGGAATACCAGAACATGCAATTGGAAGTTGCGATTGCGATTAATCGCAATCAGAAATAGTGATTGCATCGCATCAAATCAGAGTGATCGCATTGCATTGGAGAATAATGCAAGCTCGGCAAGTGGGCTCGAAAGGGCATTTTATGTATTAAAATGATTCATTATTTTTATTTTTCCAAGAGGTATCGGATTTAAATAACGCGGTAGTTTGTATGTTAAAACTATGTGTAATTATGCCGAGAGTTGAAATTGCATTATATATAAAAGGCGTTGTTACAGATACATAACAGTTACACCACGACAGAGAACAAGAGAGCTAATAGAGCCAAAAGGGACAAAACACAGTCACAGAAAAGACAAGTGCAGCGAAATAAAAGGCTGAATGAGTGAGCTAGAGTTCTCATTGTAATTAAATGTAAATGGTTTAATTGATTTATATTGTTTGTGATGCATTGGCAAGTCTCCAGAAGAGAACAAATGTCCCACTGTAATGTTAAAATTAGTACATACAGCTATATTTTTCTGAGTGAGCTGGAAAAGAAGTGAGAAGGCAGAGGGCTAAGAGGTATGGCTATTCATTTCGAATTCCCTGAGGAATACAGACAATCATAAGGAAATCTCTATAAATAATATCATCTTGATATGCAAAGAGAGGTTAGAGAGAGTGAGTATAGAGAATGTAGAGTATGGAAAATTGAGGCAGAGAAGATAAGGAAGAGAGGAGCATAAAGAGATGCTACAGAACAGAGCTAATATCTGAGATAAATCAGCAAACATTTCTTTTGATAAATTGAGGAAGTTGGAGCTTCCCTATCAAGTTGAAGCTTGATAGTTGTCAGTTGTAGCTGACTAAGGTTGGAGACTCCTGTAGGTTGGTGCCTGCAGAAAAACAGTGGTGAGAGGGAGTTGGAGCTTGCCTTTGCATCACAACAATAATAAGATGTGGTTTTCTCCCTTTATGGGTTTCCACTTATATCTGCTTTCTCTATGTGTGTTGCCTATGTGTTGATATGATCTACCCAATCTGCTTAATGTTTGCTGCTCTCATAATAAGTTTGGTGTCTCATTAATTTAATACTTGCTGCATCATATTAAGTCTTTACACATATTAAAGTTGGTTATAAAATTAAGCTATAAATAAGTTGATGAAAAATTTAAAAAGATGATGTATGTGTTAAACTGATTCACCCCCCCCCTCTCAGTTTAACTCAAGAATTGGTATCAGAGGAGGTTCCTTTGCACCAGTTTAACCACTGAAAGGAGATCCTGGTTCTAGGATGGCTAGTCAAGAAGGAAGCTCAACCAATAAAGCCCCTTTTTTCACCGGTGTTAACTATGCCTTCTGGAAAATCAGAATGAGAGCATACATAATGTCCTTAGGAATAGAGGTTTGGGCTGTTGTAGAATTTTGAAATGCCCCAAAGGAAACTGACCCAGAGATAGAAGCTACACAAGAATTTTTAGCAAATGCAAAGGCCATGAATGCAATCCTAAGTGGACTCTGTGAGGCTGAATTTATCAAAATAATGCATAGTAATACTTCCAAAGATATGTGGGATACTCTTGAAAACATCCATGAGGGAAATAAAAAGGTAAAGACAACCAAACTTCAAGTATATAGAGCTCAATTTGAAACTTAAAAATGAATGATGATGAAGATGTTGGCAGCTTCTTCCTAAGAGTTGCAGAAATTGTTAACAATATGAAATCTCTTGGAGAAACTATATCAAAATGTGTAATTGTACAAAAGATTCTAAGATCTCTTCCACCCAGTTTTAACCCCAAGGTGTCTGCAATATAAGAAACAACTGAATGGGAAACCTTGACCATGAACCAGCTAAATAGGCTAAATTTGTCAATAAACTGGATAGAGGCTCAGGTAAATACAAAGGTAAACTTCCTTTCAAATTATTTAACTATGGAAGAGTTGGACACTATGCTGCTAAGTGTCCTCACAAGAAAGTAAGGAATCAGGCTCAAGAATCAGAGAAAAATACATCAAAGAACTTGCAGAAAGGAAAGAAATTCAGTAGAAAATCCTTCTATACTCAACAAGACAACAGTGCACCAGAAGACTCAGATGAACCCTCAAGTGAAGAAGGAACCTCTGAATTTTTACTGATGGCCATAGAAGAACTTGAAGGACTCCTGCTAGAAGATGAAGAAGAAGGTGAAATTGACCTTGAGGGGGAGCTAAGAAGTGCCTTGGAGGAGATTGACAGGCTCAAACTCAAGTGCAAAAAACAAAAGGACATTCTCCTCAAGTATGTAAGAGAAGAGAAAAATTCAGAAGTCCTCATGCAGGTGAAGGTAGAGCTTGAAGAATCCAAGAAGATAGAAGACATGTTACTTTAGCAAATCAAGGATAAAACTAGAGAACAAGAGAAGCTGGAAGAAGAAGTAGTATGTCTATGGAAGAAATTAGAAAATGCTCAAAGGAAAGTTTTTACAAATTCTTCTCAAACAATAAGCTCTGGTAAGTTGAACGAAATTCTGGATGCTCAAAGATCTCCTCTTATAAAAACTGGACTAGGCTATGAAGGAGAATCAAGTAAAAGCAAAGACAAGGAAAATAAAAATATTATTTTTGTAAAAGCAAAGAAGGTTGATGAAGCAGCTCATATAATTCCTACAAAAGAAGAAACATGTAATGAGGGAGACAGAGATCAGAAGAAACCTCTAATAACACAGAATGCAATAAATACTAAGACAATAGAAAAAGGATCATATACCCCTGAGTATGTCAAATTTGGAAGCCATCAAAGGAGATTCTTCCCTCCTATGAAAAATGCTACTTGTTTTGTCTGCCACAAGCTGGGACACATTGCTGCATACTGTCATACAAGGAGGAGTAATTAAAACTAGCAAAAGATGCAAACAGTGAAGAGACTGCATCAAGAAAACAAATGGAGAAGACAACCTCACATCAGGTATGCAAATTGTTTCTATGGTTACTATTTTTATTGTAAGGAATTTGGCCATAAAATCATTGAGTGCAGAAAATATGGACAAAGATTGATGCTCAACACCTCAAGGAGGTTTATGAATAAAGGAAATTTTACTCATACTCACAATTCTGCAAAAATCATAATCAAATGTTGTGTATGCAATAAATTTGGACATATGCCTTCCAAATGTCCTCTCGGAAGATGTAGTTCATCATCTCACAAAAGATACCAAACAAAAGGATGCTTCCAGTGGAAAAATAAGGTGAATAAATGTGACCTGGCTCTAACTGCTCAAGACCTGAAAAGCCAGTGGTATTTGGACAGTGGCTGCTCAAAATATATGACTGGAGACATAAGCAAGTTTATAACCTTTGATGAAAATAAATCCGGCAATGTTACTTTTGGCAATGATAAATCAGGAAAAATCAAAGGAAAGGGCTCAGTTAGCCTAGATAATGGCAGAGGAAAGGCCCAAGATGTACTATTTGTAGATGGGCTGAAAGAAAACTTGCTGAGTTTCAGTCAAATGTGTGATAAAGGCTGTCAAGTTCTTTTTAGAGCACAAGATTGTGAAGTCAGATCAAGCACCACAGGTAAGACTTTGCTCAAAGGAGTTCGAACAGAGAGTAATGTTTACATAGTGAAAGAGGAAGATGAAGCATGCCATCTTAGCAAACTTGAGGAGTCATGGTTATGGCATAAGAGGTTGGGACATCTCAACTTTGATCATATCATCAGACTAAGCAAGAAGAAAGCTGTCAGAGACATGCCAGAAATAAAAAGGCCTTCTAATACCATATGTAAATCTTGTCAATTGGGAAAACAGACCCGCACATCATTTAAGGCCAAAGATGAGTTATCAACAAGAATACCACTCCAGCTTGTGCACATGGACCTGTGCGGACCTGCAAGAACTAAAAAACCAAGTGGAGAATCCTACTTCATGCTGATAATAGATGATTTCTCCAGAATGACATGGGTTGCATTTCTTAAGAATAAATCGGAAGCTCTGGAGAAATTCAAAATATTTAAAGCTTTAGCAGAAAATCAGACAGGATGCAAGCTAAAATGCATCAGATCAGACAGAGGAGGTGAGTTCACAGATTATGACTTTTCAGACCTATGCAATGAACATGGGATAAAGAAACAATTCACTATTGTAGGAACACCTCAGTAGAATAGAGTAGCAGAGAGACAAAACAGGTCTGTACAACAAATTGCCAGAGCCGTGATGCAAGAGAGTAATATTCCTCAAACCTTCTGGGCAGAAGTAGTACACACAGCCGTGCATATCCTTAATAAAGATCATTTAAGGCCAAGTAGTGACAAGACTCCCTATGAACTATGGCATGGTAAAACAGCTTCAATTAAGCACTTTAGAATCTTTGGAAGCAATTGTTACATAAATAATAATGATGAAAATCTTGGGAAATTTGATGCAAGAGAAGATGAAGGGATATTTCTAGGATATGCATCCAAAAGTAAAGGGTACAGGTGCTACAACAAGACTCTTCGAAAATTTTTAGAAACCATTGACGTGAGATTTTATGAAGAACTTCCAAACAATACAAGGGGTGAAGACTGCAACAGTCCTTCAGACAACCATGAAGAAGAAAACCAAGATGATGAAACAAGTAAGACAACAGAAGATGCTGAACTGAGCTCTAAATCCCCCTCAAGATACACTCAGAAGAATCATCCTGAAGATCAGATCATTGGAGACAAGAGAGTAGGGGTCCAGACAAGAAGGCAGCTAACTAAACAGAAAGAAGAGGTATACATAGCCATGCTATCACAAATAGAGCCAAAGAAGTTTGAAGAAGCTAGCAAGGACAAGTATTGGGTGAATGCTATGAATGAAGAATTGGACCAAATTGAGAAGAACAATACCTGGGAACTAGTTCCTAGACCCACTGAGAAAAATGTCATAGGCTCAAAATGGGTATTCAAAAATAAAATGAATGAGAAAGGGCAAGTAATCAGGAATAAAGCCAGACTTGTCTGCAAAGGATATTCACAAATCGAAGGACTTGATTACAATGAAACATTTGCCCCTGTAGCCAGAATGGAAGTTATCAGAATGTTTCTGGCCTTTGCATGCTACCAAGACTTCAAGGTATATCAAATGGATGTGAAATCTTCATTTCTGAATGGATATCTAGAAGAAGAAGTCTACATGGAACAACCAGAAGGCTTCTCATTAACAGACAAAGAAGACTATGTATGTAGACTATAGAAGGCTCTATATGGACTGAAACAGGCTCCTCGTGCTTGGTACTCAAGACTGGATAAGTATTTGCAAAAACAAGGTTTTAAGAGAGGTGGAGCAGACAACAATCTATACATAAAAGCCTATGGAAATTAACTCCTGATTGTTGTAGTATATGTTGATGGAATTATGTTTGGAAGCAACAAAGATGAGCTAGAAAAAGGATTTGCTGAAGAGATGAAATCAGAGTTTGAGATGTCTATGATTGGAGAACTCAGTTTCTACTTAGGACTTCAAATTCAACAAAAGAACACAGGTATATTCATCTCATAGGAAAAATACTTAAAATAAATGTTGAAAAAGTTCAAAATGGAGGATTGCAAACCTGTTTCAACTCCCATGATCACGGGATGCAAGCTATGTGCTGATGATGGATCTACTGATATAGATCAAAGACTTTACAGATCCATGATAGGAAGTCTGCTATACCTGACAGCATCAAGACCAGACATCATGCTAGCAGTAGGACTTGTAGCTAGATATCAAGTAGCACCTAAACAAAATCGCCTTCTAGCAGTCAAAAGAATATTCAGATACCTACAAGGAACTGCACAGTATGGACTTTGGTACCCAAAAGGAAAAAGCTTCACTTTGACAACATACATAGATGCAGATTGGGCCAGCTATGTGGATGACAGGAAAAACACAAGTGGAGGTGCATTCTATCTAGGAGAAAGCCTCGTGGCATGGATAAGCAAGAAACAAACATCTATTTCTCTATCTACAGCAGAAGCAGAATACATAGCAGCATCAACATGTTGTACACAAGTCATGTGGATGAAGCAAACCCTCCAAGACATGAAGGTAAGTATTGATGAACCTATCTCTATCAAATGCGATAATACAAGTGCTATAAGCATATCAAAAAATCATGTGCTTCATTCAAAAACTAAACATATTCCAATCAAGTATCATTTTCTAAGAGAACAAGTAGCACAAAAGGTAGTGAAGCTGGAGTATGTGCCAACAAAAGAACAGACAACAGATATATTTACCAAACCTCTTGCTAGAGAACATTTAAATATTTGAGAGATAGACTAGGGGTAGTATCTGTATATGCTACTCTCTGATATGAAGAGAAAGCATAGTTCCAGGGAGAGAACAGAAACGAAAATATCATTCCAGGGGGAGATCAGTTAACAAGGAAAGCATGAAATAGGTCCTCAAGATCAGTGCAACATGGGCGAGAGTTAAAAGCACACTGAAAAATGAGCAACCCCTTGCCATTGATGTCAAAGGGGGAGTAAGAGCAAGCAACAGAAGGAAGGGTCCTAGCAGGCAAGCAGAGGAAGTGTATTTCCATCAATGCCAAAGGGGGAGATTGTTGGAAATGTTGTCATTGATGGAAAAGGAGACAGCAGAGGCAAAGACAGACAAAGGACAACAGCAGAAGCAAAGGAGAAGACAGCAGGTAACATTTACAGGGAGAACCAGAAGAAACAGTAGAGCAGCAGAGATAGAGGCAGAGAATACAGAGGCAAAAAAACAATCAAGCAGCAGAGACAGAGGCAGAGAAACAATCGAGCAGCAGAGACAGAGGTAGAGAATACAGAGGCAAATAAACAATCGAGCAACAGAGACATAGGAAGAGAATACAGAGGCAGAGAAACAGTAGAGCAGCGGAGGCAGAGACAGAGCCGTTAACAAAGTGCTGAAGAAATAACTTTATATGTATAAACCTATATATTAAATGCTGAAGAGATAAGTTGAACAGAGACTATATGCATATGAAAATAATGAAGGCGCGAAGCTTTTGTTGGAATGGAACCATTACTTTAAGTGAAACTCCGACCATGAACAGTAAAACCATAGGGCCACAAAACCAGTGGGTTCGCACGTCGATTGAAGTGGTAAGCTGTATTACCAAAATGAACGCGATATATTTCATTGAAGGACATGTGTCCTCAGGCGGTTTTGTAAAACAATTTTTTTTCGCGTGAGTTTGGAGAATTATGAAATGAGCATTTAAGTTGCGCGATATTGCGCGTCATCCATTGGATCATTGGAGTCGATGCGATAAAATGTCAGCCGTTGGATACAATAGGTGTGGGGCCTGTGAACGTATATGTGTTAAAATATATCAGGGTTGATAACTAGTGCAATATTGTATATATATTACAGTTGAATGCACATATAAGAATGGGTTATGTGCGGATTATATATTTGATGCAAGGTAATAAATTATGTTATACCGAGGGGTAATGCCATGGTCGAAGATTGACTTAGGCTTATATATATATATATATATATATATATATATATATATATATGTTCAAAGGGTGCTGTCAGTGGAATGTACTAAAAGTGCAGAGTTTAACAAACAAATGTGGGCTCCATGGAATGGCTCTGTATTAAAATGTCACGTTGGGTTTAGTTATAAGTTGATTGATGATCCGAATGAAATGATACAAAGGGACCTATAGCAACTTATATAATGTGGATATGCTTAACTGACAAAGGTGAACAGTAGAGCGTGGGACCCGTGAACCACCATATGATATATGTGCTGCATTAATATATATATAAACCTTGAGTGAATGCTATAAGCTCAGGTGTATTAAATTAAAACCGGAACCAACAGAGTCTATGTTTAAGGAGCGAGAACATTAAATAGTATGGAGCGAGATTATATATATATATATATATATATATATATATACATATATATAAATATTAGTCTTTGGGGTTATGTGTAAGTCCAAGACTTAATATAATGTAGATATTGTGTGTAGGGTGGGACCCTCCTACATAAAATTCCGAGAATCATAACCCAAGCTGGAGTATACATAAATATTGAAGCAAAAAATTATACTTATATATTGTGCGCTTTATAGACAAAGGACCAAAACATATATATGTATTTATATGTAGCGCTCTATGGTTCAAGTTAAAACAAACAAAGTCTTATATTGTGGGACCCTCACCAATCGCATCGGAGAAACTTGGCAGCGGATCATGTTAACAAAAAGTTGTGATTGCGATTGAGTTCTAGACCCGATATGGTCTAAATGATGATTCATATATGTTTGAGTTCCGGTAAACAGTGTTACATCACATCGGAGAAGGAGCAGAGCATCGAAACATAAAAATGCAAGTTGTGATTGCGATTAATCGTAATCGGAAGTATTCGAAAAGAGATTCATTGCATCGGCATATCAAAGTGAACAGTGATTGATCGCATCAGAGCATAGGAATATCAGAACATGTAACTGGAAGTTGCAATTGTGATTAATCGCAATCGGAAATATTGATCACATCGCATCAGAGAACAATGCAAGCTCAGCAAGTGGGCCCAAAAGGGAATTTTATGTATTAAAATGATTGATTATTGTCATATTTTCAATAGGTACCGGAGTTAAATAACGCAGCAGTTTGTATGTTAAAACTCTGTATAATTATGTCGAGAGTTGAAATTGTGTTATATATAAAAAGCGTTGTTACAGATACATAGTAGTTACACCACGAAAGAGAACAGGAGAGCTAGCAAAGCCGAAAGGGACAAAACACAGTCAGAGAAAAGACAAGCGCAGTGAACTAAGAAGCTGAATGAGTGAGTTGGAGTTTTCATTGTAATTAATTGTAAATGGTTTAATAGATTTATATTGGTTGTGATGCATTGGAAAGTCTCCAGAAGAGAAAAAATACCCCACTGTAATGTTAAAATTAATACATACAGCTATATTTTTATGAGTGAGCTAGAAAAGAAGTGAGAAGGTAGAGGGCTAAGAGGTATGGCTATTCATTTCGAATTCCTTGAGGAATACAGACAGTCATAAGAAAATCTCTATAAATAATATCATCTTGATATGCATAGGAGGTTAGAGAGAGTGAGTATATAGAATGCAGAATATGGAAAATTGAGGCTGAGAAGATAAGGAAGAGAGGAGCAGAAAAATATGCTACTATAGAATATTGCTGATATCTGAGGTAAATCAACAAACATTTCTTTTGATAAATTGAGGAATTTGGAGCTTCACTATCAAGTTGAAGCTTTATAGTTGTCGATTGTAAACGAGGTTGGCCCTCTGGCCAGGTTAAGTGCCCTCTGAGAAAGACGGTGAGTGAGAGGGAGTTGGAGCTTGCCTTTGCATCACAAAAATAATAAGATGTGGTTTTCTCCCGTTATGGGTTTCCACTTATATCTGTTGTCTCTATGTGTGTTTCATATGTGTTGATATGATCTACTCAACCTACTTAATGTTTGCTGCTCTCATAATAAGTTTGGTGTCTCATTAATTTAATATTTTTTGCACCATATTAAGACTGTTCACATATTAAAGTTAGTTATAAAATTAAGCTGTAAATAAGTTGATGAAAATTTTAAAAATTTGATGTATGTGTTAAATTGATTCACCCCCCCCCCCTCTCTCAGTTTAACTAGGGGCAGAAACTCTGCCTTTATCTTTCTTGTCTACTTTTTATCATTTTTCTTCAATCTGTTTGATCTTCACATTACCTCCTTTGATCTTGACTTGTTTCTTTTGATCCTTTTCCTTTATTCCTTTTGTATTTTCTTCCATTTTCTTTTCTTCTTTTGACCTTCATCAATATGCCTTTTCTTTAATCTTATGTTTTTAATTAGCTAACCCTTTTGTTTTGTCTTTTAATTAGGATTATCCCTTTAACTCTTCTTCTTTATTCCTTTGTTGTTTCCCTGACTGTTTGTGTCTTCTGTGTGCAGGGGAGGCTCCTCTTTGTAGCTAGAGGTTCATTCGATCCAGTGATGATCATGTTTCATCGATGATCGATCTTGATCTGAGCCTTTGTCCCTTTTATTTGAATAAAACAAGCCGGATAGTACTGCTTTTTAGCCCAAATTTTTGAATTTTGTGGAAGGGTATGGTGGCCTTTTGCGCCATTAACACTGCATAAAATGTTGTGAAACCGGCTCAAAAGAAGAAGAAAGAGATAAGCAACACCTTATAAATAAGCCACTTGAGGAGAAACCTCCAATACATTACATGAATGAAAAATTCTTGCATGTTTAATTACGAAACACTCCCTTCTATATATAGGAGTCCATGGGGCCACAATGTAATCCTAGCCGACCTAACAATAATAATTTAAGGGCACAATAATAACAAAATGGGGGTTACAAGGATACAATAATAACAATAAGGGGTTACACTAACAATAATAAGGGGCTATACTAGTGATATAGGGACCTAACATGCCCCTCTCCTTCAAAAAAAAGTGTTGTCCTCAACACTTGAGTAGCTCTGGGTGCTTCTGTATAAAATTCTCATCCTCCCATGTAGAATCTTCAGTGGGTAAGTTCTTCCACTTGATGAGATACTCTGAAATTGATCGATTCCGTAGTTGTCGAGTTCTTGTTTCCGTGACTGCTTCAGGTTCCAATATGATGTTTCCTTCCTCATCAAGTTCTGGTAATATTGTTTGAACTGGAAGATTTTCACCGATAACCTTCTTTAAGCATGAAACATGGAAAATTGGATGTACTCGCGAAGAAGCAGGAAGCTCCAATTTGTATGCCATAGTACCAATCTTTTGCAACACCTTGTGAGGACCATAGTACTTTGGCGATAATTTATTATCCTTCTTAGCTTGCTTGAGGGACATTTGTTTGTATGGTTGTAGCCGTAAAAATACCCAATCTCCTACATCAAAACTTCTCTCGCTGCGATGTTGATTTGCATGTTGTTTCATTCGATTTTGTGCCAAATTCAGGTTATCCTTTAAGAGTTGGAGAACTTCTTGCTGATGCTCGATGTGATCTTCCACTGCTTGAACCTTCGAAATTTCTCTTAAAGATGATGTGATGGATGGTGGATGATATCCATAAAGTGCCATAAATGGGGTCATTTTTGCTGCAGTATGGAAGGAAGTGTTATACCACCATTCAGCAAGAGGTAACCACTTGACCCATTGTGTTTGTTTATCGGATACAAAACAACGAAGATATCCTTCCAAACATTTATTTACTATCTCCGTTTGACCATCAAATTGAGGATGATAAGATGAGCTATGAGCTAATTGAGTACCCAAACAAGAAAATAACTCCGTCCAAAAATTTCCAGTAAAAATGGGATCTCTGTCGCTCACAATAACCCTTGGGTTTCCATGTAGCTTTTGAATTGTGTCCATAAATTTAGTAGCAACTATACTTGCTTTAAATGGATGAGATAATGCACAAAAGTGTGCATACTTGGTAAGTCTATCAACTACCACCATGATGACACTCTTTCCTTTGGACTTAGGTAAACCTGTGATAAAATCCATTGAAATCTCCTCCCAACGTTGACTTGGAATGGATAAAGGTTGTAGAAGTCCCGGGGTCTTAATTGTTTCCACTTTATTCTGCTAGAAAACCAAACATTCCGCCACAAACTTTTGAATATCAGATTTAAGGCCATCCCAAAAAAATTCTTTCTTCACCCTGTGGTAAGTTTTTAAAAATCCTGAGTGTCCTCCTAAAGGAAAAGTGTGCAATTCCAGAAGAATCTTTTGTTTTAGTTGGGAATTCTTACAAAGATATAAGCGATCTTTGTACCATAAGGAATCATTTTCCAACTAAATGTATCAGATGTACTAGGATCTTGCTGCAACTTTTGAATGAGTGTCCATACATCTTTGTCCTTCTTCCATTCATCCCTTGCTTCAGTTATCCAATCTAGTTGGATAATAGAAATAGCACAAAGCAATGCTTCCACCTCTTCATTCTTTCTTGAGAGTGCATCTGCAACAACATTAAGCTTTCCTTTTTTGTAGATTATTTCAAAGTCATAAACCAACATCTTTGTGACCCATTTTTGCTGCTCTTCTGAAGATAGTCTTTGTTCCAAAAAGTGTTTAAGACTATCATGATCAGTTTTTACCTTGAAGTGTCTTCCCATTAGGTAAGTTATCCATTTCTTTAGTGCATGTAGTATTGCTAACATTTCCTTCTCATAAATAGGTTTCTGTAAATACTTTCCTTTGATTGGATGACTTTCAAAAGAAATGGGTCTTCCTTCTTGCATTAAAACAACACCAATTCCATTTCCTGAGGCATCACGTTCCACAATAAAGGTTTTTGTGAAGACTGGCATAGCTAAGACTGGTGCTAGGCACATTGCCTCTTTAAGATGTTCAAAGGCCTTAGTTTCTTCAGGAGTCCATGAAAATGCATCTTTCTTCAATAATGTTGTTAGATGTAATGTTCCCAATTTTTAACCTCAAGCTAAATGGAACATTATAGTTTGCATATTTTTATTTTGTTAAATAAAATGGGTAGGGAGACACCTTAACCCATTTTGATGGAGAAATAAAACTCCTTGTGTGAAAGGAGGAATAATAAAGCAGCTGTATTGAGCACCACATGGTGTGAACATGATTATATTAAGCTTGATCTAGTCATTTTGACCAAGTCAACTAAAACTGTCCAGATACATTGCACCTACTTGGACAACGCAGTTTTAGTGGAGGCTTCACTTGCTTGAGATAGAAGCAAGTGTGAATGGGACCCATGGTGAGAAAGGTTCCTTTGCTTTATAAGGAGGATATGGCAACCCATTTTGATTATGCATTTTGATTTTCGTAGGGTCTGTAGAGACTTGCATCCCCGGGCTGTTTAGCAGGGTTTGTAGGGTTCTTGAACCCAAGGGTGTTCCCGGTCAGGAATCCCTACCTCATCCTCAAGGAAGGAGAGGGTTGGAGCTTCATTTCCTCATTCCGGCATTTGGCCAAGCTTCTCTCTGTAGCTACATCATTATTTCTGCAGCAGATTAACGTTGTGTTGCTAGGTGCAGCAACAAAGGAACTCATTGAGTCATTCTTTGGCTTGTTTTCTAGTGGGGGGCTCAGCTATTCATTGGAGGATCATTGAGGAGGACTCCCGGGCTTCATTTTAGATCTTTGGCATCAGGCCAAACACTCACCATCTCTCAAAGCGCAGTCTTGGGCAGATACTGCGTTATTTTCAGAGGCAATTGCTGGGAGAGCCATTTGGGCTCATCAGGAGGATTGTTCTTGAGTAGAGGGATCAACCTTATACTGAAGAGAACTATCAGAGGAGGGCATCACTATTTCAGATCTGCCATAGCCTCATTATATATTTGATTCAATTGCAGTGACAAGTCAGATTGTCACATTGTACATTTTCTGGCATTTCTAGAAATCTGTCCTAGATTGGCTAGAAATCTTGTATTGGAGCCCATTCTTATATTCTTGGGCATTTATTTATATATTTCAGTCATATTTCATGTATTCATATCTATAGCAGTAGCTACACTCCTAGAGACAACGCTGTCACTGTTTTTCGGCATTTTACGCAGTTGCTGCATCTCTTGTATTTCATGTGCTAATATTTGGAGATTGATTCCCATTGCATGAGGGGTTTATTCCTCATGATATTTCTATATATTGTAGTTGATATCTTAATGAAAATTATGGCTGTAATATATTTCACATTATGTTGCATTCATATTTGCAGATTTCATGGTTATGTTCATGCATTGCTATAAGCTCTCTCATTGAGCATTTTCTGAGAGATCTATTTTGGGGAGATCTGTATAAGCCCTATAGGCTTATTTCATTGAGCTAAACTTATGGAAGAGAAGTGTTTAGTGAGTTAACAAGGGGATCCATGCCCCCTTTCAACTTATTTTCACATCTTCTTCCTTATACAACGTCCTTGAGGACCCTATTGCAGAAATTCCCGTAAAAGGAACATTACAGTGGTATCAGAGCATGATCTTTGGCTCAGCCTATGGCTTCAAGCCAAAGTGTTGAATCCCTGAAGGAGGAAGATTTAAAACTCTATAGACAGAGTCTGTAAATGGCCAGGTAACCTCTAGATCTCATCCTTTGCTCAAAGGTGACATATCCAGTAAATGCCCCTGCAGTCAATCTCTGGAATAGAATTTTGATATTCTTGAGAAGGGAACTTTACAGCTGTGTAGCCCAAGATAAAATTCCATTAGGAGGATAATATCTTCATTTAGAAGAGGAGATGTACAGAAAAAGAGGAATGATGGAAGAGGAGGCTTCCCTTCTTCGTTTCCAGACCCTGGAGGGTATCATTGAAGACCTTGAGGAGAAAGAAAGGGAAAACTGGAAAGGTTTTCTAAGAGGGTTTGTGGATGAAGCAAGCCCTAGCTATTATCATGATGGGTGTGAGCATTCAGCCACACATGCAGATCCACAACGCAGTTCTTTTCCCACTTGCATTGCAGGATGAACAGAGGGAGAAGATAAGGCCATTGGAGCAGCAGTGCTGCAACTCAAAGGTATGGCTCATGAATGTTGGTTTGAAAAGTCTGTTTCATATTGTCATGCAAATTTATATGATGAATTCACTAAGGATTTGGTGAAGAAGTTTGAGGAAATTCAATGTGAATCATCCTATATCATAACTTCAAACACTTTTCATGCATTGGGTGAAACCATAAAACCAACTCCACTCCTTACTTCCGAAAGGGATGAAAACATGTATGATGGCTTGCCAAGGGAAAGATCCCTATTATATAGAGGGTTCTCTTCCATTTGTGAAGTCATGGAGGTACTTCCTTCAAGAGATGACTAAGATCTAGGGTCACTCCTTGATGATGAGGTAATCTCATTTATTGATGGAGAGGATGAGCATGAGAGATCTAATAGTGCTGTCATACTGGGAGGAGATCCATCACCACATGGAGGTGAAAGGGAAGCCATTGCTTCCATAGGAGGAGTCCTTGTTTCTATGCATGGGATTCCAAGTATGTTAACATGTGGGAACCATGGCACAATTCCGGATTCATATGTAGCAGATATTGGGGGTTGTGAGATGGAGGAGGAAGAGAAGGATCAGCATCAAGGGTTGATACACCCTTATCTATTCTGGAGAGTCTTTGCACAAAAGAAGGAGACTGTATAGTGCAGTGAAGAGAGGGAAAAATCAGTCCTCTTATACATAAAGTCCACTTCCGAGCTTGATGTATCACTATATGGAGGCATTCCACCTGGGAGGCCACCTGATCTAGGGTTGATGAGAGGCATCTTGTCAGTTAGTTCACCACTCTTGGATTCCGAAGAGGTGAAGATATGGGAGGAGTCCAACACAACGCAGAGAGTTTGGGATAGACCCAAGGAGGAGAGAGACACTCTCTCATTTTCGTTATCACCCACTCTCACCAGCTATACTGCGCTGACAGAGTTTGCTGCAGGGTTGGAGGATTGCATCTTCATGATGCAGGATGATTGCTCGACATATTTGATGAGGAGGAGGATACTTCCTTTGAAGGAGAACTCTTTCATACATAGGAGTGGATGGAGGCCACTCATGCTTACTTTGACCCATCTTTGGAGATTCTTGTTGGATGACAGCTTCTCATGGGAGGCCAACTTCCCTGGATCACCATTATTATTTAAGCATGAGCAGTAGCATGATTGGCATGGCAGAATTTTGGAGGATGACTTTGGCATAGGGGATGTCAAAGTAGCAGGAAACAACGTGAGGGGAGCATCACATTGCAAATCACCAGCGCTGTCTATGAGGAGGATGGATCCAGGTTGGAGGACGTAGCTTTTGGTTGAGTATTCCCAAGATCTTGGTGCATGCATGATTATTGATGACCCGGAGGGAGATGACATATACATGGAGGATGATATGGTCATCTATTGTTATGGAAGAATCTTCTTGGCTAGATTTTCTAGTCTCAAGGAGAAACTATTGCATGCAGCACATGAGGAATTCCTAGCTATGCACTTGGATGCATATTCTGCTTTGCTAGAGGAGTTCATTTGGGAGGGCATTCAACATGATCTATATCAGCATATGGAAAAACGCATAGCCCGGATGTTTTTGAAAAGGTTGGCACAACCATTTCCCTACTCATTTGAGGTGAGGGAGAGCATTCAGATGAGCCATTTCAGCTCAAGGACCGGAGTACATGTAAAGGAGGTATAAGTTTTCATTTTGGTTTACCTTTATTTACATTATATGAGCAACATGATGAGCTAAGGATGATCAAATCTCCTTATGCTCCTTATTATGATGTACTTGTGGCCCATTGCAGCAATGGGAGTGGCTATTTTTATGATGGTTTGTGGGGGAAGCCACATATTTCTTGGTGTGCACCATTGGCACCAATTTGTACTTTCATATTTTCATATTATGAGATGTTTGTGGCAGCAAACAAGTGGCTGGAAAAGAACTTGTTGTTTTTAGTTTTGATGCAGAAAATAGGAGCACTGCATTGGTCCCATGAATGGAGCAGTGACCCACTCTTTAGTTGTCTTATGACAGCTTGTTTCCATTTCATGTTGCCTCCTTGTATTTCTAATGTTTATACATTCACAAGGAGCACTATTGTGAGAGTGTTGTATATTTTGGGACAGCCCATTGGGAGCATGATTCCCCCCATTGTATATGTTTTATGTTGTAGGAGACACCATGGGAAAACCATGATTGCCACATTGCTACTTTTCTCTTCTTGTGGGAAAAACCACTTGGAGAACTTGAGGGGGCACTTCATGGCTGATTTTCTTGATGGGGAAGCTTGGGCCATTCTTGGAGGCCATACCATTTCATCCAAAGGAAAAAGGCAGCCCCATGTGTACCACAAATGGAGAGAGAAACACCATGGGAATCAAAAGCCCAACTCTCCATTCAGCCCCAACACATTGCATATACCAGGGGTTGAGACTTTCATTTGGATGATAGCATGGATGAGGGGATCATCATTGGGGATATATTTTTCCCATGCATGTCATCACTCCTACCTTGAGGAGGCCGTAGCACAGCAAGGAGGTTTCCACATACACCTTCTATTTTTCCATGAGGAGCACCATTCTGGTTTGCATATTTGGAGGAAGCATGGGAGGACAGATTTATTGCAGCATATCTTGAGAAGTGGTGGAGATTGTGATGAGGAGGTCACAAGAGAAGAAGGGGGAGAATTTTTTTTCTCTCTATGCAGTTGCTTGAGGACAAGCAACATGTGGGAGGGGAGGACTGTAATGTTCCCAATTTTTAGCCTCAAGCTAAATGGAACATTATATTTTTCATATTTTTATTTTGTTAAATAAAATGGGTAAGGAGACACCTTAACCCCTTTTGATGGAGAAATAACACTCCTTGTGTGAAAGGAGGAATAATAAAGCAGCTGGATTGAGCACCACATGGCGTGAACATGATTAGATCAAGCTTGATCTAGTCATTTTGACCAAGTCAACTAAAACTGTCCAGATACATTGCACCTACTTGGACAATGCAGTTTTAGTGGAGGCCTTACTTGCTTGAGCTAGAAGCAAGTGTGAATGGGACCCATGGTGAGAAAGGTTCCTTTGCTTTATAAGGAGGAGATGGCAGCCCATTTTGATTATGAATTAGCTTATCATTTTTGTAGGGTCTGCAGAGACTTGCATCCCCGGGCTGTTTAACAGGGTTTGTAGGGTTCTTGAAACCAAGGGTGTTCCCGGTTGGGAATACATACCTCAAAATCAAGGAAGGAGAGGGTTGGAGCTTCATTTCCTCATTCCAGCATTTGGCCAAGCTTCTCTCTATATCTACAGTGTTATTTCTGCAGCAGATTAACGTTGTGTTGCTAGGTGCAGCAACAAAGGAACTCATTGAGTCATTCTTTGGCTTGTTTTCCAATGGAGGGCTCAGCTATTCATTGAAGGATCAGTGAGGAGGACTCTTGGGCTTCATTTCAGATCTTTGACATCAGGCCAAACACTCACCATCTCTCAAAGCGCAGTATTGGGCAGATACTGCGTTATTTTCAGAGGCAGTCGTTGGGAGAACCATTTGGGCTCATCAGGAGGATTGTTCTTGAGTAGAGGGATCAACCTTCTAATGAAGTGAATTATCAGAGGAGGGCATCACTATTTCAGATCTGCCATAGCCTCATTGTATGTTTGATTCAGTTGCAGTGACAAGTCATATTGTCACATTGTACATTTTCCGGCATTTCTAGCAATCTCTCCTAGATTGGCTAGAAATCTTGTATTGGAGCCCATTCTTATATTATTGGGCATTTCTTTATATATTTCAGTCATATTTCATGTATTCATATCTATATCAGTAGCTACACTCTGAGATACAGTGCTTTCACTGCTTTCCGACATTTTATGCTGTTGCTGCATCTCTTGTATTTCATGTGCTAATCTTTGGAGATTGATTCCCATTGCATGAGGGGTTTATTACTCATGATGTTTCTATATATTGTAGCTGATATATTAATGAAAATGATGGCTGTAATATATTTCATCTTATGTTGCATTCAGATTTGCAGAGTTCATGGTTATGTTCACGTATTGCTGTAAGCTCTCTCATTGAGCATTTTCTGAGACATCTATTTTGGGGAGATATGTATAAGCCCTCTAGGCTTATTTATTTGAGTTCAACTTCTGGAAGAGAAGTTTTTAGTAGTTAACAAGGGGATCCAAGCCCCCTTTCAGCTTATTTTCACATCTGATTCCTTATACAGTGTCCTTGAGGACCCTATTGCAGAAATTCCCGAAAAAGGAACATTACATTAGAGGTGCTTCTATGCTCTCATAATTCTTAAAAAAATTTCGATAATACCCTGTTAACCCAAGAAATCCTTGTAACTGTTTTATGGTTGTGGGAAATTTCCATTCCTTATGGCTTTAATTTTGTTAGGGTCTACCTTAACACCCTCGTGAGATACAATATGACCTAGATATTCCACCTCTTGTACTCCAAAGAAACATTTGGATGTTTTTGCATATAATTGTTTCTCCTCCAATTATTTGAGCACCCTGTCAACATGTTGAACATGATCCTTCCAGGACTTGTTTTAGATTAGTATATCATCAAAAAATACTAGCACAAATTTTGTAAGGAAGGGTTTGAAAATGGAATTCATCAACCCTTGAAATGTAGAAGGTGCATTGGTAAGGCCAAAAGGCATGACCAAAAATTCATAATCACCCTCATTAGTTCGAAATGATGTTTTCGGAATATCTTAGGTCTTCATTCTAATTTGATGATACCCTGAACGAAGATCCAATCTGGTAAAATAAATTGCTCCATGTAATTCATCCAATAATTCATCAATCACAGGAATGGGAAATTTATCTTTAATGGTGAGCTTATTGAGCCCCCTATAATCCGGACACATGTGCCATGATCCATCCTTCTTGTGTAACAATACTACAGGAGAAGAGAAAGAACTTTGACTAGGTTGAATTATACCCGCCTCTAACATTTCTGCAATCATACGTTCAATTTCGCTCTTTTGGACATAAGGATATCTATAAGGCCTGATGTTTGGAGGAACACTTCCTGGAATCAAATGAATAGCATGATCATGATCACGAATAGGTGGGAGTCCTTTGGGAGTTTCAAACACCTTGGAATGATTGTCCAAGACTTGTTGGAGATCTGCAGAAATAGATGATTTTGATGTTGGAACTTCTAGTGAGCATAATTGTGCAATTATGCCTCGTTTTTATTTCTTTAGAAGCTTTGTCATGACATTAGAGATTATTATCTTTCCCGGCTTCCCTGCAATACCCCGTAATTCGACTTCCTTTCCTTCTGAAAAAAATTTCAAGAAAAGTTCTTGAAAATTAAAAGCTACCGTCCCCAAAGATTTTAACCATTGTACTCCTAGTACAACATCAACACCTCCCATAGGAAATGGAAAGCATTTGAATATTCAATACATATTCCCCCATGTTTAGCTTGATATTATGACATTTTCTAGAGAAATTTATAGTTCCTCCATTTGCAACCATCACTTGACATTCTGGTGCTGGGTATAGGAAACAATTCAATTCCTTAGCTACCTTACAATGAATAAAATTATGGGTACTACCTGAATCAATCAACACTATTACCTTTTTATTCTTGATATGTCCTTCCATATTGAGAGTTTGAGGAGTGGTAATTACTGCCAATGCATTACACAATGTGGTCAGACTCATTTCTTCCTCTTCTTGGGTTGGTTCCTGGTGTATATCCTCTTCTTGTTCATTTTATTCTTCCTCTTCACAATCTATGTAAAATAATTTCTTCTCAACACACTTATGACCTTTAGTGTATTTGCTATCACAACTGTAGCAAAGCCCTTTTTCTCTTTTTTCTTCCAATTGTTGTGGTGTCAACGTTGTAGGTTATGGAAATCTAGGAGTAGCAACACTTCCCCTTTTATAGAAGTGAGTGGTAGGCTTCCTTGTTGCCATAATTTTACATTCAAATTTTCTTGCCAACCTGAATGGCTTCTCCAATGAATCTGGTTCCAAAACACGAACTTCATGTTGGATGTTATCCTTTAAAGTACCTATGAAGAGATCAATCCTGTGTTCCTCTGGAATATCAATTACCTTATATTCAATTTTTGGAAGTCCTCAATGTGCTCCCCCATTAAACCCTTTTGTTTGAGATTTATAAATTGGCTAAAGAAGGTGTTTCTCTTTGTATCCTCATAATGTGCTATCATTTCCTCCATAAAAATTGACCAAGTGACAATTTTTTTATGGGAGAAAAGCCATCGATACCATACAAATGTATTTCATTCTAAATGTAAAGTTGCAATGCGTACCTTTTTTGTGTTTTGCACATTATCGAGATCAAAATATTGCTCCATCTATAGTATCCATGTTACATGATCCTTTCCATCAAACTTCCTCATATCCATTTTTGGAATATGGTGGTTCTTCCCGCCAACATTAGATTTTATGAAATCACGATTAACATTTAGTTTGTTCTCATCATGAGTTTCCTCTACTATCTTTTAACCATTAGGAAAAATTTCTTGTATCAACTTTGTCAAACCTTCCATGTTTGCTTTTAGATCATTCTTCATGTTTTCCATTTTCTCATTGATCTTAGCTTCCATGCCATCTATCTTAGATTCCATGCCATCCATCTTAGATTCCGTGCCAGCTTCCATGCCATCTATCTTAGATTCCATTCCATTCTTCAAACCATCCATCTTAGATTCCATGCCTTTCTTCAAACCATCCATCTTAGTTTCCACACCTTTCTTCACAACTTCCATGTCATTTTTTGTTGCTCTTTGCGAGAGCGAAATTTGTTGCACTTGCTCTTGTACTTTTGATATGTCATGTTACCATTCTTCATCTTCATGAGTCATAGTAGAGCTTTCTAAAGGCTTAATGGGTGTTGAATTCTTTTTAGGGGCCATTTTAGAATCCAATAATGATATCTATTCTACAATATTCCCTTGGAATCAATTCAACTTGCTTCTTCAAACAAGACTTATGCAATTCGAAAAAAAAAAAAATACACACCTTTTACTTGCTTTTGAGGAGCTCGATATTGAAATTGAATTATCTCTATAATTGCAAGTCCTCAATATTCAAAATTCAGCCCTATAGTATCCCTCTGAAGCTTCTTTAAAATGCCATAGGTCTGATCTGTTTTGGATTCTTCAAGGAAAAGTTATGTCCAATCTATCACAATGAACCAATTTTGGACTGGTTCAGTAGAGCGAACTTGTATGACTTTCCACATGTCACTGTTTCCTCCTTTGGATCTGAAATTGATAGACAGAAAATGATAGTCCGTGTACATGTGGCCACTTTTTACATAATTCCAATCCGATGCTCAGAGAGAGAGCTATGAATATTTTCCCACGATCACCTCTTTGAGATGAAATTTAGAAGCCTCAAAAAGCCCTAACTTCCACAGATCATATCTCCGAAAATGTTGTGAAATAATATCTGAAATTTTGTAATGATGTTCCTCAGGATTGCGGCTTCACACTCTAAAAATTTCAGCTTCTGAACCTTCGTAGAAAAAATGTTATTACGAAAATACCACGATGACCTGTTTAGGTTAAATTCAGGAGCCTGCAAAATGACCTAACTTGCACAGATCATATTTACGAAAATATTGCGAACCAAGCTCTGAAATTTTATGACGATGTTCCTCAGGATTTTTTATTCGCACTCTAAAAATTTCAGATTCTAAACCTTCGTAGAAAAACAGTTATAGCGAAAATTCCACGATGACCTATTTGGAGCAGCGAAACCCTAGAATCTCAAAGCTCTGATACCAAATGTTGTGAAACCATCTCCAAAAACAGAAGAAAAGAGATATCAACGCCTTATAAATAAGCCACTTCGAAGGGGAAATCTCCAATACATTACATGAATGAAAAATTCTTGGATGATTCAAATTACAAAACCTCCTTTCTATATATAGGAGTCCATGGGGCCACAATGTAATCCTAGCCGACCTAAAAATAATAATTTAAGGGCACAATAATAACAATATGGGGGTTACAAGGGTATAATAATAACAATAAGGGACTATACTAGAAATATAGGGACCTAACACAAAACACAAGCCTTTAATTAAAACCATGCCGGAGCGGGCTTGACTACGTTTTCAGGGGTTTTGGGTGGTCGGAAGGCGTTTTGCGGAGGAGGAGAGGGTGCAAGGGTAAGGTTCTGGAGATGGAACTGGGAGGAATTCAAACAGAGGCGAGAAGAACTTTGAATTTGGCGCAGAGGTGAAAAGTGGTTTTTAAAAACCATAAGTGGTTTATCGCACGGGTAGAAGGCGGTAAGTTGTTTTGGGCGAGATGGACGCGATATGACCGAGTGTGTGATGCGTGGTAGGAGGAAACCACCTATTTCGCGTGGGTTATAAAAATTTAAACCCATCGCGACTTTTTATGCGATATAAATCCTAGGTCAACGGATCTCGGGGAATGAGATCGACGGTGCGGAATAATTTGGGAGAGCGGTGAGAAAGTAGTGGGAGCGGAGTGGAGGACATGTGTCAGGCTATGGTTGGATGGCGGGGTGAATGGAAAGCGGGGCCGAGGGTTTATAAATATTAACGAAATGCGTTAATATTTAAGTTTTAAGGGGGGACATTGGGTGTTAATGAGAGGCGGGCCCGCCCTTTAATATTTCGAAGGTTTGGGGGTGTTTATAATACAGTTGAGGGTGGTTAAATAAAATGAAAAGGGCGGAGGTAATGGAAAGGGCAGAGATATGGTTTATAAGCGTAAGGTCGGGGTCTCATGGGGAAAAGGGTTGGGGGTTCATAAGAAAAATGGCTTAAGGCCTGTATTTTGAAAAGGGGTGGGTTTTAACATAAAAACAGGGTTTTTAATGTAAAAGAGGGATACCTGATAAGCTATAGTTTTGGTTTAAATAATGTAAAAAGGGAATTTTTTACATTGTTTAATATTTATAGAAGGAAGATGATGAATGAAGGGGTTTATGAGGGTTTTTAGGAATGGAAAAAGTGGGCTTTTTAGAGGAAATTTTTTATGAATGAGAGTGAAAATGAGGTGATGAAATGAGGCAAACATGCCTAATGAGAAAAATCCCTTTTGGTAGTAGAGGGGTAGAATTTTTAGGAGGCAGAGAGGGGAAAATATTAGTGAAGCATTTTGATTTAGGATAATGAAGGCAGTGAGATTTCTAGAACTCACAATATTTCTCAAATTTTGTTTCTAGAAATCTAGGATCATAATTTAGTCATCTTTTGATATCAACAAAAATTACTAATGACTAACAGTGGCTCCACTTGGGGAGGGCAGCTCCTTTTTGGAGGTGTCCAGAACTTTCAGTTTATCAAATCTCTGAGTTTTTGCAGACCAATGTCTCTTCCATTGGCCAGATTTCCCTTCTTTTTCACTTGTTGATATTTCTTTAAAGTGAGAATCTTAGCAATATGCAACATATGATTCTTTTAACAACATTTCAACCTACCCAATCCTACTTGTCCTAAAATGTTTTCTTCTTTTAGTGCACTTGAACTGGAAAATCTTGACATTTTATTTTTGAAAACAGAAATAAACTATCTACTTCTATTCTTATTGCTTCCAAGAGTTCCAATTAAACTAGTGAACTCTTTTTATTCTCTACCTAAACTATTTGACTGCCAAGATTAAGCTGTTTGGCAGTCTTGATTCTCTAAACTATTGACATGAAATTTAAGGCATGGTTCAAATCAGGATTAAGGAGTCTGACTTACCATGGTTGTGGCATTGGAACAAGCTACACACAAACATTATTTTGCATAAAAAGAAACTTAGAAAGATAAGGTTGTGATCTATCATTTGTAATGCATCCTTATCTTCCTCTTTGGTTCTGTTTTGAGCATGTGGAACTAGTATCTTTTATTCCCTAATATATCTTTCTTGATAAGTCAAGTTTGAATAATCTTGACAATCATTGTTTTCACTAACTTATCAACATAAATTTAAAGCATGTTCAGCCATGATTAGGCTAGATGACTGAAAAAGATATCATTTTGAATTAGTAGTGGCATTTAGGCTTGCACACGTTCAGCAATATTTTTTTGGGTATGGGGCTATACCTCTTTTGAATCCGCCCTCTTTTTTATTTCTTTTATTGTTTTTTGATTTTTTTGTGATTTTCTCAAACGATTTGGAACTTAAAAAGATGCTCACAAGGCTGAGCTTATTTTGCATACCTATCTATCCTAATCTAACCTATACATGATATTCAATCAGCTGGTGAACTCTTTTTTCCAATACAACCAATCAAGCAGATGATTCCATGTTGGATCTTTGTTTATCTCTTTGAGTGTTTTGAAAAAATCAAAAGGCCATTCCCACCTTACTTGTGTTTGAACAATAGTGCCTAAAATGTTCTTTAAATCTTGCACTGAACTGCTCTTAACATATTTTACTCCCTTTTCAACTGCCTCTAAGAAATCAACATAGGGATCTTGAAATAATACTTGGCTTGGGGGATTTAAAAAATAAGCTTGATCCAGGGTTACCCTTTTCTCCATTTAGCAGAATTTGGGATTCTTTTGGGAAAGAAACTCCACCTCTTCCTTATGATCATCATCTGTATAGTCAGACTCATCATATACTGCAATGTTTTCTTCTATCAAGTATGATATACCTTGATAGAGTGGGCTGAAGTCTGTGTGAAGGCCATTATATTGATGAGTAGGAGCACTCCTTGGCAACAAATATTCTTGAGAAAAAAGTGCAACAACTTTCTTGTGATCATCAATTTCCATGCCTTCATTTGCAATTTGTAATTCAAAGGAACTTGGTGGCTGCAAATCTAGATTTAAGGAGGATTCCATGTCCCAAATGATTTCCTCAACCCTTTCAGGAAAAGGCTTCTCATTGAAAACTTTCTTAAGAAGTTCATCATCCTCCTCAACCTCAACATCAAAACTGAAAGACTGCTGATTTCCAATTACATGAAAGTTATTTCTGATGGACTTAAGTGAAGTAGAACAAAGAGTCAGAGACTCCTCACTTACTTGTAAACTCTCAAGGCTTTCCTCATCAGTGTCATAGACGACCTGTATTGGCTGCTTACTTTTTCAAGCTGATGATAGTGAACTTCATCCCACAAATCAATTGTTGATTACTCTGCAAGGTTAGTTTATGTTTGGAGGACATCATCATTAGCATCATCAGACTGATCAAAATTTGGAAAATTATCAACATAAGTAACATCACCAATCAAACATATTGGATTGTCAGTTTGTTCTTCTTTGAGTTGATCTACGAGTTCACTTTCTAATGTATGGTAGATGGAATTGGTAGGAGAATGAACATATATGTTTTGTTCACATAAAGGCTTAGAGGCTGGCTGCATGTTTAGCATTTGATTTATTTCCTCTTCTGTTAAAAGAGGAGGAAATTTTCTCTTTCTTTGGATAGAAGTACAACAGTTCTCTCTCTCTTGTGAAGGCTGTTTTTGAGGATGAATGTCTTCTTGAGCTTCACTTAGAAGGGATGATAAATCATCACTTGTGCTTTCAGAGAGATCTTGTGGGTTTCCTTCTATTTCTTGATTTATTTCTTCCTCAACCAACTCTTCTTGGCTGTCATGATAGATGCCTTGATAATGAAATTGGTGAATGGCTTCTAAGAGGTCTTCAGGATGCAGATTTTCCAAATATTCATAACTATCTATAAGGTACTGTATGATATCCTGAGATTGATCACAACAATTGTTAGCTAATGATAGAGATGGAAAATACCCTATATAGTGTTTATAAAATATCTTGTGGAAACCATTTAAAGAAAACAAGATGCCAGGTTCTAGCCATTCATATCGATTTCTTGCCTTACCTTCTAATGTTACCATAAACATTTTCATGAGGTAGTCCTCGTGCCATTCAACCTTTAACCTCCATATGTGTATATGAAATTTGATGAGATGTAACAAGGGGTCATCAACTTTTTCATCTTGAAATATAGGTAGGTTTTTTAACCAATTCATTTAAGGCATTTTGTGCGGGAATCCGGGGATATGATCTCTACTCATTGGGGCATATATTCGTTGTATTTTTGGATCCATGTTTGTAAATCAGAAAGGGGTCACTGTATCTTTTCAACCAGTCTAGATTTCTCTACCAGTGGAGTATCTAGGTCTATTTAGAGTTGTGGAGTTGCCAGGTGGATGATTTCAACTTTGCTTTCCACCATCAGCATGATTGGGATTGCTTAATGCATTCCTAGGGAGCTTTATGAGAACTAGTGGGGTAGTAGGTCTACTGGAGGCTAGTGGAGTCGCCATGTGGAAATTTTTAGTTGTTTTGAAGGTAAATGTGTTTGGTCCACCACCAATAATTGACAAAAAACCAATCTAGGGATATTTTTGGGGTTTTTTGAGTTTCTTAATGTAGTCCTAAGTTTTTTATGAGTGTCCTATAGCTGAGTCATCACTTTGCTAGGATAGTGAAACAACTAGATTCTACTCTCTGTCTATCAGCTGAGTTTTCTATGATTTGATGATGGTTTCTAGAGTCCTAAGGTGTACTTAGTTTGTCACTGACTCAGAAGGTCCCACCGTGATCGCCATAATGTTGGTTATGGCAATGAGGTGGAAAATTACACCAGTACTATTTGTCAAAGGTTTCTGAATATTTTAAGGGATTTATAAGCATGAACTTACTCAGAAGGTCCCACCATGATCGCCAAAATGTTGGAGTCCCGTGATTTGGAAAATTGGTATACCAAATGACAAGAAAAAATGGAACCAATCTTTGGAGCCCTAGGACCTAGCCTTCCTGGACTCAGAGAGGGATCTCTCTATTTGTTTACAAAGGATATGAACTTGTTTACTTTGTAGGGTTGATCTTAGGCTATTAAGTGTGAGGTTTTGTTGTTTGTTTTGGTTGGGTATAATGATCAAGAAGCATAGGTAGAATGAGGAAATCTCTAAGTCATTGGGCAATGGAGTCTGATGGAAGTCATGATAAGTTCATCAATGGATCGGGGAGTATCATAGGGAAAATCTAACTTGGCCAGTGGATCTTCAAGTTTTAAGGGTAATGAGATGAACATCAATTGTAAGAATGCAAAGTAGGGTAAAGGGAAATTAAGAATCCTTTATCATATGTACTTCTCAACAAAGGGACTTAAATATCACAAAACATGAAGAGGCAATCAATAGACAGGGCAAAACATAAATTCTGCAATCGAAACTTCAACAAATAATAATTCAAGACAAACTTTTCCAATGAAATATAGAAGGTGAGAAACTCATTTAACTTCTAGTGATTTCACCTTCAAGGACAAAAAACACTTAAGACACACATATAACTGTAATCAGAGAAGAGGGAGCTCCTAAACATCCTTGATTATAGTTATGAAGATCTCTAAAACAATTAATTAAGCAATTACAAAGGGTATGATCAAAACAAAACCTCTTTGGCAGACTTTAAAGAATGGTAATTTAGAGAGAGACTTCAAAAAATAGTGTTTAAGTGGCAGCAGGTAAGCAGGGAAAACCATAAATCATGCTTGATACCAACTGTATTCAAATATTTATGAAATAAACAAGCTTAGGGTGTCTAGAGAGCAATTAAGAATTCTCTAAAATGTCATAGCAAAAGAAAACATTAAGGCGGTGAAGAATAAACAGAACTAAGGTGCTTTCAGAAGACATTTCTTAGCCTAAAACTTTTATTCTACTGCAACATAGAAGGGTGGAAACATAATGAAAATAGGAAATAAAAATAAAATATTAGAAGCACTTCACCAACAACCAAGCTCATGGATCCAGTGATCTAGCCTCCTCCATCAACAAACAAATCATGGCATCCACAAGTTCCAATTTCTTTTCAACTTCTAAGAGACTATGTATTACTTCAAAGAGTCATCAAATTCCAACAAGATAATGAGTTCAGATGCAATATTTATGCTACAAATGAGAAGGTGAAGCCTAATATAGGGTTTGCGTGTCATTTATTACAGAGTTAATGCATTCCTAACCTTGAAGACCATGCAAGTCTCAAGGCAAGAATATCTGCAGATATTTATCTGAATAATAAATTCTATCTTAACTCCTAAGGAAAAATAAGTGAAATGTTTGACTTTAAGGCCTTTTCATAACTGTTACAGTAACTGTCTGGAAGACATAAATATATCTGACTTAGTTCAATAACTGCTTAGTGCTTTATTGAAGGAAACAAAGCACTAGGTGGAAAAAATATCTTTTGAGGGAAGAAACTGCCATAGGCTGAGTCATTCGAATTTGTTTGAGTAAATCTGTTCTTTGTTTGACCTTTATCTTTGTTATTTTAGGCTTTAAAACTCTGTCTTTATCTTTTACTATCTGCTTTTTATCATTTTTTCTTCAATCTGTTTGATCTTTTTGTTCTTTTCCTTTGATCTTTGACTTGTTTCTTTTGATCCTTTGCCTTTATTCTTTTTGTCTTTCCACTATCTACTTTCTTTCTTTGACCTTCATCAATCTGCCTTTTCTTTAATCTTCTGTTCTAATTAGCTAACCCTTTTTGTTTTTTATTGTAATTAGGATTAGCCCTTTTAACTCTTATGCTTTCTTTATTTGCTATTTATCTGACTGTTTGTGTCTTCTGTGTGTAGGGGAGGCCACTCTTTGTAGCTGTAGGTTCATTTGATCTAGCAATGATCATGTTTCATCGATGATCTACCTTGATGCAGGGTCTCTATCCCTTTAATTTTTAATAAAACAACTGGATCGTCACCCAGCTTTTAGCCCAAATTTTTAGACTGTGGAAGGGTATGGTGGCCCTTTTCCACCATTAAAACCTACACAAAACCCAAACCTTTAGTTAAAACCATGTGGGAGTGGGATTGACTGCGTTTTTAGGGGTTTTGGGTGGTCGGAAGGCGTTTTGCAGAGGAGAGGGTGCAGGGGCAAGGTTCCGGATATGGAACCGGGAGGAATTCAAACAAAGGCGGGAAGAACTTTGAATTTGGCACGGAGGTGAAAAGTGGTTTTTAAAAGCCAAAAGTGGTTTATCATGCAGGTAGAAGGCGGTAAACTGTTTTGGGTGAGAGGGACACGATATGCCCCAACGTGTGACGCGTGGCAGGTGGAAACAGCCTATTTCGCATGGGTTATAAAACTTTAAACCCATCACGAATTTTTATCCGATATACATCCTGGGCCATCAGATCTCGGAATGAGATCGACGGTGTAGAATGATTTGGGAGAGCGATGAGCAAGTAGTGGGAGCGGAGTTGAAGACAGTTTTCAGACTATGGTTGGATGGCAGGGTGAATGGAAAGCGGAGCTCGAGGTTTCGAAATATTAACAAAATGCATTAATATTGAAGGTTTAAGGGGGGAAATTGGGTATTAATGAGAGGAGGGCCCGCCCTTTAATATTTCGAAGGTTTGGGGGCGTTTATAATATGGTTGAGGGGGGTTAAATAAAATGAAAGGGGCGGAGGTAATGGAAAGGGCGAATATATGGTTTATAAGCAGAAGGGCGGGGTCTCATGGGGAAAAGGGCTAGGGGTTCATAAGAAAAAGGGCTTAAGGCCTGTATTTTGAAAAGGGGTGGGTTTTAACATAAAAACAAGGTTTTTTATGTAAAAGAGGGATACCCGAAAGGCTATGGTTTTGGTTTAAATAATGTAAAAAGGGAAATTTTTACATTGTTTAATATTTATAGAAGGAAGATGATGAATTAAGGAGTTTATGGGGGTTTTGAGGAATGGAAAAAGTTGGGTTTTTAGAGGAAAATGGTTATGAATGAGAGTGAAAATGAGGTGATGAAATGAGGCAAACATGCCTAATGAGAAAAATCCCTTTTGGTAGTAGAGGGGTAGACGTTTTAGGAGGCAGAGAGGGGAAAATATTAGTGAAGCATTTTGATTTAGGATAATGAAGGCAGTGATATTTCTAGAAATCACAATATTTATCAAATTTTGTTTCTAAAAATCTAGTATCATAATTTAGTCATATTTTGATATCAACAAAAATTACTGATGACTAACAGTTGCTACAAAGGGCACATGAAGAATTTATTTTCATCCATACTTATTCTATGAAGGCTTTCAACACTATCATGGATTACTACACTTGGGAAGGCTTTGAATAGGAATTATATCAGTATTTTCAGAGATGCATGAACCATGTAGAGATGGAGAGATACATGACTCTATGAAGGAGTTAATTCAAGCACCTCTTTCCTCTTTTGGAATGAGAGGAGATATATCTATGCACCACTCCATTTGTATGAGGGGAAATTTTGGTGAATAATATGCTTATGTACATAATGTTTCATTTGATGATTATTTAAATTATTTTACCATGTATATGCAGGCCATAGCTCCAAGAAGGAGTATTATTCCATATAAACTTCATCGCCAACTTTGGGCCACAAAAATTTCTGAACATGGCCACTCCCTTGGAGATTAAAGGAAAATTTTATATCATTGTGGGTGCATTCCAAAGGCACCAGACATATCTCACACTCTCAGCCATGGTGATATGACTTGGGCAACAAGTAAGTGGTGGGGAAACCACTTACCATATCAATATCTGATGCAGTCTAGAGATTTACTACGCTAGTTCCACATGTGGGACTATGACCCACCTCCATTTGCAAAAAATTATGTTTGTATGTACTTAATTTTGATTCCATACATTGTTGATGTACTTATTCTTTTTATGGGAATGATTGGAGGGAGGATGGGAGGATTGGATGTGTCCTTTGGGAGAGAGATTCTCCATGGTTCTTATGTTTCATATGTTTGGGAAAGCATTGGACCATCCATGATTGCTACATTGGGTCTCTTGTTTCCTTATGGGATGAGCCATTTGGGTAACTTGAGAAGTTGGGAGGTGCCTCTCATACGCAGATGGGAGGAGTTTTTCTATGAATTACCATTCTGGAGGGTGATTCACTCTGTATGGATGATAGCTTTGAGATTCGAGCTCCATATGGGAATAAAGGTTCCCCACATTTTCAGTTTTGTCCTTACAGTTTCTTGGGGACAAGCAACACATGGGAGGGGAGGATTGTAATATTCCTAAATTAGCCATGAGGTATTTGGAATATTAAATTTTTTTTTTTCTACTTTGTTTGATGAATAAGAGGACAATGGAGGTCCATAATTATCCTTAATAATGAATAAATCAATGCCAAATGTGAAAGAGATAAATCTTGGTAGCTTAATTAAGCACCCTTGGTGTGAAAAGGGGCTAGATCACTTTGACTTGGTCAACCTTAACCAAATCAATAACGCTGTCATGGAGGAGTGGTCATCAATGAGAGACAACACAGTTTTAGATGGAGATGAGTTTTTTGGAAGTAGTGCTTTTATTGGATGGGGCTTAGGGTTTGCAAGATCATATCTTATTTAAGGAAGAGAATGGCAACCATATTGATTATGTTATTGTATATTGATATTTTTGAATATATGGCCTGTTTAGACATATATATTTCTCTTGTTGTTTAGTTGAGATAGAGTGTTGTTTAGCACAGGGTGTTCCTAGTTGGAAATCCCACCTCTTTCCTTGAGAGGCCTCTTGGAAGAGTCTTGTACTACATTGTCCACTATCAGGCTCAAAGCCAAGCTTCATCTTTCATTTACAACATAGATCCTATTGAGGGTTTGTTTGTTTTGCAGGTTGCAGCAAGTGGAGATTAGATCTCTATATCTAGGCCATTTCATTGTTGCTTTTTCAGTGGAGGAGGCTTCCTTTCCATTGGGAGGATAGTATTGAAGGTTATTGTGCTTATTTTCAGATCTTGGCATCAGGAAAACTAGTTATTCATCCCTACAACACAGTTTTCTTCCAGATCTGCGTTATTTCTATAGGAGTTACAGGGTGGTTTAGCACACCATTTGGAGAGCTGATTTTCTAGTGAAGGGGATCTGCCTTTCACTTAGAGGATCTATTGGAGGAGGCTATTGTATTGATCATATTAGATCAACCAAACTTTCTAGGTCTGTATTTTGCAGTAGATCTGTAGCATTAAAGCTTAGTTCTACATCTTGTACATGGTGTTTTGCTGAAAACCCTTAAGGGGTCCTTCAAAGGAGGTTTTATAGTGCTAAGATATGAAATAGATGTATCTTTTGAGGCACATATCAGCCCTAGATTTTATCTATAATAATTTATTGTAGCAGAGCTAATAAAATAATGGTGTAAGGGTCTTCCAGCTTTTATATATAGTTGCAACACCTCATATTGAGGATTGTGTCCATTGGAGGCTTGTACTTTCTTGTTGTGTATCTTATGGCCCATTTCTTATGCATATTTTGCTGCTGTTATAACATATGAAAGGTCTCATTTTGGCCTCTTGATTTTAAATGATTATTTACAATATTGTTCCAGCATTTTGCACTATATTCCTGATTTTCCCATTTGGGAATATTATAAGCTTCCAGACCATACATCAATGAAAAGGGGGTAAATTTGGTTGCGTTTCTCACCAAGGTTAGATACGCCCACAAGGCAGAGTATAAGATCAAATTCCAGTTTCGTTTATGAACTCCTATCATTTGTTTAAGAATCTTGTTGATAACCTCAAATTGTCCATTTGATTGTGGATAATAAGGAGTAGAATTATCATGTGATAATCCTAACTTAGAAGTTAATTCAGTCATCATATGGTTGCGAAAATGCTTCCCATGATCTGTGACTATAGCCTGTGGGACCCCAAACTGTGCAATGAAATGATTAAAGAAAAACAATTCACCTGTTTGTCTTTTGTTGTTGAATGTAGGCATCACTTTGGCCCACCTGGTAAAGTAGTCTACTACAACAATAATATAACCATGCCCCCTAGACGAACGAGGGTTACAGGTCATGAAGTCAATGCCCCATTTCGAAAATGGTCCCACAAAGAAAATATAATGCATTGGCCCTGGTAGTTTGCAGGTTTTACAATGAAATATCTGGCATGCATGACAAATTTTGACCGCGAGAATGCGGTCACAAAATAAGGTAGGCCAAAAGTAACTAGCATGGAGTATCTTCTACGTGGTAGCATATCCATACAGGTGTCCACCACAATCCCCATCATGACAATCATTTAAAACCTTTTCAGCCTCCTCATGAGTGAGGCACCTTCTTAAAATTGTATCCACACCATGAAGATAAAGTGTATCGATGATGATCAGATAATATTTGGCTTGGTATCGAATACGTCATTGGTCAAAGCGAGAGGTATTAGGCCAAAAATTCTGGGTTTGGAGATAAATGATAAAATATGCATACCAAGGATTAGATGATTCGATTAGAAATAAAGACTCGTCAGGAATAGATGGTTCCGACATAGTAGCAGTACTATCGGAGGGAAGGTCACAGAGAAGCTCAACAAAAAACGAAAGACTTCTTTGACTTGGATTTGATGAATTCCAAATCAAATTCCTACAAAATGACAATCCACTTTCAATATTTCCCCCCCCACCAATTGACATGATAATATATAAGTCATGGGGTTTCAATCTGAAATGACAATGGTCTTCTGGAATAGGATATAGTGGCGAAATATTTGGACAGCTTGAACAACTGCCAGGGAAAGATCTTCTACGTACGAATACTTCACTTCTGTATCATTGAGATTACGACTCAAATAATAGATCAAATGTTCTTTCCTGGTTTCTACTTGGACAAATACCATAGAAATAGTCGTATCAGCCCCAGCGATATATAAGAAATAATCACTCTGATAATTGGGGGGATACATTATTGACGCCCAGACAAGCGTATCTTTGACATCATCAAAATAAGTTGGTGCAACTTGGTCCCAATGGAAGGGAATACCCTTTTTAAATAGCCGAGAAAATCCTTTAGCCATTTCAACGTAGTTGGGTATGAACCTCCTTAGGAAGTTAGCCTTTCCTAGAAGTTTTTGTAACTGAAGTAAATTTGATGGCGCAGGCAAATCAAGAATGGCCTGGACCTTCAATGGATCTATCCGAATTCCTTCTTTTGAGATGATGAATCCAATAAAACGACCAAAACCAACACAAAACACACATTTATGTGGATTAAGGCATATTTTGTAGTGTCGGCAACATAAAAATATAGCTCTCAAATGCATCAGATGATTAGTCCAATTTCGTGAATGTGCAGGTAAATCATTTAGATAGGGTTGAACAATGTACTTGATGTCATTAAAAGCATAATCCATTTCTCTTTGAAAAGTTTCCCCAACGTTATTTAAACTAAATGGGAGTTTCCTATAAGAGAATGTGTCCAAGGGACAGATGAATGATGTCTTATATTGGTCCTCAGAGTGCATATTGATTTGATTGTAGCCAGAAAATCCATCCATGAACGAAAATATTTCACATCCAGCACAATCGTTAATAATTTGGTTGATAAAGGGAGTAGGATAGTTGTATTTTGGACAAGAAATATTGACATCCTGATAATCGACACACACTCTGATAATTATTTCATAATAGGAATGATGTTGGAAAACCACTCATTAGAAAAATAGGGTAAATGAATCCAGCACGAAAAAGTTTTTCAACTTCTGCTTTAATGGCAACAACCTTCTTCAGATGAACATGACGAAGGCATTAACGTACTAGATTGACATCAGGATACATATTAATAGTGTGTTCAACAATACAAGTGTCAATACCTGACATTTCCTCGTAAGAATAGGAAAATATATCTTAGAATTCACGAAAGAGAGAGTGATATGTTTCAAGTTCTGATGGAGAACAAGACACATCGACATGAATTTTTTGTACAACGCCAGGTTTGGTCGAAATATTGATAGAAATGGTTTCTTCAATATTTTCCAAATTTCGCTCGGAATCGATTGCATTAATAGGAAAAGAATTCAAAAATAAATTTTTGATCGATGGGTGATATAGTTCACTAAGATTTTTTTCTTCATAATCAGGAAGATGGTAATGATGATGATAATCTTCCTAAGGTTCTCCTTCCGACATCATGGTTTCCAAAATATTCTCATCTGTTAAGAAATTTGAGGAAAACGGATCAGATGGAGTTCCAAAATCTAATGAAAGATCAACCCAAACAACCGGCGACGATGATTTCAGATTCGCCGCCCAAGCAAGATAGATTGATTGCTATGCTAGTTCAATAGGGCTGGGCAGCAGAAACTCATCCAACATAACAACTTTAGAATCACCCGTACTCTTCCTTAAGCCATATGGAATGGAAGAGATCATGTATTAGGTCTCTATACTTGAAATTTCTACCGATGTCGCAGGCGGTGGTAATGAAAAGGTTCCCATGAGAGTGGAATCCTTTAAGAGTCCTACACCACTGTTCTGAAGTGCGAGTTAGGGTACGTGAACTAACAGAACACTTCCATTTACCTGGGAATTAGAGGCAAAGAAATATAGCTGATTGATGATTGTGATAACACCTTTATGTGGAAAGGCGATCATTCTAAAATATGTAGAAAAAATTTCAGCCATAGCATATACCCATGGCCTTCCAAGTAGAATATTATATTTAAGGGGTCTGTCAATGACCTCAACTTCAACATTCACTGTTTCCCCCCCCAGTTTGACATGTAGGTTTTTGATAATACCGCAAGGCATATATGTACGTCTGTCAAAAGGCTTCAATGTCGTTGATGATTGAGACAAGCATGGCGAGCCAAGTGACTTCCAACTGTTTAGAGACATAATGCATGTAGATTATCCTTCATTAATAATAGTACGATGAACAAGGTGATTGAGAAAATTCACTTGGATGGAGAATGCCAATTTTGCTGGTAATTACAGTACATAGCCCGTATGGTTAAAGACTACGAGATTAGAATTAGTCGGATCAATTCCACCAATTGCCGACAACAAAGCCTATTTCTAGGAGGGAAAGTTTTGTAATACCTCAAGCGCTGACATAGCTGAAGGGGATTGAGCCAAATATTCAACTATATTATAATTCTGAGCAGCTCTTGCTCGAGGATTATATGTCGATTTATGAATGACTCCCTTCAGTGGCTTGATTTTCAATTTAGGAACAACAGGTGGCGGTACCTATTCCGTAGATAGATTCGTGGTCAAGGTAGTAGGTTGATTAGTAGCATGACTACCATAATCTTAATTACGCGTTGATACCAAAACATATGTCGATGAAATCTGTCGATGGCTTCGTGACAAATAGCATAAGAACTTGGGAACTAGAAGCTAGATCCGTAGCAACCAAATTTGTGTCCAAATTCGGAAACATATCTGTCAACATAGCTGATGCGTGTGAGGTCTTAACCATTTTTTAGACTCTAGCACGGTGAGGACAATCCCAAAAAAAATGTTCCTCATTAGAGATAATGCAAGGGTAACGAGGTTTCCAATTTCCAGACGATTGATCAGATGATATTTCCTGCGAGGTAGAAGTTTTCATTTTCTTTGATTTCCATTTTTTCTTACTTCCAGGTTTCTTGTCACTTTTGCCTTTATCAAATGACATGACATTGATTTAGGAAGAAGTTACAGAATCAAATGCAATAGTATGATATGTGTTTGCAGTACCGATCTCATTGTCTCCGACATGAGAGTCCTTTGATGGAGGAGGAACAATAAAATTAGATTGCGACGCATTAGGAATTTTCTCGTAGAGCATGCCAGAATGAGTATAAATCAAGTCTAAATATTGGGGACGATAAATCACCTGCTCTTTAGTGACGCCACCCTTAGCCACATCCTCAGTTATAGATGGTAACAGGGACTTAATGAACCACTCAGCCAAGAGCTAATCAGGCACAAATGTCTTAACCATTTTATGACGACGATGCCACTCATGAATATGATTACAAATGTGAGTAGCATTAGTCTATTTAAAATTAGTAAAGAGTTACGTTCCAGTTTCACATCGTATGGTAACTGGAAGTGAGTCAAAAATATAGTAGCTAGGGCCATGAAATTATCAAAAGAAGCTCTAGGTAACGCAATGTAGCATTTTGCAACCAGATCAATGAGCGTACGCTGGAAAAGCATAGTCGAACATAGTCATCATTCAGGGAGTTTGATGAACATGACAAATGATAAGTCATAACATCAGTCGACAGGTATTCCCTAGTGTTTCCATTGAACTTAGGAATATTCAAGGGTAATTTATAAGGTATCACCTATTAGGTCCCTGTAATTTGGCAAATTGGCAATGACCAAATAGACAATGGTAACATCAAACCAACTTTGGGGTCCTAGGACCTAGCCTTCCTGGAATCAGAGAAGGCTCTCTCTATATTTGTATAAAAGGTATGACTTGTATGTTTTTAGGATGCTGATTTTAGGCTAGTTAAAGTGATAGGGTTTGGTTGTTTTGTTTTGTTTGGTTGGGTAGGTTGTCAAGTAGAACATATAGAGTAAGAGAAATTCAAACGATTGGGCTATGGGGTATGTGAAAGGCTTAAAAATGACAACAATGAATCAAGGGTGTTTCATAGGGTAATATAACAAAGCCAAATGGATCTCAGTAGCTTATGTTATTGAAATGAACATTGAATTTGTGAACATAGTAGGTTTAAAGGGAAATTAAGAATAATTTAACATATACTTTAACAAGAAGGGCTTTCAATATTACTATGCTTAATAAATAACCAAAGGATAGGGCACACCATAAAATTCTCTGGTCAAACTTCACCAAATAAACTTTAAAACAACAATCCAACAAACCCTAGAGAGCAGGGAACTCCTAATTTCTCTAGTTATTTACCTTCAGAGAAATAAAACATGCAATATAACACATCAGTAATCATTAAAGAGTAGGGAACTCCTAAATTCCTTAATCAAACTATAAAATACCTTCAAAGTGACTATTCAAGATGGACTAAAGGACAGGGCAAACCATAAACTTCTTCAGCCAAACCCAAATTAGTAAACTTCAAAGAAAGGCCTTAAAAATGATGTTTTAAGCTACACCAAAGGACAGGGCATACCATAAACTTATTTGGATTGACTCTATTGAACCATTCTTAAGGCAACAAGCTAAGTGGAACTAGGGAGGAATCAAGAATTCTCTAATCAGACCTAGCAAACGAAAACATATAAACAACAAAAGGTAGACAGAATTAAGGTGCCTCTCAAAAACATATCTTAATCCAAAATTTCTACTCTGTCATAAGGGAAAGATGCACAATATGGAAAAAATAAGAAGACAAGTACTAGATTAGAAGAACACCAGGATTAACCAGGTTCATGAATCCTATGAAGGCGCTTGCTCCATTTCAATTCAAATCAAAACATTCACAAAACTCTAAAGCCAATTTCTTCACGACTCCAAGTCTATGATATTGAGCTCAAAAATCAACCAACAACCAACATGAGGCTTACATGCAGTATGTAACTGCCAAATGATGAAGTAAACCCTAGCTAGGGGTTTAGAAGTCATTATGCATTTGACCATTGAGACCATGCAAGGCCCAAGGCACAAATATCCCAAACTCATTAAATGAAAAAATAAATTCTAACATAACTCCTTAGATAATTTTAGAGATATTTGTCCTTAAAGCCTTCAAAATATATTTTTTAATAACTTCTTGTGTCTTTTGTTGACTTTCTGGCAAGGGCGCAACGCCAAGCCAATCGCGCAACACCAAAACTAGAAAAATTGCCTTTTTTTTGCAACTGAGTTTTGGAGGCCTTCCCTGTGTCCAAATGAGCTCCATGATAGCTCATTAGAAATCCTGTGCTATTTAGTTTCCAGATTGGTGCCCATTTTCCTAGTAAAAAATCCATTCTCCCAAGACTACTAAGGGCGTAGTGCCAGTGCTGAAAAGATGGTAGAAAGGTGTTTTTTAAGGTGGTTTTTGTTGGTCAGTAGTTGTCATTGATGTCAACCCAAGCAGCACCAGGGGCTACCCCAATATTGCATGGGATTTTTTACTTACCAAATTACTATATTTTGGGTCAAGAATTCTTTTTATGGTTTCTTCTTGTCGATATGTTTCCATTGACATATGGCACGCCACGTAATTCTTCACGGTTTGAGAGATATTCACGTTTGAAGTTTGTAACCACAGTTAGTGGGCTAAAACCCCATGGGGTTGTGGCATGTAATATCCCCAAAATGGAAGATTCAACAATATCTGCTGGAATAATGCACTTTTTAGAAGTATGTGCACTGAAATGAGTTTGCAACCCTTGGATCCCTTAGATCTGGATATCTAGCATCTAAATCCAAAAGGGGATAAAAAACAAATCAAACTAGGTGAGGTAAATAGACCTCCCATACCTAGTTGGCACGACAAGTAGAAAGAAGTCCAATTTAAAACAAAAGAACACTTTGCATCACATTCATTGGAATTGATACATACTGATCTATGTGGTCCTAAGAGAACAAAAGGCTTAGATGAAGAATTATATTTCATGTTAATGATAGATGACTATATTAGGATGACAGTCGTCAGTTTCCTAAAGAAAAAATCTGAAGCATTTGAGTGCTTTAAGATCTACAAGGAGTTGGTCGAAAATGAAATTGATTTGAAAATAAAGTGTCTAAGATCAGATAATGGCAGAGAATTCATTTCCAAATTATTTCAGCAATACTGTGACGAAAATGGAATAAAAAGACAATTTCTAACAGCACGAACACCTCAACAAAATGGAGTTGCTGAAAGAAAGAACAGACCCGTACAGGAAATGGGTAGAAAAATGTTGAAGGACTCAAAATTGGATGAAAAATTTTGGGTTCAAGCAATTGATATGGCAGTCTTCATTATCAACCGAAGTCTTCTCAGAAATAATTGCAACAAGACCCCATATGAATTATGAAAAGGAAAACTAGCTAATGTAAAATATTTTAGAATCTTCGGATGTTGGGTGTGGAGCCTGATTATCTTGTTTATTTTGTATCCTGGCAGTCGGACCTTTGTACCTTGTGGGCGGAAACATAAACACGTAATTAAACATTTTACTTGGGGGTTTGAGGGCGACTACGACTTCATGGAGCCCCCCCTGGTGGGGGGTTTCGGGGGAAGTGCCCTCGAAGCTAAAAATAGATGTAAAATTGCCTTGCAAAAGTATAGTAATTTCTAGTCAATCTGGGATGTTCATTAGGCAGATGATCTGACGGTAGAAGTTATGTTTATTTTAGGGTTTTTTTCCCTAGAAGGCACCCTCTCACTTGTATGAGGGGATTGTATTGCGGCTGTGTATGGTATGTGTATTCTTGGAGCGAGAAACAGAGAGGGAAACTGTGAGAGAGAAGAGAGGATATTACAGCGGATCTGCTGTAGGTTGTGTCTCTTCATTTGTTGGATAATAGAAAGGAAGGACTGGCTGTTCAAGGTGGACATAGCCCAAAATGCGTGAACCACGTATATCTGTGTCTCTCTAGTTTTATGTGTTTTGTGTGCTTGTGTTTTCCGCATATTTTATGTGTTTCATTGCTCTGTAATATTTAATTTTATATCAATTGGTATAAGAGCCGAAGGTCTATTTGGCTGATAAACTCGCAGGAAAGAAGGGTTTCCTAGTTCGAGTGGGAGCAATGGCGGAAGATGGTAAATTTAGGGTCGAGAAATTTAACGGCCAAAACTTCCCGCTGTGGAAGATGCAGATGGAAGATTATCTGTATCAGAAAGATCTGTACCTACCATTGAATGGAAAAACAAAGAAGATGATAGCTATGACAGACGTATAATAGGAGATTCTTGATAGAAAGGCACTCGGAACAGTACAGTTGTGCCTCACGGCGTCGGTAGCCTTCAATATTTTTAAGGAAACAACAATAGAGGGTTTGATTAAGGCGTTGGTGAAACTATATGAAAAACCTTTAGCCTCAAACAAGGTATTTCTTATGAAACTTTTATTTAATATGAAGATGTTGGAAGGTGGATCTATTGCAGACCATTTAAATGATTTTAATACAGTTACCAGTCAGTTAAGTTCTGTAGGGGTAAAATTTGATGATGAAGTTAAAGCTCTGTTATTTCTGTGCTCATTGCCAGAAATCTGGAATGGTTTAGTTATGGCCATTAGTAACTCTGTCTCTGGATCTAGTACTTTAAATTTTGATGATGTTGTCGGTGCTATCCTTCATGAGAAAATGCGATGGAAAAGCTCCGGTGAGACATCGGGTAATGCTTTGAGTGTAGAGTCTAGGGGAATAAGAATGGAAAGAGGAAAGAGCTCGGGATATCGTAGTAAATCAAGAAAGGCAGATCCAAGTCCAGATCGTGGATAGTGTGTTGGAAATGGGGAAAGAAAGGACACCTAAAGAAAGACTGTAGATCTCGGAAGGGAAAAGAAGGAGACACACATCAAGAAAACAATCATGAAGCAAATGTGACAGGTGATGTGTTACAAGATGCTTTGATTCTTTCTTTCGAAAATGTTATTGATTCTTGGGTTGTAGATTCAGGGGCTTCATTCCATGCCACACCTAATAAAAAATATTTTCATGACTATGTTCAAGGAGATTTTGGACAAGTTCGTTTGGGTGATGATAAACCCTGTAAAATTGTTGGAATGGGTAAAGTTCTTATAAAGCAACAGAATGGAAACCAATGGCTACTAAAGAAGGTAAGGCATGTTCCAGATCTGAAGAAAAATCTGTTTTCAGTAGGGCAATTAGGCGTTGAAGGTTGTGTGACAACTTTCACGGATAAAACTTGGAAGGTCACCAAAGGAGCCCTAGTAATAGCAAAAGACGAAAAGGTTGGTACATTGTATTTATGCAATGGTATTTTTAAATCTATTAATGCTTTAACTTCCAAAGGAGCGGATGCAGCATTATGGCATCATAGGCTCAGACACATGAGTGAGAAGGGAATGAAGATTCTTCACTCAAGAAATTTGTTGTTAGGTTTGAAGAATGTTGATTTGGATTTCCGTGAGAATTGCATTTATGGAAAACAGAAGAGAGTCAGATTTCTCAGAGTTGGGAAAGAAAAGAAGAGCAAAAAATTATAGCTTGTGCATACAGATGTATGGGGACTTGCTCAGGTATCATCTCTTGGTGGCTCTCGTTATTATGTTACTTTTATTGATGATGCAACTAGAAAAACTTGGATTTATTGTATTCAGAATAAATCTGATGTATTTGATACTTTCAAGAAATTAAAAGCTTTGGTTGAGATTGAGACAGGAAGGAAGTTGAAGTGTCTCAGATCAGACAATGGAGGTGATTATTACAGAAAAGAGTTTGATAGGTAATGTTCAGAGCATGGAATTCACAGAGAGAAGACAGTTCCAAGAACACCACAATAAAATGGTGTGTTAGAAAGGATGAACAGAACAATCATGGAGCGTGCAAGGTGCATGAGATTGCATGCAAGATTTCCTTTAAAATTTTGGGCAGATGCTGTAGATACTGCTGTCTATCTAATAAACAGAGGGCCTTCAATTTCCTTGGATGGTGGTATTCCAGAGGAAGCATGGACAGGTAAAATGATAAACTACTCTTTTTTAAAGCCTTTTGGTTGTGAGGCCTTTGTCCATATTAATAAAGAAAACAGAACCAAGCTTGAGGAAAAATCAAAGAAATGTACCTTTATTGGATATGGTGTTAATGATTTTGGTTATCGCCTATATGATTATGAAAATCACAAAATCATTAGGAGCAAAGATGTAATATTCAATGAAAAGGTATTGTATAAGAATCAGTTGCAGGAAAAGAAATAGGAAAAAGAAAACAAAGAATACACAGTTCTTGATGAGATCATAGAAAAGGTAAAGGTGCCTGAAAATAACAATAATAAAGAGCCACAACAACAACAACCACCAAAATAGAAACAGGCACCTCAAACACCTAAAAGTGGTGTTAGAAGATCTACCAAGATAAGTAGACCCCTTGAACGATACTCTCATTCATTATATTATTTATTGTTGACTGATTCAGGTGAACCTGAATGTTATGAAGAAGCAATGTAGGTTGAAAGCAGGAAGAAGTGGGAGCTAGCTATGGAAGAAGAGATGGACTCCTTAATGCATAACCAGAATTGGGACTTAGTTAGGTTGCCGGCAGGTAAAAGTACATTGCAGAATAAATTAGTTTATAGGCTGAAGGAAGAAGATGGAGGAAAATAGAGGTACAAAGCTAGACTTATGGTGAAGGGGTTTGTACAGAAGAAAGGTATTGATTTTGATGAAATATTTTCTCCTCTTGTTAAGATGACTTCAATCAGAACTATTTTAAGTCTTGTAGCAGCGGAAGATTTACATCTTGAACAGTTAGACGTAAAGACAACATTTCTACATGGAGATTTGGAGGAAGAGATATATATGGAGCAACCAGAAGGATATGAGGTCAAAGGGAAAGAAAAATTAGTGTGCAGGTTAAAGAAGAGCTTGTATGGCTTAAAACAAGCTCCAAGGCAGTGGTATCTAAAATTTGACAAGTTTATGTCTAAACAAGGTTATACTAGATGTCACTCTGATCATTGTGTTTATCTGAAAAGGAAAAATGATGGCAGCTATATTATATTGTTATTGTATGTAGATGACATGCTTGTTGCAGGGTCTAACATGCAGGAAATAAATGTGCTCAAAAGAAAATTGGCAAATTCATTTGCAATGAAGGATTTAGGAGCTGCAAAACAAATCCTTGGTATGAGGATAACTAGAGACAGGAAAAATCGCAAATTAACACTGTCTCAGAATGAGTACATAGAGAAGGTGTTGAAAAGATTTAATATGCAGAATGCAAAACCAGTTAGTACAACTTTTGCTAGCCATTTCAAACTTACTAAGGAGATGTGCCCAAAGACCCAAGAAGACATGGATTATATGTCTAAAGTTCCATATGCATCAGCAGTTGGAAGCTTAATGTATGCAATGGTCTGCACAAGGCCTGATATTGCACATGCAGTGGGAGTTGTAAGCAGGTACATGAATAATCCAGGAAAAGAACATTGGATGGCGGTAAAATGGATTCTCAGATATTTGAGAGGTACCACAAATCAAGCATTATGCTTTGGTGGTTCAAACATTGCTCTACAGGGATATGTTGATGCAGATATGGCAGGTGACAGAGATAACAGGAGGAGCACTACAGGATATGTATTTACTGTAGGTGGAACAGCTGTCAATTGGGTTTCAAAAATCCAAAGTGTTGTTGCACTTTCAACAACAGAAGCAGAGTATGTTGCTGCTACAGAGGCTAGTAAAGAAATAATTTGGTTACAAAGGTTTATGGATGAATTGGGTAAGAAGCATGATATGGGTATGTTATACAGTGATAGCCAAAGTGCCATTCATCTTGCAAAGAAATCACCATTTCATTCCAGGACTAAACACATACAACTCGAGTACCATTTCATACGATCAGTATTGGAAGATGGACAGTTGAAGCTGGGAAAGATACACACTAGCCAGAAGCCTGCAGATATGCTAACAAAAGTTGTAACCAGGGAGAAACTGAGAATGTCCTCGATTTTCAATTGGTCTTCAAGGATGACGATGAAGATGAGAAATAGCCAGGTCCAAAGAGGAGTCATTTTCCAGCAAATGAAGCAGTGGTGGAGTTGCTACAATCAGTCTCCAAGTGGGAGATTGTTGGGTGTGGAGCCTGATTATCTTATTTATTTTGTATCATGGTGTTGGACCTCTGTACCTTAATGGGGGCGGCAACGCCACCCGTAATTAAATGTTGTCTGGGGGGTCCAAGGGGGGCGGCTGCGACTTCATGGAGCCCCCCTTGGGGGGGGGTTTCGGGGGCAGTGCCCCCGAAGCTAAAAACAAATGTAAAATTGCCTTGCAAAAGTATAATAATTTCTAGTCAATCTGGGTCGTTCATTAGGTGGATGATATGACGATAGAAGTTATGTTTAGTTTAGGGTTTTTTGCCCTAGAAGGCACCCCGTCTCTTGTATGAGGGGATTGTATTATGGCTGTTTATGGTATGTGTATTCTCGGAGAAAGAAACAGAGAGGGAGACTGTGAGAGAGAACAAAGGATATTATAACAGATCTGTTGTAGGTTGTGTCTCTTCATTCGCTGGATAATAGAAAGGAAGGACTGGCTGTTCGGGGTGGACGTAGCCCAAACTAGGTGAACCACGTATATCTGTGTCTCTCTGGTTTTATGTGTTTTGTGTGCTTGTGTTTTCCAATATGGGCATATTTTATGTGTTTCATTGCTCTATAGTATTTAATTTTATAACATCAGAAGCAAATGTTATATCAAAAGAGAAGATCAAAATTTGGGTAAGTTTGAATCACGTTTTGATGAAGGTATCTTTTTTGGTTATTCAAGCAAAATAAAGGCCTATAAATTTAATAATCTAAGATGAAAACAGATAGTGGAGAGCATAAATGTTACATTTGACGAACATGGTTTTCTAGAGAATAATGATGAAGATCTAGAATCTTTGGAACTTGAGACAGAGGCTGAAAAAGACATACATAAAATTATAGAACAAGAAGAAACTATCAACTAGGAAGAAGTAAATAATGATCATAAAGATATACCAGAACAACAACAAGAAGCTCCTCCAAGGAGAAAAAAAGAATGGATTCAAAAGAACCATCTATCAAATCAAATCATTGGTGACATAAATGAAGGTCGACAACTTCGTTCATCACAACAAGCTCACATTGCTTTTCTAGCAACCTTTGAGCCTAGTAGTTTTGAGGAAGCCAACCAGAATGAACATTGGTTAGCATCTATGAATGAAGAATTGGATCAAATTGAGAAGAATAACACTTGGGAATTAGTTCCATGACCAAAAGATAAAAATGTCATTGGGAATAAATGGGTGTTCAGAAACAAATCGAATGAAGATGGACAGGTTACCAGAAACAAAGCAAGATTGGTTTACAAAGGCTATGCACAAGTGGAAGGAATTGATTTCGATGAAACATTTGCACCAGTTTCTAGAATGGAAGCCATCTGAATGTTTCACACCTATGAATGTTCAAGAAAAATTAAATTCTACCAAATGGATGTTAAGTCAGCATTTCTGAATTGAGAATTAGAAGAAGAAGTTTACATCGAACAACCTGAAGGTTTTCTACTATCAGAAAAAGAAGACTATTATTTCAAGTTAAAGAAGGCTCTATATGGTCTCAAGCAGGCTCCCAGAGCATGGTATGCTCGTCTTGATGGATATTTACGTCAAAAATGGTTCAAGAAAGGTACTGCTGATAGAAATGTTTATGTACAAATAGATAAAGATAATTTAAAAATTGTTGAGGTATATGTGGATGATATAATATTTGGTAGCAATGATGATCGACTAAGTAAGAACTTTCTACAAAGATGCAAAGTGAGTTCGAGATGTCTTTACTTGGTGAGCTGACATACTTCTTAGGGCTTCAAATATCTCAGCAAGAGAAATGAATATTTATATGTCAAGCCAAGTACATTAAGGAAATGCTCAAGAAATTCAAAATGGAAGATTGCAAACCCGTCCTTACTCCAATGGTAACAAGTTGCAAATTGAGCATAGACGACTCATCTAAGGATGTGGGTAAGAGGTTGTACAGATCTATGATTGGTAGTCTTATATAGGTAACAGACTCCCGACCAGATGTTATGCAAGCAGTTGGACAAGTAGCAAGATTCCAAGCAACACCAAAAGAATCACATATTATTGCTGTCAAAATAATTGTTCGATATCTAAAGGGCACAGAAGAATATGGCTTGTGGTATCCCAAGGGTAACAATCTCATTTTTCAAGCCTTTACTGATGTGGATTGGGCAGGAAATGTTGATGATCGTAAGAGTAATAGTGGATCAGCATTCTATCTAGGTGGTTGTCTCGTATCATGGTTGAGCAAAAAGAAAACCTCGATCTCATTATCTACAGTGGAAGTAGAATACATTGCAGCGACATCATGTTGTACTCAAGTCCTTTGGATGAAACAAACTCTGCAAGATCTTCAAGTACAATTCAATGAGCCTATTCCCATATTCTGTGACAACACTAGTGCCATTAGAATCTCCAAGAATCCTATCATGCATCCAAAAACAAAACAAATTCCAATCAAATATCATTTTTTTAGAGAACATGTCGTTGAAAATAATATCAAACTTGAGTACGTTGGTACAAAATAAGAAATCGTTGATATCTTCACTAAACCTTTACCTCGTGAAGCATTTGAATATCTTCGCCAGAAGCTTGGGATTCTCCCAGGTTCTCATTATATTTTCCTTATTCATAATAAAAAGGGGGAGTGGAAGTGTGTACATGTTCGCAGGATGGTTGTGTGTCAGGAGGAGTTACCCTTTTCCATTGATGTCAAAGGGGGAGAGAATGTTGTAGGAATAGGTGTCATGATCACAGGGGGAGTACTTGTGTTGCCATCAATGCCAAAGGGGGAGATTGTTGGTTAGCGGTTGTCATTGATGTCAACCCAAGCAGCACCAGGGGCTACCCCAATATTGCATGGGATTTTTAACCTATAAAATTGCTATATTATGGGTCAATAATTCTTTTGATGGTTTCTTCTTGTCAATATGTTTCCGTTGATATATGGCACGCCACATAATTCTTCATAGTTTGAGAGATATTCATGTTTGAAGTTTGTAACCCCATTTAGTGGGCTAAAACCCAATGGGGTTGTGGCATGGGTCATTGAAAAGCCATAATTAATATTTTTTTAACCTCCTAAAATCCCTCCCACGTTCACTTGTTGAATCCCCTCTTAACGTAAACATTTATATAAATTGTGATCCTCATATCCTCCTTATGTAAGGGATTTCACCATCTGAAACAGGTCATCGTTGAATTTTCGCTCTAAAGTTTTTTCTACGAAGGTTTAGAAGCTGAAATTTTTATGAGGTGAATCCAAAATCATGGTGAAGGAATTGTGAAAATTTCAGATCAAGGTGCACAAGAGTTTCGGAGATATGATCTGTGGAACTGAGTTTGTGTAGGCTCCTGAAATTCATCTCAAAGAACTGACCTTGGGAAAATAGTCATAACTCGCTATCTGAGTATCGGATTGGAATTCTGCAAAATGTAGTATATAGTGCACAGACTGTAGTTTTCGCTCTATCAATTTCATAGCCGAATGAAGAAACAATGACACGTGTCATGCCGTACAATTTTACTCTATTGAAACTTGCATAATTAGGGCATTGTGAGAGATTGGGAATAACACTCTCTTGAAGAATCCAAATTGGGTCAGACCTATGGCATTAGAAAGATGACTCAGAGGACTACTACAGGACTGAAAATTAGATATTGGGGTTCTGAAATAACAGAGATACACTAGATTCAATATTGAGCCCCTAGAAGGCAATAAAAATCTAGATCTTGTGTTGTCAAGGGCTGCAAAGGACCAGAATTTCTAGGGTAGCAAAGCAAAGCAAGGTGTAGCAGAGGGTATCATGACAAGAGCAACAACCAAGGTGCAGAACAACAGTAAGAAGTTCATCAAATGAACTCTTCAAGTGGGCAGCACTGCATACAGTCACTGTAAAGGTATCATTGTACTAAGTCATTGTAAATACATTATTGTAAAAATTGTACTAGTGTCTATCTGCCAAGAGTTGAAGAGGCAGTGTCGGGAGGTCTAGGATCATCATTAGTTGGTTGTGTCATAGTTGGGGTTATGGTCTAGTGTGTCTTCTTCTTCTACATCATTATATATCATTGTAAAGTGGACCATTTTCCCTGGTACAACAGTCCATTCTTCTTTTATTCTTCTATAGGGTGGTAGGGTGGTGCTAGGGTGAGTTGTAGCTCATTGGGTGTTGGGGCATTCATTTAGTTTACTACTGAAGAATCTCGGGCATTGGAGTGTCCATCCAGTGGGAGCTGGAGAAGAATTCTTTTCTAGATTCTAGGAAATTGGAGCTTTATTTTCGATTGGAGTTAAATTTTAAAGAATTATTAGAAAAGCATTAGGTGGTTTTTATCCCGGAGTGGGTTTCCACCTTAAAAACTGTGTGCATTTGTGTTCCTTTTGTTTTCTTATATCATTGTACAAACACCGATAATAATTGAAGATTAACTAATGCTCTAATTGAAAGGAATATTGATTCACCTCCCCTCTCAGTATTTCCAACAATTGGTTTCAGAGCTTGGTTCCTTTAATAGCTGGAAGGAGGTCATGGAGCATACCAAGAATGGTGCACCTATGTTCAATGAAAATAATTATGCACTATGGAAAGGAAGAATGGAGGTCTATCTCTTGGCGCAAGGCTACGAAGTATGGGACACTGTTCAAAATGGATTTACATCAAGCGCAGATGAACAAGGTAAGAATTTGGTAAACGATGCAAAAGCAAAGAATATTATTATCATGGACTTATTGAATTTTCAAGCACCCGATTTTGAAAAGTGGTGATGCAGAATCACCATTTTTTTTTTCTGGTGCACATTTTTGACACTCTAAAATTTTTATTTATGAAGTATGAATATTTGTTTTAAAATGTTAGTGATTTTCATGCTAATTTTGAAATGTATTGATGCAGCATCAATTTTTTTTTTTTTTTTTTTTTTTTTAGAGCGGTGATTTTCATGCTAATTTTGAAACGTATTGATGCTGCATCAACCTTTTTTTTAGAGCAGTGATTTTCATGCTAATTTTGAAACGTATTGATGCTGCATCAACCTTTTTTTTTTAGAGCAGTGATTTTCATGCTAATTTTGAAACGTATTGATGCTGCATCAACCTTTTTTTTTAAGAGTGGTGATTTTCATGTTGGTAATAAAACACAAAACTTAGATAAAAAAAATATATAAAAACAATAAAAAACCAAATAAAAATGTAAAAAAAACAAAAATAGCTAATAAAAATAAAAAATTTAAACAAAAATAAATTAAAAAAAACAAAAATATTTGAAAATTATATCAAAGGAAATGACAAAATTTGAAGAAAAAAAACACATAATTTTAAGAAAAAAAACAAAAATTGACCAAAAAATTAAAAAAAAAAAAATCAAAAACATTTTTTTCTAACTTATTAAAAAAAACAATATATTAAAATATATATATATATTTAAAAAATTAAAATTTAAAAAATTAAAATTACAAAATTAAAATTTAGAAAAAAAAAATTTTAAAAAAAAGAAATTAAATTTAAAAATTTAAATTAAAAAAAATAATAATAATAAGGAAAAAAATACAAATTTTAAAATTTACAAAAAAAACAAATTAAAAAAAAAACCAATTAAAATTGAAAAAGATAAAGAAAATAAAAAAATAAAAAAAAAAAAAAAAACCTATCATTAAAAAACAAGAAAAATGAAAAAAAACTAGTGCAAATAATTAAAAGACAAATATACATAAATTTAGTGTTTTTTTTTTTTTTTTTTTTTAATGAAACCATTTATAGATTTTTAAAATGAAAAACTAAATAAACGAAAAAAGTAAGAAAAACAATTAAATTAAATTAAAATTCAAAAATTTTAATAAATAATTTTTAAATTTTAAATTTAAAAAAATAATTATTCTATAATATTAAATATAAAAGAAATTAAACAAATTGAATTTAAAATAAAAAATTTGAATAAAAGAAATAATTTTAGATATTTTGAAATTCAAATTTAAAAAAAAAAAATCAAATTAAAATAACAATATTAAAAATTAAAAAAAATAAAATAAAAAAATAAATAAAATCAAATACAAAATAGTTGTATATATATATATTACAATTTAAAAAAAAAAAAAGGAATTTTATTTTAAATAAAAATATTAAATTAAAAAAAAAAAAAAAATTTGTAAAAAAAAATTATTTTTTGAAATTTAAAAAAAAATAAAAAATAAAAATAAAAAAATCAATTAAAAAAAAAAACAAATTAAAAAAAATTAATTAAAAAAAAAAATTAAAAAAAAAAAATGCGGTGGTGGTTGTTGGCCCGCCCGCTGGGCGGCGGTGGCCGGCCGGGCGGCGCCACCGGGGGCGGCCCAGCCGGCCTCCCGGCCCCCGACGGGCGGAGGGGCGATTCGGGCCAACAACCACCTCCGCATTTTGTTTTTTTAAATTTTTTTTTTTAATTAATTTTTTTAAATTTGTTTTTTTTTAATTGATTTTTTTTTTTTTTTTTTTTAATTTTTTTTTTTATTTTTAAAATATTATTTTTTTTTAAATTATTTAAAATAAATTTCATTTTGTTTTAACTTTTTTTAATTTTATTATTTTGTTGTTTTAAATTTATTATTTTTTTTTTTGTTAATAATTTTTATTAAATTTTGCCATTTTTTTGTATTTAATTGATTTTTTTTTTTTTTAATTTCATAATTTTATATATTTTACGTTTAGTTTTTTAATAAAATTTTATAAAATTCAATAAATTATATATATATTTTTTTAATTTATTTGGATTTAATATTTTTTTTAAATGTTTTACCTTTTTATTTTTATTTTTTTGTTAATTACATAAAATTTTTATATTTTTATATTTCAATTCAAATTGTGTATTTAAAATTAGATTTTTTTTTAATGAAACTTAATTTTTTTAAATTTTTTTTTATTTAATATTTTTTTTAAAGTTTTAAAAGTTTTTCATTTAATAAAATTTTATGTATATACCTATTTTAATTTAAGTTCATATATATATTTTAATTTTTATAATTTAAATTTAATTTATTTTTTATAGTTTATTTGTTTTTTTAATATATTTTGTTTTAAATTTAATATTTTCATTGTAGTTTATTTTTATTTTTTATTTTTAATTAATTTTTCTTTTTTTTTTCTTTATAATTTGAATAGTGTTTTTTTTTTTAATTTTGAATTTTTAAATTTATTAAAATTTAATATATTTCTTTAAATTTAATTATTTGTTTTAATTTTTTCTTTTCTTTTTTTAAATTTAATAAGCATTTTCTTTTTCTTTTTAAATTTAATTTCTATATTTTATTTTTTATATTTTCCTTTTTTTTAACTTGTTTTTTTTTTTTTTAATTTAATATTTTTATTTTGTTTTTATTTTTATTTTTTAATTTCTATATTTTTTGAAATTTTAATCTTAATTTTTTTTGGTTTATTTTTAAAAAAAAATTTCCTTGAATTTTAGGTTTTTTTTTAATGATTGAATTAAAATTTTTACTTTGTTTTTATTTTAATTTTTTTTATCTTCATATATTTTTAAATTTTAAGCTTTTAAATGTTTTTATTTTTTAAATTTATTTTTTTCTTAAATTTTAGGTTTTTTTTTAATGTTTGAATTTTAAAAATTTAAAAATGTTACTTATATTTTTAAAAATGCCAAAAGTATGACACAATTTTTTTTTTTGTTATTCTAGCATCAACTAATTTCGTTTTGAGGGTGTTTTTTCAATCTTTTTTCCAAGAAACAATTTTGTTTTTACCATAATTTTATAAAATGTTGAAATTTGACCTTCAAAAAAAAACGAAGTGCGTTCTGGAAGACACACTTTTTTTTGGGGGGGTGTTTTTTCAATCCTTTTTTCAACAAACAATTTTTTTTTAGCATAATTTTATCATAAAGTGTTGGGTTGTAAAACCACCAAAAAATTTATGGGAAAAGCTTGAGAAGAGAGGTGACTACATTCTGAAGCAAGTTTGAAGAGAGAGAGCAAAATTTGAGCAACTCAGAATGAAAGAAGATTGCAACATTGCTGCATACTTCCAATACATTGATGAAATAACCAATAATCTGGAAGGATTGGGAGAGCCATTTGATGAGAAGACTATTATATGAAATATTCTTAGAACATTACGAAGGAGATTCAACCCAAAGGTATCGGTCTCAGAATACAGTGCAAATTTGGACAAACTCAGCAAAGAGGAATTACATGGAGTTCTCATAGCATATGAAATGAGACTTGATGAAGAAGAGGGTACTTCTCATCTAGAAATTACGTTCGTTGCATCTAAGAAAGCCAATAAGGAAAAACAACCTTAAATTGAAAATAAATTCACCTGCAAGTGTGAAGAAAAGGGAGATGATGGAGAAGGTCTTTCACATGAAGAATATGCTTGCTTTACGAGAAAAATAAAAATTGGTAATGGAAAATTCAAAGGTAAACTTCCATTAATATGTTTCGGCTGTGGTGAGGTTGGGAAATTCACAGAAAAATGTCCGAACAGAAGTGATGGAAACTCAAAAAGGAAGAAAGGCTTTAAGAAATTCAAAAAGCAAAGATCCAAAAGGAACTTTCTCTCTAAAGAAGATAGCTCATCATCCGATAAAGACAAGGAAAACAAATAATAAGCCAATGAGAGAGTATTTTTTATGGCCAAGCACAATAAAAAAGAGGTATCAAACAATGAAGAAGAAGGATTGGCCATAGAAGAATTTTCTAAGGAAGCAGTCAAGCTTATAAAAGAGCTCAAGGAAGAGAAGATTTGTTCCAATAATCTTGAAGAACAAGTTCAAGGTCTAAAAATTGAAGTTGAAGAACACAAATGTATTGAAGATTCACTTCAAAAGACGCTGGAAGAAAGCAACCAAGAAAGGGAAGCATTAGAAGCCAAAGTAGTCTCGTTTCGTAAGGAAGTGAAGAAGGGAAAGACTATCCAAAACTATGCTAACAGCTCAAGGGCATTGGAAGAAATCATCAACAATCAATGATCTTACAATGACAAAACTGGCCTTGGTTACAAAGAAGAAGAAGTAGGACCTTCTACAACAAAATACGATAAACCTATGAGATCTAACATGCATATAGACTTCATTGGAAAAGATTCACAAGCACATCCTTAGAAGATGATTCCTCAAAAAATATTTCCATCCAGGTACTGGCATATTTTTCATGGCTATTGTTATTCGTGTGGAAAATTTGGTCATAAAGCTGTAGAATGTCACACGTACCCTAGGAAGCAATACAATTCTAGGAGATCCTTCAAATATGAACCTCCCAGGGCTCAACGAAACATCAATAGATTTGAAAATTTAAGAAATAATATGGAATGTTACAAATTTCAGAACTTTGGACACATAGCCAGAGACTGTAGACTTGAAAATCCTCCAGAAGAATCTTCGAAGCCACAAAATGAATGAACATGGAAGAAGAATAAGACTGATAATTGTGCTCTTGCTCTCAAGGATCAAAACAACAAAGATGTGTGGTATGTTGACAGTGGTTGCTCAACGCATATGAATGGAGATAGAAGGAAATTTGTATCTCTGAAAGAGAAGAAGGATGGAACTGTATCCTTTGAAAATGATGGATCTTCAAATGTTATAGGATCAGGTATCGTCACTCTTGGAAGTAGAGATGTTATAGCTAAGAATGTTCTATTGGTTGAAAACATGAATCACAATCTGCTTAGTGTTGGAAAAATGTGTGATCAAGGACACACAATGCTATTCAACTCCACAAAGTGTGAAATTAGGAAAGGCAAGTATGGTAAAATTGTGGCTATAGCAATTCGAGCTCCAAACGACATATATGTTCTGGATGAAGCAAGTAAAGCATGTCTACTAGCTAAAGAAGATGAAAGTTGTTTATGGCACAAACGAATGGGTCACATAAACTTTGAAAATCTTGTTAGAATAAGCAAAAAGGAAGTAGTACGAGAAATGCCGAAAATATCAAAACCTTCCAACACACTCTGTGAGGCCTGTCGACATGGCAAGCAGACAAAAGTCCAATTTAAAACAAAATAACACTTTGCATCACATCCATTGGAATTGATACATATTGATCTATGTGGTCCTAAGAGAACAAAAGGCTTAGATGAAGAATTATACTTCATGTTATTGATAGATGACTATACCAGGATGACATCCATAAGTTTCCTAAAGAAAAAATTTGAAGCATTTGAGTGCTTTAAGATCTACAAAGAGTTGGTCGAAAATGAAACTGATTTGAAAATAAAGTGTCTAAGATGAGATAATGGCGGAGAATTCACTTCCAAATTATTTCAGCAATACTGTGACGAAAATGGAATAAAAAGACAATTTTCAACAGAACGAACACCTCAGCAAAATGGAGTTTCTGAAAGAAAGAACAAGACCGTACAGGAAATGGGTAGAACAATGTTGAAGGACTCAAAATTGGATGAAAATTTCTGGGTTCAAGAAATTGATACGACAATATTCATGATCAATCGAAGTCTTCTCAGAAATAATTGCAACAAGACCCCATATGAATTATGGAAAGGAAAAGAAGCTAATGTAAAATATTTCAGAATCTTCGGAAGGAAATGTTATATCAAAAGAGAAGATCAAAATTTGGGTAAGTTTGAATCACATGTTGATGAAGGTATCTTTGTTGGTTACTCACACAAAATAAAGGCCTATAAATCTTATAATCTAAGACGAAAACAAATAGTGGAGAGCATAAATGTTACATTTTACGAAGATGGTGTTATAGAGAATAATGATGAGGATCTAAAATCTTTGAAACTTGAGACAGAGGCTGAAAAAGACACAAATAAAATTATAGAACAAGAAGCAACTATCAACTAGGAAGAAGTAAATAATGATCATCAAGATATACCAGAACAACAACAAGAAGCTCCTCCAAGGAGAATAAAAGAATGGATTCAAAAGAATCATCCATCAAATCAAATCATTGGTGACATAAATGAAGGTCGACAACTTCGTTCATCACAACAAGCTCACATTGCTTTTTTAGCAACCTTTGAGCCTAGTAGTTTTGAGGAAGCCAACCAGAATGAACATTGGGTAGCAGCTATGAATGAAGAATTGGATCAAATTGAGAAGAATAACACCTGGGAATGAGCTCCATGACCAAAAGATAAAAATGTCGTTGGGACTAAATGGGTGTTCAGAAACAAATTGAATGAAGATGGACAGGTTACCAGAAACAAAGCAGGATTGGTTTGCAAAGGCTATGCACAAGTGGAAGGAATTGATTTTGATGAAACATTTGCACCAATTTCCAGAATGGAAGCCATCCAAATGTTTCTTGCCTATGCATGTTCAATAAAAATCAAAGTCTACCAAATGGATATTAAGTCAGCATTTTTGAATGGAGAATCAGAGGAAGAAGTTTACATTGAACAACCTGAAGGTTTTCTACTATCAGAAAAAGAAGACTATGTTTTCAAGTTAAAGAAGGCTCTATATGGTCTCAAGCAGGCTCCCAGAGCATGGTATGCTCATCTTGATGGATATCTACATCAACAAGGGTTCAAGAAAGGTATTGTTGATAGCAATATTTATGTACAAATAGATAAATATAATTTAACAATTGTTGAGGTATATGTGCATGATATAATATTTGGTAGCAATGATGATCGACTGAGTAAGAAATTTTCTACAAATATGGAAAGTGAGTTCGAGATTTATTTACTTGGTGAGCTAACATACTTCTTAGGGCTTCAAATATCTCAGCAAGAGAAAGGAATATTTATATTTCAAGGCAAGTACATCAAGGAAATGCTCAAGAAATTCAAAATTGAAGATTGCAAACATGTCCTTAATCTGATGGTAATAGGTTGCAAATTGAGCATAGACGACTCATCTAAGGATGTGGATCAGAGGTTGTACAGATCTATGATTGGTAGTATTCTATATGTAACAGCCTCCCAGCTAGATGTTATGCAAATAGTTGGACAAGTAGGAAGATTCCAAGCAGCACCAAAAGAATCACATATTATTGTTGTCAAAATAATTCTTCGATATCTAAAGGTCACAAAAGAATATGGCTTGTGGTATCCCAAGGGTAACAATCTCATTATTCAATCCTTTATAGATGCAGATTGGGCAGGAAGTGTTGATGATCATAAGAGTACTAGTGGAGCAACATTCTATCTAGGTGGTTGTCTCATATCATGGTTGAGCAAAAAGCAAACTTCAATCTCGTTATCTACAGTGGAAGAAGAATACATTGCGTCGGCATCATGTTGTACTCAAGTCATTTGGATGAAACAAACTTTGCAACATCTTCAAGTACAATTCAGTGAGCCTATTCCCATATTCTGTGACAACACTAGTGCCATCAAAATCTCCAAGAATCCTGTCATGCATTCAGAAACAAAACACATTCCAATCAAATATCATTTTGTTAGAGAACATGTCACTGAAAAAATATCAAACTTGAGTATGTTGGTACAAAAGAACAAATCGCTGATATCTTCACTAAACCTTTACATCGTGAAACATTTGAATATCTTTGCCAGAAGCTTGGGATTCTCCCAAGTTCTCATTAGATTTTCCTTATTCATAATATAAAGGGGGAGTGGAAGTGCGTATAGGTCCGTAGGATGGTTGTGCGTCAAGGGGAGTTACCCTTTTCCATTGATGTCAAAGGGGGAGAGAATGTTGTAGGAAGAGCTATCATGATCGCAGGGGGAGTACTTGTGTTGCCATCAATGCCAAAGGGGGTGATTGTTGGTCAGCAGTTGTCATTGATGTCAACCCAAGCAGCATCAGGGGCTACCCCAATATTGCATGGGATTTTTGACCTACCAAATTACTATATTTTGGGTCAAGAATTCTTTTGATGGTTTCTTCTTGTCGAGATATTTCTGTTGATATATGGCATGCCACGTAATTCTTCACAGTTTGAGAGATATTCATGTTTGAAGTTTGTAACCCCAGTTAGTGGGCTAAAACCCCATGGGGTTGTGGCATGGGTCATTGAAAATTCATAATTAATATTTTTTTAAGCTCCTAAAATCCCTCCCACATTCACTTGTTGAATCCCCTCTCAACCTAAGCATTTATATAAATTGTGATCCTCATATCCTCCTTATGTAAGGGATTTCGCCATCTGAAACAAGTCAGCGGGGAATTTTCACTCTAAATTTGTTTCTACGAAGGTTCAGAAGCTGAAATTTTTATGAGGAGAAGCCAAAATCCGAAGGAAGTGGTTGTGAAAATTTCAGATCAAGGTGCACAACAGTTTCAGAGATATGATCTGTGGAAGTCAGTGTTTTTGCAGGCTCCTGAAATTCATCTCAAAGAAGTGACCTTGGGAAAATAGTCATAACTCTCTATTTGAGTATCGGATTAGAATTCTATAAAAAGTAGCAAATAGTGCACAGACTTTAGTTTTCGCTCTATCAAGTTTAGAGCCAAATGAAGAAACAATGACACGTGGCATGCCGTACAAGTTCGCTCTATTGAAACATGCCATAATTAGGGAATTGTGAGAGATTGGGCATAACACTCTCTTGAAGAATCCAAATTGGGTCAGACCTATGGCATTGGAAAGAAAACTCAGAGGAATACTATAGGACCGAAAATTAGATATTGGGGATCTGAAATAATAGAGATACACCAGATTCAATATCAAGCTCCTATAAGGCAATAAAAAGCTAGATCATGTGTTGTCAAGGGATGAAAAGGACCAGACTTTCTAGGGTAGCAAAGAAAAGCAAGGTGCAGCAGAGGGTAGCATGACAAGATCAGCAACCAAGGTGCAGAACAACAACAATACATTCATCAAATGAAGTCTTCAAGTGGGCAGCACTGCATACAGTCACTGTAAAGGTATCATTGTACTAAGTCATTGTAAATACATTATTGTAAAAATTGTACTAGTGTCTATCTGCCAAGAGTTGAAGAGGCAGTGTTGGGAGGTCTAGGATCATCATTAGTTGGTTGTGTCATAGTTGGGGTTATGGTCTAGTGTGTCTTCTTCTTCTACATCATTCTATATCATTGTAAAGTGGACCATTTTCCATGGTACGAGAGTCCATTCTTCTTTTATTCTTATATAGGGTGGTAGGGTGGTACTAGGGTGAGTTGTAGCTCATTGGGTGTTGGGGCATCTGTTCAGTTGACCACTGAAGAATCTCGGCTGTTGGAGCATCCATCTAGTGGGAGCTGGGGAAGAATTCTTTTCTAGATTCTAGGAAGTTGGAGCTTTATTTTCGTTTGGAGTTGAATATTAAAGAATTATTAGAAAAGCATTAGGTGGTTTTTGTCTCGGAGTGGGTTTCCACCTTAAAAACTGTGTGCATTTGTGTTCCTTTTGTTTGCTGCTATCATTGTACAAAAACTGATAATAATTGAAGATTAACTAATGCTCTAATTGAAATGAATACTGATTTACCCCCCCTCTCAATATTTCCAACAGTTCTTGGCCCTTTTGAGGGACCATTTTTTGCTCCAAATGCCCTAAAATGTTCTATGGATGATGTACTTTCCATGAGGATCATGAATACGTAAGACATTCAAAATTTGGGTGCCATAAAAAAGAGCGCAGAGTTAGTGGCGCTGCACGATTGGCCCTTTTTTCTGTTAGCCAAATAGTCAAAAATAAAAACTTGCACCAAAGTGCCAAAATTTGGAATTTACCTTGCTAATCATGGTTTGGATGCTTGGAGAGATACATCAGCAAGGATATCCAGTTTCTCCTTCTCCTTTGCCTCATTTTGTGCTTGAATCTTTGCAAGGGATCTTTTGAGCTTTGCCCTTGCAATTTTGTTCCTTATGACATAATGTCTTGCCATCTTCTTCTGCAAGTCAATGTCTCTTTTGACATTCTCTAATTGACCGTTTAGGTGCAAATTGGCTCTCTCTAGCCAAGATTCTCTGTCATATCTGATCTCCATAGCAAGCATCTCACTTGGAGTGAGCTTCTCTGCCAACTCTATCTCTTTCTCTCTTTCCCGGGCTAAGGCTTTATTCAACCCAATTTTCCTTGACATCTTCCTAGGAATTTGTTCTTCCTCATCCGCAATGTCATCAAGAGTACCCAAGGTCTCATCTAACATAGCCTTGGCTTTTCCAGCCTCTTTCCGAGATTTGATAGCTCGGACCTCACTGATGGCTTTCCCTCTCTCTAACTAATGGTTTTCTACCTCAAGGAAGTTGATCACATTATTTTCCCTGCCAAGATTGGTTTGGAGCTCCCTAATCTGGGCATCCTTGCTCTTGATCAACATGTTTGTAATCCTCTCCTCATCCTCACTCTTGAGGTCAATAATTTGAAACTATTGTTCAGTTTCATGCTCATCCTCTTTTTCAACAATGACTTACTCTGCAACCTTTTCCTTACCCTTATCAAGCTATTTTGTTGATGATGAAGGCAGGGGTCCTTCCACAATATGTGGAGAAAACACTTGCCTATGACCTCTTTGATAGGTCAAAGGAAAAGGCTCTATGTCAGCCATCTCAGTGTCATTTGTATCACTACTCTCTTCACTATTTGATGCTGTGTCATGAGATGAGGGTGAAGGGATGTGGGAAGGTGATGAAAGAGGGTCATCATGGGGTGAAGGAATGTGAGTGAGTGGAGATGTGTGAAAAGTAGGAAGTGATGGAGGAGTAGGAATGGGAGGATGCAATGAGGAAGGGATATCCTGCTAATGATGGAAATGTGGATTAGTGAACACCTCATTAACAATGAAGGTCTCCTATGGAATGCCTTTTTGCTGTATTTGGTGCATAACCACCATCTTGATAAGTGAGTGATGAAACAAGCTTTGCATTTGCTAAGGATAATCCCTCTTTTACACTATGTAGGCCATTTTTTCAATGCTTCGGTAAAGGTAATATGGTATATGCAACATCCTCACTCTATTAAAGTGCATAAGAAGCCTGATGTGGTATGAGTAGAGGCGAGAGAACCTTCCCTGACATGTGAAATAATTCATGATTATTCTCATCATAGGTTCATATCTATCAAGCATATAAGAAAAAGGAAAGATGGTTTTGTGGTGGTCTTTATACCTAGGCTTTAGATATGGCTCAAAGTAGCTCATGTCTAGGTTTGCCTTCTTAAACCATTTTTCCCCCACACTTGGTATTCCTGTAGCATTGGAAATGACATCTGTAGACAACTCAAAGGTGACCCTAGGAAGATTAACTTGTTTGTCATGAAAATTGATAATGAAAAGTCTTGTTAGCTCAGGGTGGTTTTGTACTTGCTATACCTTCTCACAAAAATCAAAGAAGCCTACATGTTCGAAGCAGGAAACAATAAGGGGAGATGCCATGAGCTCTCTTGTATTGAGGGGTTCAAATATGTTTATCTTTCCTCATTTATGATCATGCCTCCTTGGCATTTAGGCCTCACCACCAATGTCCTCATCCTTTGACATGTTGAAAAATCTATTTTTAGAAACCCTAGGGCTGCTGTGAAATGAGATGAAAGGAGGGTGTGAAATTGTAATTTTGCAAATGAATGGAATGAGTGAGAATGAAGGGAATGGATATTCTGTCAAGAAAGATGAATGGAAACCCTCAAACATTGTAATTTCCCCTGTCTATCATTGTTTTTCTTCGAGGAGGATGAAAAATAAGAAAGAAACAGGGATTTCAATTTAAATCTTCGGGTTTTATTTTAGGGTTCCATTTTCATTGATTAAGAAAACACCAAAATTGCTTGAAGATAGGTGTATGCTAGGTACTTACACTTAAGATTTTCTGGGAGGAACTTTCGCAAGAGCTTGGAAGCAATTTGGAGTGATTTTAGTGGTTTGAGGGCTTAGAAACCCTTCCTATCCAAGTGCGCAGTGCCAATCCTAGGCACGCAACACCTTTGAAAATGAGTAGAGGATGTGTCGGGAAAGAGCATAGTGCCACTTCCCAGGTGCAAAAAACCTTCAGAGTTTGAACAGAGGAAAAGTGCTAGGGGAGCAACGCCCAGTTCCAGGTGCACAATGCCAAGCTAAAAATGCAACGCCAGGAAATTTGCTCAGATTTTCTTAGAAAACTCACAATTTCTCCCTTGCTGAACACTCTTGGCATTTTGAAGGATAACAATGATTCATTGAAGTGTAAAATGGGCTTTTATAGGCTCATGGATTTAATTCAATCTTTGCAAACCCACTTTCTAATGTCAAAAGTCCTTTTTCTTTTCTCACTAACCCTTTTACATTGTTTGCATGCAGGTTTGCTAAAATGATGAATTTGACCTTTCTTTTGGTCACAAAGGCATGACAAGTTCATTTTAACATCTTAGGGATTTAATCACACACACTAGCATCTTCAAAAATTTCTGTGGTTTCCATCATAACACTCAACTTATCTTTTCCACCTTGTCTGGCCACTTTCTTCAAAACCCTAGGTGTCTGGAGTGCTTTACAATAATCATCATTGTTGTCTTCTAGGTTCTCTATAGCCCTTTCAAGTTCATTCATTTCTATCTAGTTCACCTCACCTTTTTCCATATTCCACCAATCTATTTTGATAGACTTTATTCATGTTTGGCCTTGTGTCCTTCCCCTATGTCATTTTCCACAAGTGATCACTGTTTTGGCACTTAACTAGACCATCAAGTGTATAAACCCTAATCATCTTCAAGAACAAGTTGTTTCCCTTTCCTTTGCTATAAGTTGTTTTCATTCAAGAGTAGACAATCTACCTCATTAGTGCCTTCTGCTGACAAATATTTTAACACTCCTGTAGAAGTGATAAACTCTTTCCATTTTCCTCATTGTAGGTTTCTGAACTGATGGGATAGACTTATTTGGAAATTTTAGGTCCTTCTTGAATAACCATGTCTTGACATTCTATTACATCTGAGCCGGATTATAGAAAAGGAAAAGCAGTGCCTAAAACATCCAAGGATGGCCCTAAAACATGTAAAAACCCTAATGACCTAGTGGGAGGGTCCTTTGACCTAATATTGACTGGAATTGGACTTGGAGGTTTCTCAAGTGCAAACAGAGTATTTTCAAAAGTGCTATATTGAAGATCCAAAATCCAATGTACTTGACTTATCTAAAGAGCCTACAAAGATAGTTTTGAGACCATTAATTCTTGAGGAACCTGGGGAACATGGGAAATGAGTCTATAACAGGAAACCCTAGAGGGAGGATGGAGTCTATTGATAGGGGAAAAAAGAGGCAATGAGGCTATAGGTAGGGAAGGAGGTTGAAAATGATAAGTTAAGCCCACAAGGATTTTTTTAGGAGCAACAGGGTGACTTTGAGATGGAAAAATTGAGAAATAGTGAAAACATTTCTATAAGGATAATGAAGGCAATGAGATTTATGAAACTCAAGATATTCAAGGAATATTTTTTTTAGAAATCTATAAACATCCTATAGTCATCTAAATATAGTGAAAAATACTGATGAATAACAGTAGCTCCACTTGGGGAGGGCATCTCCTTTAAGGAGGTGTCAAGAACCTGAGATCTCTGATTTTGCAGATGAGATGCCTTACATGTTTGCTGATTTCCTTCATTTTGCAATGCTAATCAGGTTGTTTTTCTTTGTAGCTATGATCTTACAATAAGAAAAACATGATTTCTTCAATATCAATTCTACCTACCCATCATACCTTTCCTAACATTTTCTCTTCATTTCGGTGCATTTGAATTTGCAAACCCTAACATCATCTTTTCTTTTGAAAGAAAAAAAAATATCTATGTCTACCCTTATATCATCCAAAGGCTCAGATTAGACTGATTAGTCCTTTTTATTCTCTACCTGATCTACTTATTTGTCAAGGTTAAGTAGTTTCACAAATTTTCATTCTCTAACCTATCAACACAAAATTTAAAGCATGATCAAATCAAGGTTAAGATGTTCGATTTGTCATGAGCTGTGGCATTTTGGACAAGCTGCACACAGATTTTATTTTTGTACAAAGTAAAAATAGAAACTTGAGGGCTATAATTTTAAATTTGTCACTCATCCCTCTCTTTTCTCTTTGGTTCAGATTTGAGCTTTGTGAACCAGCATCTCTTCCTAACCTAGTCTACTAATGAGCCAAGTTTAAATGGTTTGGAAAATCTTGCTTTTATAACTTATCAACAGAAATTTAAAACATGTTCAATCATGGTTAGGCTGTATGACTGAATAAGACTTTTGTTTCTCAAAGTAGTGGCATTTGGACTTGCACACTTTCAGACATATTGTTTTTTGGTATGGGTCTTTACCTCTTCTTTTCATCTGCCCTCTTTTTCTTCTTTCTTTGTTTTTGTGTTTTTATTTTTTTGTTATTTTACTCAAGAAATGTTATATACAATGAACAAATCTTTGAAATAAGAACTTCAACAAAAATAGTGCTTGAGCATCTTGCCATTGACAAGACCTCCAAATAACTCAGTTCCATCTATTTCTTGTAGGAAGAAAGCATTGTTACCTCTTGCTGAATGGATGCTGTATGGACCTTTCCACAAATTTTCAAATTTTCCATGCTTGCCCTTTTCCTCTCTTCTTGAATCCCACTTTAGCACTTTGTCTCCAATCTAGAAATAATTTTCTTTGGTCCTCTTATAAAATATTTTCTTGATGCTCCCTTGTACTTCTTGTGTCCTGCTGTATACTTCTTCCCATGATTGCTGCAATTGAATGGTTTGGTTTAGGCTCCTTTGTATATCATTCTCCTATGATTGTACCTCTTGAAGGAGATTCATCACTGGGACTCCCAAGGATGCTGGAAAAACTGCATCCATGCCATACACTAGCTGATAAGGAGACATGTTAATTGATTTCTTCCTTGTCAATCTGTTTGCCCATAGTGCATGTACTAATTTGTTGTGCCATGAATTTTTGTTCTCTTCCAACAACTTGTTGATGATGTTTACCAAAATTTGTTAGAGGACTCATCCAACCCATTACCTTGAGGGTAATAAGCTGTAGAATGCCCTAATGTGATGTGATACTTGTGGAAAAAGTCCACCATTCTCTTGGACTTAAATGCAACAACATTATTAGTGATGATATTTCTCGGACAACCAAATCTGGACAGGATATGATTTTCAAGGAATTTAATAATTACCAAGTCAGTGGTAGTCCTTGAAGGAATGGATTCTATCCATTTGGTGAAATATTCAGTTGCAGTGAGTATCCATTTGTGTTGGGCAGAGGAGGCAGGGTGGATTTCTCCAATGAAATCCAAACCCCACTATTGAAAAGGAGTTTCAACACTGATAGGATGTAAAGGCAAAGGTATTAGTTTTCTCTTTCCCTCAAAGATTTGGCATTTATGTCAAGTCACTACCAGCTTGTGGATATAAGGGAAAAGAGTGGGCCAATAGAGACTAGCTCTAAGGATTTCGTTGGTAGTAGTTTTCCAATAGAGATGACCTCCACAATCTCCTTCATGAAACTCATGCATGATTCTATCTGCATCATCTTCAAGTAAACATTTAAGCAAGATACCAACAAAAATTTTCCAATATAAAGCTTTATCTAGGATGAAAAAATTTACAGCCTTTTCTTTCAAGAATCTATCCTTGGTTTTGGACAAACTAGGAGGCAAATTTAGATTAAAAAGAACATGTAATATGTCAACATACCAAAGTGTGTTCAGAAGTGTTTCTTCAATAGGTGGAGTCACCAGGTCCTCTTGTTCATCCAAGGAATGTATCATGTTTATGTCCAATGCTTGAAAGTTTGGTTCAGCCATCAGTTTGGCTAGTCCTTTCCCCTTGATTAGCTTGGTGGGCTTGATTTCCAAATAATACTCTAAGACAACAACAATCCACTTATCTCTTTTACCATCAGGATCTTGAGTTAGTATGTCCTTAACAACTTCATGAGGAAAAAAAGCAATAACATGTGAATGCGAGATGTAAACTCTGAAATCTTTTAAGGCTTTGATTAAGGAAAAATCTTGTTTTTCCATGATGTTATATTTCAGAGGTGCGTCTCTCAGTTCCTTGCTGAAGAAAGCTATGGGATGTTCTTGTCCCATTATGTTCTTTTGTAGAAATACTGCAGCAAATGTGTGTTCGGATGCAAATGAAAAGATGAAGAAATCCCTGGTAAAGTCAGGGCTGATTAGAACTGGTGTTTGGGTAAGTTCTTGTTTTACTAGCTCAAAGGATTGTTTTTCTTCTATGGTCCATTTGACTCCTATTTCTCTTCTCAGCATGTTTGTATTGTTTCTTAGGAGTTCAACAAGGTTTGGTATGAACTTTATTAAGAAGTTGATATTTCCAATGAAGGATTGTAGTTCTTTGATGTTTCTAGGGTGGCTGATCTGCAATATCCCTTCAATACTTTTTGGGTCTATGTTAATCCATTCTTCAGATATGATGTGGCCTAAAAGTTTCCCTTCTTGAAGACCAAACAAAGTTTTCTTGGGATTTAAAGATAAACCATACTTTCTACACTTTTCAAAGAATTTTCTTAAGTGAGCTAGGTGTTCTTCATCGGTTTTTGAGTAAACAGTGATGTCATCAAGGTATATCACAATGAAGTAGCCTATTTCTTCAGAAAAAGTAATGTCCATGGCTTTTGAAAAGTGGCCCCAACATTCCTTAACCCAAAAGAAATTTTGACATACATGAAGGTGCCCCAAGGTGTAGTGAAAGATGTTTTGTGTTGATCACTTGGAAGTACTAGCACCTAATTATACTCTGAAAAACCATCAAGCAAAGATATTCTTTTGGAACCTACTACCGTTTGCAGTATATGATCCATCTTAGGTAAAGGGTAGTTGTCTCTCAGAGAGGCTTTGTTTAAATTTCTAAAGTCTATGCACAGCCTGATTTCTCTTGTTTTCTTCCTCACTGACACAAGGTTTGAAACCCATTCTGAGTACTTGAGGGGGACTATTATTCCAGCATCATACACCTTTTTTATTTCTTTCTCAACTAGAAGCATTAGGATAGGGTTTATCCTACGCAACTTTTGCTTGAATAGTTTCTGGTTTTCCTTGAGAGGAATCTTGTGCTGAATGAAGTTTGTGTCATAGGATTTCAAGTCCTCATAGCCCCATGCAAACACATGCTTAAATTCTTTGAAAAGCTCAATGTATTTCTGTTTTATAAGAGCTGGTAGTGTTTTGGATAATTTTATCATCTTAGGTTCCTCTTCATTGCCTATGTTGCATTCTTCTACATCTGTTTTGGTGGATTCCATTTTAGGCTTCCTAGCAACATCATTGAAATCAAACAACTCTTCTAATAGGGTAAGAACTCTTGGAAATAAGTTATCTTTTCATTTCAATACCTCAAGGTATTTTTGATCCGGGTCTTCAAACAATTCTACCTCAAGAGGGTGTTCTAGTAGATTTACATCAGCATCATGAGGCAACTCTATTTTGTGTATTTGTTCCTCATCAGAGAAATCTTCTTCATGATCCAAGTTTGGTTTTGGCATTTCAAATTCATTTTTGGATTGCAGGAAGTCTTCAATATTTTTGTCACCTTCAAACACTTGCCAATAATTTATATTATCTGAAACTGTAGGTCTATCTTTGAATTTTACCATGTATTGTTCATTGGCATGAGGTAGTTGGAAAGTGCTGGCAACAAAGGCTAGTTCATTTGCAGGGCTATTTTGAGTTCTTGGGATAGAGGTAAGTTCATATTTTTCAAATGTTTTGAGGAGGTATAAGGAAAAATTCGTATATTCTCTTAGCCTAGGGTTTTTGGATGAATATTCTCTTTTGATTTGCCTAATCATTAGCTCGGAATCTCCTTGAACATAAATCCTCTTGGCCCGTATGTTTTTCAACCATTGTAACCCTAACAGAAGAGCTTCATACTCTGAAATATTGTTTGTACATGGAAAATATAGCTTGTATGAGTGACCTTCACTGGTGTTGTGTATCCAAACACCTACTCCTGAACCAGCTTTGCCATAAGAGCCATCAAGGCTCATGTTCCAAAGTGTTTCAAGTTCAAATTCGCCATTATGTTGTTGTTCATGGTTTCTAGGGTTTTGGATATCATGTTCTTCATTTTGTGTTTGGTTTGATTGTTCTGATAGGTCTAGATCTTCCTCTTTTTCATTTACTTGTTCATTAATGTCATCTTCATTGTATAAGATAAATGAGTCAAGGTCTAAATGGATAGAATAGAGAGGTGTGTTGTTGGCCTATCTTGGATGCTTACCATGTATTTCATGTGAGATTCTATGTATAGTCTTCTTGTTTGGTTAAAGATTGGAATGGTAGCATATGTCATGTCCATTTGGAGGTTTCCTTGGATTTTGGCTCCCCATGATCTAGATAAAAGCATGCCATACTTAGGGGGTATGTCAACCACTACAATGTCCATGACTATGCTCTTAGTTGGTATTTGTGCCAGATTGACACATAGATCTTTGATCAGGCCCAGGAATTTAACTCTACTTGAATCAAAAGAGTACAAGTCTTTGTATGGTTTGGTTATTTCGAGGCCTAATCTCTCTATCACTACCTTTGGCATGAGGTTGTGTGAAGCATCAGAGTCCAGCATAGCATTGTGTAGGATTTTGTCATGGATGTTTAAACTGACATAAAATGGAGGCACAACTCCCTCTTGGAACTTTCCTTCTACCTTTGGTCCAAACAACAGCTCTGGCTTGTCATCAGTTAGATTTATAGTACTAGTGTCATTTCCTATGTTTAAAGCCTTCAAAACTTGAGATCTATATACATCTTGAGTCACTAGTTCAGTAAGGGGTATGGATGTTTTGATTTTGGTAATTTCTCCCTCAATACTGAATGGTGTTTGTGTTCTTGGAATATTTACATCATTTTTATCATACGTGGTATTTTCAGCAACTTTAGCTTGCTGATTTTTGTTTGGGACCTCAGTTAAAGCAGTTTTTTCAGGGCCACTAGTTGATGTACTAGGGCATCTTTGGTCACAATCATGTTGGATGTTTTTGTTTTTTCTTTGATCAGGATTCTTAGCCATTATGTTGGTATTTTTTGCTATCTTTTTAGGAATTTTTTCAGGGGTCTTCCTAGCAAAAATTTCTGGTTTGTTCCTCTTGGGGATGTCTAGTGTTTTCCTACTTCTGAGGTCATACTGCCTATGAACCTCCATGATAGAATTTTCAAACCCTAGTTTGTATTCTTCAGAATCCTCATATGTTATTTCAGTTTGGTTTGAGGAAAATAGACCTTGTTCTTCTTCTGTGAGAAAAGCATCATCCTCGTTATTGGAGTCTATTAGATTGACATGATTTTCTTTGAGCTCCTCAGTTTCTCTTTCCTCTTCATCTACATAGTTTTCTTGGAAAGGAGGTCTGATTGCTGGTCATTTTCTCTTTGTCTGATTTGAGGAGGATCTCTTCTAAAGTTTTGGTTTCTGTTTCTATTTTGAGGGTTTGTTTGGTTTTACCTAGGAGGTGCTCTTTCATTCAAGTTGATTCTCTCCATCATCCTTTCCATTGTCCTAAATAGACTGTCAATTTTAGCATCAGATGTGGAGGCCATATCTTCCTCTTTGTATGTAACCTTGAGTCTTTGCTCTCAATCTATCCCTTTTAGCGTTTAGGTTGGCTTCTACACTTACTGCTCCCCTTTGCATGTCTTCTAAGGTAAGCGGATCTCTTTCTGTTAATTGATAATACATTCTTGGATAAAATCCATCTAGAAATTTTACTAAGGCTAGGCCTTGTGGGGGTTTCATGTGGGGAGGGAGTGTGTAATGTTCCCAAAATGGATTTCTCAGCTAGACATGCCTGAAAAACGATTTTTTTAGGAATTCATGCTTCAGATATTGTAAAAAGTGTTTAAAAACACTTAGAAACCAATTCAAAGTGCTGCAAAAACCTTTACTCAACTTTTATGGGAAAAAAGGTGGGGAAAAGTGAGGATTTTTTTCCCTAAAATGAGTATAATCAAAAATATGCATAACAATAAGGGTCATGGCTTTGGGATATGTTAGACTAGCTCAAGAGGGATCTACATGCTGAATTTAAGCAAAAAAAAATGCGTTTTACTAAGTTAAATAGTTCCTCCTTCCCGACTAGTCAAGAAAAACCCTGATTTCCCATGACTTGGAAGATGTAGAAATTTACTGAAGCAAGGGAAGCATATTTTATGAAGGTGTAAAATTTAAAATAGTATGAACAATCAGAAAATGGGTCTAAGAACATGGCATAAGCATTAGGCAAGGTTAAGCAGCAGTTTTACATGGAAAATCCCTCAAGATTGAGGTGTTGTAACACAAGAGAATGACCCAGAAACCCTTTAGCATTAGTTACAGGAGGCTGAAGCTTATTTTTATTAAATTACAGATCTGAAACTGATAAATACATGAAAACAGAGATCTATAATAAATCAAAATTCCCAAAGGGCTCTTTATTACATTCCCCTTGGGGATTTCAGCAATACATGAAAATGCCGGAGCAGATCTGAGTTTTACTGCAGCATGATTTAGAAATTCTGAAGCAAAAACTCCAGTGAATAAATCAGATCAGAAATAGACGTGGATTTGTTGGCCAATCCATGGATCACCCTTGATGCAAGGATGCTTCCTTCACATCAGAGATCTAGCTCCCAAAATGATGCCAAAAACCCTGCAACACTGCTCCTTCAACAATAACACGGATCTGGGGAAGGAACTGCACAGTATACCATGAAGAACACATTGGCATGATGCCAAGATCTGAAATGAAGCTCAAATCATTCAATACAACTCTCCAATGGATTAGATACCCTCCTCCACTGAAAATAAGTACTGAAATGCATTAGATTTGAAAAGATCTAAATCCCACTTGCTACAGCTTACAAAATAAATCAAACCCTAAATAGGATCTGCATTGCAGTTGGAAGTAGAAGCTTGGCCAAATGTCGGATAATGGATCAATGCAGCACATCCTCCTCCAAAGAGCTACTCCATGGAAGGAGAGAGGATTCCTAAATAGGAAACCCTCTTCCCTTTGGCTAACTAGCCAAGAGAACTCGAGTTGCTCAAGCAACCAAAAATCATCAACAACCCTTCCTTGAGCCCTCTCCTTCCTTTTTATAAAAATGGGATGTGAAAAACCCTAAACCACTTCAAATGAAATAGCCCCTTTCACACTGAATTCCTCCTTCTATAACTGCGCTGATCACCTAGGAGGTTCAATGCACTTGGAATGTCTTGTGATTTTGTCCTGTTGACCCAGTCAAATAGCTTACCCTGTTCATACACAAGTGGTTTTTATGCAACCAGCTCATATTTAATCCCGTTCACGTTGAGCATGTATTTATTTTTAGATCTAAGGAGTGTTGCATGTCCTCCATTAGTCTATTATTCATAAAGATGAAAAATAAAACAAAATTCTAATGTTCCAATTAGCTTAGCTAATTTAGGAACATTACAGTCCTCCCCTCCCAAACGTTGCTTGTCCTCAAGCAACTGCAAGGATAGAACTAAAATATGTAGTCTCCTCCTACTATAGCATCCCCATATGATGAACTCCTCCAAATAATGAGATGTTGTGTCAATAATGAATCTCCATATTGCCCCTCCCAAGCATGCAAGTTAGCTGAATAGCTATCAACATGAAATAGTCAAATACTCAAGAAGGCAATAAGGGGCTGCCTAGAGGCTCCCTTGAGGCATGGAATATAAATTATATTGGGAAATAACATTCCCCATGTGAGTTCTCCATCCTCAAGCAATCATCCACCAAAAATGAGTCACCTCATGACATGGCAACTCTATGAAAATGTTCCTCCACCTTGAGCTCTTGCAAAATAGGTGGCTGAAAATCTGCACATGGTAGACAAGATGGCCTACCCCATGCTGTTCTCCTCTCCACTTGGGATAAGTGTAGAGTAAAAACTAATCTTGGGCTATAAGGATATTTCCCTCAAGTGGCATCATGGAGATTAGATATGCAAAGATCCTTCCTCCAATGCTGCGAAACTAGATGGCCCAAGACACTCCATATGTGAGGGATATGAGATAGTCATCACATGGCATTCCATCACATACATGGCCCACCTCCAAGAGAAACAAGTGTTTGGATATGGTGGCCACAACTTCTCCCATGTTCCTATTAGAACATGTTCTACAGAAAATGAGGGGATCTCCTTCCCCAAAGGACACACTCATCTCATGTGTCTCCTCCTCAATCATGCTATCAATAGACATAATGACAATATCAAAAAAAATAAAACATGATCATCTTCATAATGAGGGAGATACTGAAGGTTCTATGTGATGCAAGAGATTACCAACAGTCCCCCAAATCCTCACAGCACAGTCTTTTCAACTGCTGCTTAAGAAGAGTATATAGAAAATTTCCTCCTGTGACATGGTTAATCATATGAATAAAGAATCCAGATGTAAGGAAAACATATTTTCCCAAGGCCACATAATAGATGGTTGTCTCCATCATGCAATTTGGCCCAATGAAGTTCATGGAGCTCAATAAATAGCTTGCCCTCTTGTGGAGCAATGCACTGCCAAGAGATGGTAAGAGAATGCAAGCAGAAGTCCTCACCATATGTAGGGAGCAAGAAGATACTTGGATTCATGAGTGAACCCCCAAGTGTAGTTTGGCACACTTCCATGAAGAGAAATGAATCAAGCTCTGCATGCAAATCCTCTCCTCCATGCTTGGAAACCCAAGACAAGAAGAATACATCATCTTCCTCACCTCCTCTTTCTCACCAAGTGCATCGAATGAGAAGTGATCCTGGGAATACTCCATCAATAAATCCCAGCTCCACAGTGACAACGTTGTTGGCCTACGCAAATAGGCTCCCATCAACAAACAACTCCAATCTTTGACATGTAGAATGTCAAAGGCATTTTACATAATGCTGCTACAAATGAGAAGTCCTTCCCATGAAGAAATTCCTTCTTAGACATCTAAGGCCAAGGAGTGACCCCTTTGCACTATGATAGTGCCATCTTCTACTCCTGCAACATCATGAAAATTGTGAGAGCAATTCTGCCCTTGCTCTCTCAAGAACAACCCAAGCAACAAAATCCTTTTCTGCTTTCTCATACTTCCATCATCCCATCCATGTAGTGACAGCATGGTGCTTGACATGAAAAATGTTATGCCAACACAATGTGCCCATACTCTTTGTTGCTCCATGATGCAAGTATCCTGTCACATACCCTTAGGAAGGGTGTGATGATCAAACTCTTCCAAGAGTAGCCAGCGCAACCAAGCCTCCTGCTGCCTGGTATCAAAAATATGCAAGTGGGTTTCTAGCCTCTTGCTCTCCATCCTCCAGCTTGGTACACCTCCCATGAGGGATACCATCATACCAAATCAGTTTCCTGCACTCCATGGGATCTTGAAATGCAAGCTTCTATTCATCGCCACCTTTGTACAGTGCAATGCAACTATGTTGCTCTAAATCAGTACCATGCAAAGATGTAGATCTCCTCATATAATGTGCTGAAATGAGCATAAATAAATCATTAATCATACCTTGGTGAATAGAAGCAAAAATTATTCTGCAGCTATGTGGCATTCCTCCATTTCTGAACATGAAGGCTGTTCCTCCAAGGTTGTGACAGCACTGGTACAAGTCTCCACCTTTTCAATCTCCTTGAGATCTTCTTCAATGCCCTTCATGATCTGAAAAGGGAGCAGGGAGATCTTCTCACCCATCATTCTTTCAAGTGGTGAAGCCATGCTCTGGTTTTTTTTTTTTTGTATAGCTCTCCTTCTTTTTGAGGATAGGAAGTGCATGAATCTTCCTCTCCTTCTTGAAACCTTCTGGTCTCACTGCAACTTTCTGCTTCTTGAAACCCTCTAGGAGTTTCATTTTCTTGCTCCTTCTTTCTCCTGTCTAACCTCTTTGAAGAGGCTCTTCCTAGATCTGAAATGTGATGAGGTAAAACTCATCTCCTTCAGCTTTCTAATATATATCTCTTCTATTCTCTGATACTGCTGTAAAGTTCCCTTTTTAGGAGTATCAAGATTCTATTCCAGACTGCAGGGGGAATTTACTGGATATGTCACCTTGGAGAAAAGGATGAGATATAGAGGATACCTGGACATCTGTAGAATTTGTCTATAGAGCTTGAAATATTCTTGCTTTAGGGATTCATCACTTTTTCTTGAAGCCACAGGCTGAGCCAAAGATCATGCTCTGATACCACTCTAATGTTCCCAAAATGGATTTCTCAGCAAGACATGCCTGAAAAACACATTTTTCAGGAATGTGTGCTTAATATATCATAAAAAATGTTTAAAAACACTCAGAAACCAATACCAAGTGCTGTAGAAACCTTTACTCAGCTTTTATGGGAAAAAAGGTGA